>QAXI01000436.1:1638885-1665708 GCA_004335615.1 Chloroidium sp. JM
CCCCACAAACTCACACAAATCATTTCTCCCCTTCCTCATGCACCCGACTCTGTTTGCCTTCACCTTCTGCCCACAGAAACTTCCATCAGGCGTACCAAAAGATTGGGTCGTGCAGATAAGCCCTCGACTTGGCTGTTGAGCCGCTGTTCCTTGAAAAAAAGCTGGACCCTTCCTCGCTTCTGCGAATTTCAGGATCGGGATGAAGTCCTCAATTTTGCTCGTCACTTGATTTCGGACTAGCACATCCGATGTCCAATCTGGGAAGTCTTGGCCACTGCCATGCACGCTTTGGAGGAGAGCTTTTCGGCAGCAGACGAGTATGTGGCACGCGAAGGCGAACGATAGTCTGCACACGATCAGAAGCTGCCACACAGCCTCTTACAAAGCAGGACCTAGTGGCATACATTCGCTCCGGCTGCAAGCCGAGAGAGCAGTGGAGGTAGGCTCGATTGCTGCACTCTCTAGAAAGCAGAAAGAGAAGCTCTGCACGAGCATTTGGTACCTACGCTCCAATAAAGCTTGTCACTGGGATTTGGATATGTGTGTATTCAGGAATAAGCAGACCACCTTGTCTTGGATCCAAACACTTGAGGCAGGCACTGGTGGCTCTGAGAACCAGAGGAAAATCTGCATATTATGAATGCAGAATTGGGACAGAGCACGAGAAGCTTGGCTACTACAAGGAGAGCAAGAGGAGGATAGATTATGGCACCATTCGGCAGCTTTTGCAAGGCATCTGCGACCGGCACAATTGGGAACCTATAGTGGAGGGGGGAAATATCATTGGGGCTGTCAAGGATGGTCAGAGTGTGACCATTGAGCCAGGCGGTCAGTTCGAACTCAGCGGGGCTCCTGTTGAATGCCTGCTGGACACCCACGATGAGGTGCAACAACACCTTGAGCAGGTAGGTCAATCTTCTGCCACACCATCTGGCAAGTCCCATACTTGGGCATCATACTTTCCTGGCTTATTTCTTATGTTTTAATGCATCTTCTTGCGCTCTGTTTCAGCGATTGATGAGACTGTCAAGTCTTTGTGTCATGATTGTGCAACTGCTGGGCAACAGATGCGAGAGTTGTTTCATTCTTCTTCAATCTACTTTTTGTCATTCACGAATTGCCAGAGAAAGCCACAGTAAAAGTACAAATTCTCCTCATCTCAGATTTATGAGCCGCAGAGGTGGCATGCAAGCAGACATTGTCCACTCCATTCTTGCGGACATTGAAGAACGTGACCAAAAGGTCTGGCAGATAGCACCTTATGCCCATAAGGATATGCTTTGACAAAGGACTTCTCATTGCAGGTGAAAGAGATTGCAGAGGAACTGGATGTAGCCTTTCTCACATTAGGATTTGATCCAAAGTGGCATATCAATGACATTCCAATCATGCCGAAGAACAGATACAGGTAAAGAAAACTCATTACTGGAGGCGCTGTGCTTGACTGATGCGCAGCATTGTTTGCCTGTATCATTGCTTGGTGGGGTACCTCAGTGGCTGCATTCCTTAGAATCACATCAATCTGTATTCAAAAAGGTCTTTAGGTCTTTTTCATGTCGAACCTGGGATCTCGGTGCACTTGTTCGGTGTATTCTTCCAGCCCCAAATTGTTTATGAACGAAGATTGTCCAGCTTTCAAGTGGAGTACTAGTGTGATTTGGAGCAGCGCCGCTCCAGAAGTGCCCCTTCTTTGGATCTCGGTGTTCACAGAAAAAGTCCAGAAACCTTCAATGGGATGCACAACTGTAAAGACAGTCCTCAAAATTCCTGCATTGATAATTTGACATATTTTATCAAATAGTATTTTCAAAGTATCAATACATTTCAAACGCAATATTGTCTCCTTGTCGTTTTTACCCATCCATCGCTTTCCGCAAGCCCGCAAGATACGCTCGTCTGCTCGACTTGCACCACATGCATTTGGCAATAAATTTCATGTGATCAGCCTGACCTAGCGCTATGTTGTCATCAGGTCCAGATCCAATGGGTCTTCTGGAGAAAAATGAAGTCTGAGTATGGTGTGTCCCACAGATAGAAATTTGATTATTGAGTAGCCAGAGATTCTGTTTTCTGCCAGGGTGATGGCGGACTACATGCCCAGGGTTGGAAGCTTAGGGCACGATATGATGTTTCGTTCCACCACCATCCAGGTGCTGATTTGTGCAAGATCTGCTTGAGATGGGAGATCTTTTCAGAATCACTTACCTAACTTGCATGTGTGTCTTTGTGACAATGAATAATACCCGAGCACATTGACATTAGATAAGCCCTTTCAGCATCATTCAAATGCAGCATGCCTGACTGGCAATTTCGACGTAGTTGGTGGACAGGTGAACATTGACTTTGAGGATGAGAAGGATATGGTGGAGAAGATGCGCATTGGACTCGCTCTGCAACCTGTGGCTACTGCGCTATTTGCCAATTCTCCATTCAGGGATGGCAAAGACACTGGTGCGTCTGTGCAAGCTGCCTGTCTGATGCAACAAGCTTTATCTGTTCATGTTCCTTTCAAACAATCTGCTGACAGAAAATTTCCAAGCTATGTCCAGAATAGGCATACCTCCACAATTGTAGAAGATGTGCTCAGACCAATGCTATGGCTTGTAGGATATCTGAGCTGGAGGAGCCATGTCTGGGAGGATGTAGATGCAGACAGGTGTGGCGTTCTGCCTTTCGTGTGGGATGAAGACTTTGGCTTCGAGCGCTACACAGAGTATGCGCTGGATGTCCCAATGTACTTTGCCTACCGAGATGATACATATCTGGACTGCACCAAGCAGCGCACAACCTTCAGAGAGTTTCTGGATGGAAGGTTGCCAATCCTGCCCGGTAAGAGAAATTGAGCTCTGCCCTACTTTGCTGCTTCAGCCTCCTTTTAGTGTCACGAATGGTCACACTGAGTATTGAATTTAAAGCCACGAAAGATTGCACTCCTATTGATTGCTTTTAACTTTTTTGTATTCCAAAAGATTGTCAGCACCCCCCCCAACTCTCAATGATTGGTAAAAAAACTGTGAGTGTTAACATTTGGCCCATTTGTAAATTTGAACGAGTTGTCAAGGGTTTCCAAAACTCGCAATTACATTTTAATTAAACTTTTGATGTGAAGTTTGACCAACGCAAGGTGCACTGTGTGAATATAAGCCCAAAGTCCTTTTGAGATTGCTAACAAAGCGGAAAATGAGGAGAAAATGCTCTGATATGATATTTGTTGATTTGGGGAGGTCGAGAAAGAAACCCAAATTGAGCTCTCTTGGTGGAGTCAGGGAATCCCCCGAAATCGGTGATTTTAATGATCACTGATACTGACCATAAAAATTGAGTTCTTATAAAAGGGTCAATGCTTTGTGTAGTTATGTCCTACAATGCGCGATCCAACAAACTGCCAGCGAATTCAAGATTTCTTTGGCAGTATGCAAAAGAGGAGTGGAAACTTTCTACCAAAACCCGAAATCCTATAAATATACAGACAAGAGATTTGGGTAGGGAAAGATGGAAGACTGATTGTAGAGCAGGATTGATGGGGTAGAAAAGCATTTGCACCCACCCTTTTCTATGCAGAGGAAGGTTTTGCAATGCAGCCAGAAACCATTCCTGATCCATGTTCCTCCACGAGCATCTTGTTTATCTCTCTTTCTCAAATTCCGAACCGGCTTATTGAATGCTCCACAGACTCTGCACTTTTGTCTGCTGATTGCTAGAATGCTTCAGGCGAACGACCAACTTTAAAGGACTGGGAGGTACATCTGACCACAATCTTTCCTGAGGTGAGGTTGAAGCGCTACATGGAGATGCGGGGCGGAGATGGGGGACCCCTCCACATGATTGTGGCCCTCTCTTCCTTCTGGATAGGGCTATTGTACAGTAAGTGAGTATTTCTTCGTTCTTTCAATGGGAAGTCAGAATCTCCATTGCTCAGATCTGACCTGGGCTCTATATGCTGTCTCATTAGATGCGTAATTTGTATCTCAACCAGTTGGCATCCCTGATGTCTCAAATTGCATCATGTGTGCAACTCTCAATGGTGAGAGCAATGAAAATGTGGAAGTGCCTTTCCTACAGTGTACTGTTGCCTTCATGGCCTGCTGATTCAATTGCAAGCAAGTTACAACGTTTGCTGCTTGATTGGACAGAAGCCTTCTGGCTGCATCATGCGCCACTGACAGAGAAGCAGCCTTGTTCTTCCCTTTTCCCAGCTGATTGGAATTGCCGACCTCCAGGAGCTCACAGCAGCAGGCATACGATATCATCAAGGGCTGGACACTGAATGAACATCAGACCTTGAGATCCCAAGTGCCAAGGACTGGCCTTCAAACACCTTTCCAGGACGGCTCACTCCAGGATGTTGCTAAGAAGGTGAGAAGCCTTCCTTTACCATTGACCTTCCTTTTAATGTGCAAGCTGTAGATCTGGAAGAATTTACGAAAGGGTGGTAAGTATGGGGGGAAGAGTGGGAGAGGGGGGGGGGGGGCTTTGCAACTCTATCAAACCCTTCCCCCACACTGTTGCACGATGCGAGTGCTTCTGATCATCGTTGACAATGATCTGATCATTGTTCACTATGATTCCTTTTCTCTGCAATTATCAAACCAGTGCTTTTGAACATGCCGCAAGACGTTCATCCTACAGAGACTGCTGAAGACATCTGTGGTTGATATTAGACATCTCAGACTCTTTTTCTTGAGCTGACTGATGTGGAGAGGACATAAATAGTCTGAATGCAGCCAACTTGGGTGCATGTAGCATGCGGTTGTGGCTCTTCTCAGGGAAGGTTGTCTAGCGCAGAGAGACGATGTGGGTAGCGGAGTTGTTAGGTGCTTTATAATATGTTTACTTTCGCATGATGGTGTTGCAGCCTTTCATGAGTTGAGTTGATCTGGATCCAACATTGATTGAAAGGGCCCTCAAATCAATGAAGAGAGCAACAACAAATTTCTTGCAAGCACCAGAAATGCCGTACAATGGCACACCAACTCTCTAAAATCTTGACTAGGTACAGTCACATTGCGGCTAGTGTCATGAGAGCAGACCATGGAGGTCTGTCTCTGCTTCATCATTATACTCAACGGCCCATCATGACTGAATGGTGTACTGGAAAAGCAATTCCTGAGAGTTCTGATTCAAAATGGAATTTGACAAGCCCTGCCTAGTACAAACTCATTAATCCCTCCATTGCGCAATTTGGCAGTGTGAGAAGCATGTGGGAAGAAGCAAGCCATTTTCAAACTGGCAGAAGCTTTGTGGTTGTGGGTTGTATTAGACACAGGAGGAAGACTTGAGGACATGAGGGTAGTGCAGACAGTCTGTCAGCAGCAGCGTCTGCAATGCAGGCACTCAAGCTCTCCCGGCAAGGCTTGACAGAGAGGCGCATGGGGGAAGAGAAATTTTTGGACCCTCTCGACAAGATTGCCGAGGGTGGCAAGCCTCAATCCGCAATTCTGACAGAGCTCTACAGAACGGAATGGTCCATGTCTTTGGACCATGTCTACAGTCCTCGCTTCTCGTTCTGATAGTCTCCAGCCATGTGCCTTTGCCTTAACAGAGGGTATTTGAAAGGCAGTGACACCACATATGGAATGGTGCCTGGAAAATAAAACAAGCAACATGCAAAAGTCGTGAAGTGTAGATGTCGCAAAGACTCCGTGGTCAAATCGTAGAATAAGAGGGTGATGCTGCGCCTCGATAGGGACTTACAACCCTCTTATCGCCAGGTCTGTAGGAATGAGTGTAGAAGTGCATGCACTTCTGCTGCTGTGTTTTTTTAAATAAGGATGAGCATGCAATTGACAAGGCAGGTATGGGATATGCACACATGTTTTTGCACATGTGTCAGTGCCGACCCAATATTGGCTTCTCGAACTTGGGGAGAAGGAAAATATACACCCCAAACAACTAGGTGCATACCAGTTGCCGTGAGTTTTTGACATTGCACAGATGCGCACAGGGATTTCTGTGTGATCGCATGAGCAGGGTGCAAGCCTCTACTGGAGTACACATCGGCATGCCTACGTATCCCTTCTTGGCCAAATACAACCCGATCACACTCGATAACTCTGCCCCGGCACTCCCCAGGGAAGCTTCCCTGAATTTTTTGCAAGAGAGGAATTCTATGCACAGGTCTAGGGGTGACCTGTGCATAAATCTTGGAAATTGAATCTGTTAAATTAAACTCAGTGCTGTGTGCTCAGCTCGCACAGCATCCTCCATGAATAGTCCATTGCTGCATATATTGAGAGTCACAAGTTGCCAAGGGTGACCGAGGCTCTTAGGCTGTTGCAGGTCTCACAATGGCGTTTTCAGGAAATTCTCACTGCCTTCTGGCCTCACTCCTTCTCCTCACAAGCGTCCTTCTTTTTTCATTTACATGTTCCTTGAACTACATGGACTGCCTCTGGGAGGAGGCAACACTGCAGCTCTGCATTGTGGTGCATGAGCATGGCTGTGGGGTCTCAGGCTTGTTCCCAAAATTTGAATGTGCTTGAAGATGTACAGGCAAGGTATTGTTGACTACTGAACATTTTACCCTTGTAGAAATCAGCTCGACCACACCTCGCACCTCTTTCCCTGCAATTGGCGGATAGTGCACCTATCAATTAAGATGGTGCATGTGCGTAGCTGTGAGGAATCAGCCTAGTGAGTCCCAGAGTCGGAAGTTGTGGGCAGGCTACGCATCCCTGATCAAGAAATTAATGTGCGTGTTCAAGATCTCCTCCCTGCCCAAGTATTCCCCAACTGGATTTTCCAATTCTCCTTTTGGAGAAAAGAATTCTCCAAGTTTCTCTTTTTCTCCAATAAGCTGTCCTTCGCAGCACTGCAAGAAAAATATCCACAGCAGCAAGGCTGTGAGGTAAAGAGAGGCGCACAGCTATGACTGTGCGGTGCCGCACGTTGGTCCCTCTTGTGCTGCAAGCACAACTAGCATAGCATTGTGCAGTCCTGGACACGCTTGGCGCTTAGCATATCTGCATCTGCAAAGTTCCATTTGTCGGACATGCAGTGATGTACATATGTCACTCCATATATCAATAATTAAAAAAATAATGGGTAGGGAATAGGGTTTAGGGTTCAGAAACCCTTACTCTGCATCAGTCATCGATGAACGAGGGAGAAATTTGAAATTAGTGCGGGCGAAATTCGTCTTCCAAGTTCCTATGCTTCTTCCTCGGACAGCCAGCAAAATCCGCACGCAAGGCCGAAGCATGAGAGTAACGGCTCTTATCTTTCTCGCCTTGATGGATGGATCCCCGGGGGTCTCTTCCAGGACTCACAAAATTCACGTGCACGCTCTCAAATCTCCGTTGAATGCTGACACTGCCCAAGCCTCTCGTATTCCCCAGATAATCCACCAAAGCTGGAAGGAACACTACAATTTACAAGAACGTCAGCGTATGTGGAGACAAACGTGGATAGAACAGAATCCTGGCTGGAAAGTTATCCTCTGGAGTGACGACGACAACAGACAGCTTGTCAGGCAGCATTATCCATGGCTCCTGGATTTCTACAACAGCCTGAACGGAGTTCACAGAGCAGACATGGTAATGTTATGCTGCAAAGGCCAATGAGCTGTTGTTGATCCCAAGCGGTGCAAGGAATGCCGTTGAATGTAATCTCTTCGGAAGGAAACAGGTAGACACGCTGGGCGAGCAGGAATCTGAGATCAAGGGACATGAATTGTAGGATGAGATGAAACCTCAAACTAGCGTGAACATTTCCTTACTCAGAGAAAATAGCTAGTTTGAAATAGCTCCTTTCATTGCTTTACCTGCAGACCCACTCTTGCTTTGGCATTGAGCATTACATGTGTCAAGCCTGAGCCGCCTTTATTAAGATGATGGATCCAATGAGTTTTGATTTCCTTGTGCAGGTTCGTCCACTGTACCTTCATCAATATGGGGGAATTTATGCAGACTTGGACTTTGTTGCGCTTAGACCTGCTGCTGAATTGGTGGCGCGCATGGGAGATGCAAGAGTCTTATTGGGAAGGGAGTGTGGCATTACGGCAGATCCCAACATAAATTGCCCGACCAGTCATGAAGGTTGGGCTCAAGACATCCCGAATGCTTTTATGGTGTCTACTCCAGGTCATAGTTTTTGGAATTTTGTCATCATGAATATGATCAAGGAGGTATGGATAGAGGGCCCTGCAGCCAAGGTCAGATCTCCAGAAAAAACCACTGGACCATACCCTTTACACATGGCCCTTGCTCAGTACAAAGCAGAAGCAAGTTTCAATGAGCTTCCGATTGACATTCTGGTCTTGGACAAAGAGATCTATCCTTATAGCTGGATGGAAACGCCTGACTTGAAAGGTTGCAATGGCGGACAATGTGTAGAAGGACAGTGCAGCAATGTGACATTTAGTCTTCAATGCTGTAAGGAAGTGTTTCCAAAGGCGTACACTCTTACATTTTGGTCTGCCACCTGGAGTTCTGATGAAAGATAGGGTAATATTTCGGTAACATGAAGTGCAGAGTTCAGCTGTTTTTCTCAGGTGATGACAAATTTTGAATTGAAAATTGAGATGGATAAGCACCTGCGGCTGCCTCTGAGAAGTTTGTTGTGAAAGCGATGCAATTCCGGTCCGCAATTGCAACTGCGAGTCTGATGAGCAGTATGATCTCGCAGCCCAGAATAGCTAATACATGTGATTCCGCAAGGCATGATCCTTCCAAATTCCCCCCTTGAAAGTATGCGCAAGTCTGCTGTATCAATTTGTCAAGGCTACCACTGATGGCACATTCCAAACAGCTTTCGTGACTTCTCCATACTGCTCCTCACTCTTTCATGCAGAATCTACCACTCACGATGCCGCCCTAGGAAACACTTTCCTTTTCTTGTTGGATAATGACAAGATCTTCCTTCTTCACATTTTCACAGAAAATGCCGTTAATATCAACAGGTGGACCAAGGACATCTGGTCGGCGCTGGAAGGCTTGCTCACTGAGAAAAACAGCCCCAAATATAAATTCTGAAACAGCCGCAAATTGCTCTTCCAAGAAAGTTTATAAGATCCCTTGACAATTGCATTGTCTACAAGGTGTAGGGGCTGTTGATTATAGCAACCCACAATTGCAAGTGCCGTCAGCAGGGCAAGCTGCTCATGGCGTAAATTAAGTAAATTAGTTGCACAGCATTATAGGCTCAGAAAATCGACCCTGCACTCCTAGTCTTTCGGAAATCTGGCAGCGCTGCCTTGTTGGGTCTGTAGCTTCAGCAGTTTATGAACTTTTCAAGCAGCTTCGCAGCGCTGTGCCTCAAAACATTATTTTGCCAAAATCCGCTCGAGTCCAGTGCCCAGGCTTTCCTTGAGACGTACACCTGGGCCAGCTCCCTTGCCATATTTTCAGTGGTGTACGCCCATTACTTGAATTGAGAGATCCAGGGGGTCTGCCAGAGCTGGCCCTGAGTGTGAGGCTTCCGCGTTGCTGCCGTCTGCTCCATTGGTTACACTCCTTGACACTGGTCTATGCGCACACATCCATCCTATCAGCACGGTATGACAGGAAGATTCTGTCATTTCCTGAGTTTGTAGGCGAAATGGATGTAGGGTTTTGCCGTCAATGGATGCCGTATGGACACTTCTCACCTTTTGAATTTGAGATTATCACTCACTTGTAGAATAACTGACACTTTGACTGATTCTGTCGGAGCTTTTCGTTCCCAGTGACTAAAGCGGATGATTCGCCATAGCGATGCGCCTTCATCGCATTTTCACATAATTATATTGACCGGGAATTCTTGTCGCAGAACGTGGCTTCCTTGAAATGCCTGGGGGATTACAGGTATTTGGCGGGAAAGTCAAATTAAAGGAAACCCGTGTTTTCTCGCACGTAAATGACGGGCGGGGACATGAGATGGGTGTTAATCTTGCTCGTCGTTCCCAACCTGGATGCAGAGCTTGTGTTTGGAAAAGGGAAATTGCGCTCTAACGACTTTCGCATACGCGCTTATCATCCTCGTCTTCAGGACTGGGAGATTGTTCCCCACATTGTACATCAAAGTTCGAGGGATGGAGACACCCTAAATTACCATCAATTGGTGTGGAAACAGATCTGGATTGACGAGAATCCGGACTGGCTGGTCGTGCACTGGAGAAAAGCAGACAACAGACAGCTCGTTTCCGATTATTATCCGTGGCTTTTGGAATTCTATGATCGATTGCTGGAGGTTCACCAGGCTGAGTTGGTGCGCATTTCCTCTCATTGTGCTTAGCTTTGCAACTTTGTGGCGCCTGTGAGTGTGCTTGGCCTTAATGATGCAGAACACACAATGATCTTGCGGACGTGGAGAGATCTCTGCTTTAATATTTTGGCCTCTCTCCTCATCACTCTTTGGCCCCTTCCATTTTTGCAACCTAATTTCCCTGGATTGTTCATGCATCTTGTCTCATGGCCAATGAGCTGTACTGCCCATTTACAACTGGATATTATGGGCAGGTTTCCTACTAGAAGATAATTGAGCTTCTTTTGCCTTTTGTCCTGTGACACGCTGAATGCAGATATACTCCTGGGAACTTTGTAGAAACAATGCCAATTTTCATGCTGTTTATAAAATTTTATTTCTGCTTAGACCGGAGAATGAACAAACAACACCTTGTCATTCCGGCTTGCAGAATTTCTTTGCCTATATTGCCCATTGCTTCATATATTCTGTGACATGATGCACATTCTTGACAACATGAGTTCAGCAGAATTCAGTGTGGCCGGTGCATGAATCTCATAGGGAGTGCTTACTTACAAAGTATTGTGCAAAGCACCAAGTGAGAAAAGAACTACATCTGAATTTTATGTGTCTCAGGCTTGAAGGCCACCAAATTTCTTGTGTTGCAAAATCATGGTGTCATATTTGTTCTTATTATATGAGATCACAGTGATTCAAATTTACCTATAGTGCGCAACCACAATGCCGGGCAATTCAATTAGTAGTTTGTTGAATTCTTTGAAAGGAGTCTTGCAGAGAGGCGTGCATGACCCCTCAGTAGACAGCACAAGCAGTGCAACTGATGCAATTGCATTGAAATAGAATCTTTTCCCTGACCCAACCCGATCACTTTGACCACGGCCATCCAGAAATGATTCTCTTGATCAATAATATGCCTTTGCCGGTTCAAATATTGGTAAAGATATTCAGCAGAAAGCTTTGTCAATTTTCAGACGGTCGACTCCAGGAACGCCTTCCAAACTTGACTAAAAATTTCAGTGAATATGTAAGATTACTTGCCACCACATATATTCATGGCACCGTTAATATGTGCCGCTGTCACAATAGGGTACTGTGGGCCCAAATTCAAGCATTGCTTGCTGCGTCGCCCTTTTCGTAAAGAAATCCAAACTGTTTTACCATCGTCATGATCATCATCACATAGACTCCTCATATGTGTTAGAATAAATGTTCAGTCTTCCCATATCAGCAAGTGCTCCGAAATGCTCTTTTGAAGGTCATAGTGCATTGCACATGACACAGACAACTAATGAAACGAAACCTACATGAGGGGCTGCTATCATGTCTGTTCAAGCTTCCCAAAAGTATTGATCAACTACTTAAAAGCAAACTCACATAAATTGCTTGCAGAAATCTGGAGGTTTGGCGCAATTTATTCTGTTCATAAATTGTTATCATTCGCACGATAAATTCCATACCAGAGGTGGATGGTGGAATTGATCCATCGGCAGGACTGATAAATATGGCCTTATCATGCGACTTCAGCGCAATATTGCTCAAATGTTTTGGCTGAAGTTGCTCATACACTTTTACCTTGCACAGCTTGAGAATGTACCCTCTCCAGTACAGCAGGGTTTCTGCTCTGAGCAAGCAGGTTTCTCCTGTCATGCTTGCCGTTTATGTTGTGCTGGTGCAATTGAGTAAATGTGACAAATGGCCATTGCCCGATTGTTGTAATTTCATAGACCCTATGAACCTGCCTCTCAACATGTGTCATCCGTTTGACTCCCTGCTGCTGACGATAGTCGCAAAAATCAGTTGCTGTCATGATGACTACACTCTCTTTTGAAATTTGCATCTGTTCTGTTATTGTAGGGGAATCATTCTTTGTTCTGTAATGGGTACAATGGGCATTGTTGTGCTCACTGCTCCACCAAATTTGGCTGTGATGCATCCTGGACACAAGTTGCTAATTAAGGTCTCCTCACAAGGAAGTGGAACACCATTGACCAGCAACCTAGAATGGCCAAATATTTGAAATTGGCAGGGCTGATCACAAATGTTATGCAGGTGCGACCTTTGTATTTGCTCACTTATGGTGGCATATATGCTGACTTGGACTTCATACCACTCAAGCCTGCTAATGACTTGGTCAGCCGTATGGGTAGTGCAAAAGTCATGGTGGGCGGGAACCCGTGGTTGGATGTTCCGCGAGATCGAATGCAAAATACGATAATGGTCTCGACTGCCAATCACGCATTTTGGTATCTTGTATTTGTTAATATAGTAAAGCAAGTGACAACCAATGATGCCCAAAAACAAGGAAGAATGATGGAGCTGAGTTCAGCCCTGGAGCAGTACGCTGATCGGACAGGAGTAGAGAGTGACATTGCAGTGCTGGACTATGGGGAAATATACCCTTTCTCTCGTGACGAGAAGCCTGAGCTTGGTTGTTGCTTTAGAGAAATCAGAAAGACGGCACAATTCAATCTTCGTTGCTGCCAATACATGTTTCCTCAATCATGGACCATGGCATTGTGAACAGCAAGGGGTGAAGTTAGCTGGGAACAATCGGAGATTCAGGACGTATTCAGATGTCAGCTCTTGAATACCTACATGTTTTCTTTGACTGTCGAAATAGCATTTCAACAGAAATGTTGCGTGATAGTCTTGATTTGAAGGGCTTTACCACCTGCTTTTGAAGTCACAGCTCTCATCTGGATTATTGAACGTACCATTGCGACTTAATAGGTGAGAAAAAAGTTGTCTGATACTACACAGTTGACGTTTGGTGCAAGAGATTGCAAGACGGCGCACTCCTTATCCCACATGTTGGCAACTCAGCTCCTTTCAACTGCTGCTCATGCCTCCTAGAAATTCATTTCATCACCAACATGGATTAGGAGTTTCCTTATTTCTTTCCTGATCCTGGAAATTTTCGTTCGATTACTGGATGGCTTTCCATCTCCTGTAGAAGGCAATTTGATCACAAATATCAAGTCTCAAGAGGTAAATATTGCCTGTTCCGCTTGGAACTCATCCTTTCCTTTGACTAGGTCAGAGACAATTGAGACACTGCAAACGGTGAAAAGCATCTACAAAAATGCACCGTAGACCAATTGCTTGCAACACATAGTCAATTGACAGCCAGGGACTTCTGTGGAAGCACTTGCAGAGAAGTGAGGAAAGGTTGACAGTGCAAGATAAGACTGAATCGTTCAATTCATCATGAATGCAAAAGTCCAGCGACTGGGGGTTTGCAAATATATCAATGCTCACCCAAGAGTAAATTCATCAAGCGCAGACGAGACTGCATGAATTTGGAAGTGCTCCAATACGACGCATGAAACACAATCGTGATGATTGTAATCTCAGAGGGACTAATTAAATTTGGCAGGCCTATGAAGGTCTGGCTCAAAGTTGCAGATCTGACAGCAAGTTTCTTGGAAATTCAGCAGTGAAGAAAGTAACCAAATGTCAAGTTGTCTTGCTTACTGCAAAAGATTACACTATCATTCTCCCAGTATTTCTTGAACTGCTTTCACGATACCTGACTACTTTGACCACGCAGTGAATAATACTATTATCATATTATTATTATTACTATTATGATCAGCGATTGCAAGCGTTGAAAGGACCCAGAAGACATGTTGGGGGTGGGAAGCTTCTCTGCCCGCCCCATTGCTGGCAGGCCAGTGAATTGGCCAATTCCTTTCAATTTTGTTATGCTAATTTGTATTCATTCAGATGTACTACACACATCATGTCCTGTACTAGATCACGCACCACTTCAAGAGCTCAAAAGTCAGGTTGTCTGATTGCAATACTATTAATTAAAGAAATTGCATGGCTGTGGTGCAGAAAGCTGCATCATCAAAATGTCACTAAAGAGATTTCACCATTTCAAACTTTCCTCAAAATGGTTGAGAACCATGCTTTGAATATATATTATACAATTACTTATGTACCTGTAATATCCTGCAATTTTTACGGTAGAATGACTTTGCTGCGCTGGCATACTGCGTAAAAATGTTAAGCTTATGATTGGCCTGATTATGCCTTCCTCCATTCCAGCTCCGCTCCATCTAGAAATATCTCTCCATTCAATTCTATTCATCCATATGCAATGAACAATCGTCCACAAGGAGACAAGAGAATCATGTGTTCATCGCAGCCCTGCTCAGTGACAATTGGCTTCTATTATCTTTGCTAGACCCACATACAGAAGTTCTGTGTACACAAGCAGCTGCATTATTTGGGTGAACATGCCGAGCAGTCTTGCTGGTCAGTTCAATTCATTTTCTGCTGTTCGTCACCAACACCTGCTAAGGGCAACCACATGAGTGAATTTAAGGCAACAGTGTGGTAAATTGAGTGCACATCGCCTTCGCCTCCAAAAATGTGCAGGTAATCACCCTCTAGAGTCGAAACAACACTTATGGTTCCAACAATTATGGCGTCTGTTCTTGGTCCTTCTGTGTGATACATATTTGCTCCAAATACAATTCCATACGAAATATGGGTGACTCTTAAATGTACGAAATCAAGTCTGACCAGCCAATGACTGTAACCTCCAACGTATTCGTTCCTTGTGTGAACCATCATGAGCACCTCCTTTTCTCCATTGTGCTCCCAGATGACTGGATGTGCGCTGTTGTGGGATTGATCTATCGCAAAGAATATTTCTGAAGCAAGAAGTGACCTTTTATCGCCATAACAGACATGAGATAACCTTCGCAGTCGGAAGTCTCTCTTCACGAGGACTTTATAGATGGTTGTACATGGGAAGACCGAATCAATGACAATCAGCCACCTCTTATACTCCATGAATCCCCAATTCTTTTGCACACTTGGTGGTCCTGGACGCCCATCAGCGGGACTGTTGAAGATGTGAACGAGCCTAAAACATCTGCAATCTTGATGGAGCCTTAAAATAGCCTGGTAGCTGCCACGGTCTTGGTCTCTTCGTACAACATATCCAATTGTGCGGAAGACAACGCTGATGTACAGCTCTCCTCTCCATGCAAAAATCCTGCATTCAGACGAGTCTTTGTCTATGCAGACCTTTTGCACTCCCCCAACATTTATGGCTGAGAGATATTATCGTTTCTGCCTATTTTACGCTAGCGAAAGGGGAAACCAAGCAAATGTTATTGATCCAGAATTCTCAGACAGAATTCCGTGCACCTTTTTGACAAAGGCGTTCTGTCTTCCTTAAATTTCTGGATCTGTACCCTGGAAATTGAATCATGCAGAGTAAAACTGTTCATTGTCGACATTTTCGGTCAGACATGCAGCTGGAGGTGCACTCGGACAAGATTTCAACATTGCAGTCATGGGTGAGGATGACAGAAATGCGATTACAGTGAGAGGAAACAAGTTGCACCAGAATTGCTCTAGCATTTGTGCTGCGCGCTAGATTAGCTCAAGATCGACAATACTCAATGATTTTCCATAATCAAAATCCTTCATTGACTTATTTCAGTTGCTACAAGTTTTACTAGTTTCAATTGTGCAGTCGTTAGTAATGGCAGGTTCTTAAACTCGTGTGTCCTTTGAAATGGCCAGACAGAGTGACATGACATCACATATCTTACAATTCGAATACAAAATTGCATGGAGACCCAGCAATTTCTGTGCACAAGAACTTTCAAGCTGTGGTCAAGAGTTGGAGGGTGAAAGTATGATACTGTAGTGGGGGCATGTTGAGCTTGGAGAACAACTGCAGCAATACTTATGACGAGACCATTTACCGTATTGTGACATGTCATTCACAGTATTCCCCCCTCTTACGAACAACTCCTAACTTTCACGGTCTTTAGGAAAAACTTTCACATTGGGGCAAAAAACCTTTAAAATTACTGTAATTATTCACGTTGTGGGCAGGGTCCATTTCACACTGGGGAACGGCCCAGGCAAACAAACATTCACAACACCCAATCTGATTGATGGTGCTAGTGGGGCTGCAAGGCACACACTAGCAAGGATCATGATATAGAGGGCTTCAATTAGATACCTATTCAATGCAAAGGCCCCAGGTGGCTGAACTTTGTCTGAGAGTCCCATGTAAGGTGGGAGAGAAGAAATTTCCAGGAGGAAAAACTCACATTCGCGATTTGAGCCCCAAAAAATTATCTGTTCGCTGTACCTTGGACATTGCACGCTCGGAAGCCAACAGCCTGGAATTAATTGGACCTATTCGCGGCACCAAATCCCACCAAATTTCACTTTCGAGGGGGTCCCAATTGCTAATTGACCGTGAATTACATGTCACAGTAGGGTATTCCATTTGATGGAGCTGGTCAGAGTTTGCAAAAATTCGGACCATGCCTCAATTCGCTTTTAATTACTATTCCGTGGTAGTTTTTTTTTTCAGACCATTCTTCTGTAGGTCAAGAACAGAGTGGAACGCGGCAAGGAAAATTGTAACTTGGAAGACAAGTGTTTGATGATTATTTGGGTCAGGAAAGTGTCCATTGAATCGATTTCGCAGAAATTAAGGTTGCTCCTCAATTTGATTGGAACAAAATGTGGCCAGGACATTCAAAGGAATTTTCTTGCTTGATAATCTGAACAAACGATTCCAAATCAAATATTTTTGGCCCAGTCATGAATGTTGCTGCTGTAATCTTGATGCAATATTGTCCTTCTTCACGGCAGATTATTTATGTATGGTCTCTCCAAAATTTGATTCAAAAGGGGAGGTACTGCAAGAAATTCAAACCATTCCAGCCTCTTCCCTCGTCATGTGAATGTGCATTGTAAATTGCAGCAGGACCTTTCTTGATGGACAAATCAGCCCAGGGTCAGGGGGATGTAAGCGCCACAATGTTAAGGCAAAGGCCTAACCCTGGAATTTATGGTTTTGGATGGTGCCACTGAACATAATCGTGAACTCAGCACGTGTCGATACTGCACACTTCTCGTAGTGTGCTATCTATTCAGCAACGTCTGGAGAGTAATTACTTATTTTTGTACTTCATTGAAATCAGAAAAACAGCTGATTTTCACTGATTTTCAAGATGCCAATCGTCCAACTCGTTATCTATAGGCTCAATGCACACAAATTGTCTCAAAAGTATTTCATGATCAGGGAATAATGAATAGATGGGATAAATTTTTATTTGCGGATTTCTTTGTAACAGGTAGCTCACATGGCTGACTGAGCATCTTCATTTCAACCAGGGTGTGAGAATTGGACCGTCCAAGTAGACAACAGAGCTTAATATTTTATTCCGAAGCTTCAAAAATGAAAAAAAAGTGCGTGGTGTTGTGATCATACTTCCACCTTCCCCTCCATTGCCATTTAAATGGCAATTCCTCTGTGCATGCATCTTCTTCTTCAAAGGCAGCTTGCCTAAATTAGAGCCATGAAAGTTGGAACATTCGAAATTCCTTCCCCTATGTGGGAAAATCTGTCGCTTTCAGTGTGAGGAAATACAGGCTTCCACTGAGTGGCATATTCAGCATGGTATCAAGGGGATGCTTGCTTGTGGCCACATGGTGGTATAGAGGGCACACAGTTTGTGCTACAATTTGCCTACAGAATGGGTCTCCCAATTTTTCTGCAGTAGAACACGAGTCTTTATGTTTGGAAAGAATCATAAACGGAATATCTGAAGCAACATTCACGCTTGGGTCATGGTGTTGCAAGACGTGCTGTCAGTGAGCCCAGTCAAAATGACACCTATTCAATTTTGGTGTGCTCGTGAAAAATGGAACACGTCAACTGCACCACACCGATGAGCATTGTCCAAGCATTGTCCAAACACAAGAGAGTCACTGAGTCGGGTAAACAAATTTCACCTGGCATCTTCCAAAACATAGTAAGGACCGCCACCACGGACCAGAGCTTGAGAGATGGAGGCGTCGTCGTAGTGCCAACGAGTGCCGTTGCTCTCGAAGGCTCGCAGATCTGGTCGAAGTTCCCTTCCCAGGAATGCAACCCAGGGTCCCATTCTTGTATTATCGCAGTGTGTGTCGCGAGTCTTTGCTGTACCCTCGCCCTCGTACTCGCCCTCATTGAAACAAGAATTCTCCGTCGCGACAGCCACCCATCCAAGATGATCGTCATAAATGCCCCCAGCGTTCCATTTTAGACTGTGGGGCAGGGGAGAATCCAAACGAATCGTCTTGATTGCCGACATTTGGCTGGCTGTCGTCAAGTGTTGACAGCTTACAAGAACGAGGGAGAAGACGGCTAACTTGACCATGATGTGGATTTGCTCTCATAGACCGGAGGAAGGAAATTTGCTTCAAGACTTTAAACTAAATGGGCGGGAGTTTTCCCCCGGCTCCCAATGTCTCTTGTTAGTCATAAGGTCTCTCTCTGCTCTTTCCGGCTAATGCAGTGCTCATTGTCTAATGTCCCATAAACACATCTTCCAGTCCCATCAGGCTGATTACATGGACATGTTGACCAGTGTCTCGAACATAGTGAATGGACACAGTCAAAAGCAAGGCAGAATAGTATTATCCAGCCATAGGGGTGATTCAGAGCATGGCCAGGGTCCTACCCATGTCCATGAAAAAAGTGCCTGGTCTAGGCACGAACAGGTGTCCAGCTGCCAGAACAAGGGAAGTCTATGTACACAGAGCGAGTTGCAGGGGTGAATGAGAGCGAAAATTGGCCTCGAAGGGGAGCCGGTGCTGGGCACTTGGCATTTCAAACAATGAATGTCACAGAATGCTCACACGCTGACAGTCCGTGAATCACAATATGAGACAAGAGCTCGAGGGTTGAGATGGGTTCCAGTATGGAAACCTGTATGAATGGGGAGGGTGCTGCAGCCAGCATTATAGCGGGAAAACTGGCGCAAATCCCGAGAAGTAAAGACTAATCAAATCGAATGATTCCAAGATTTGCACCTTTGCGGCAAAGCTTCACCCCATCCCAAACGGACTTCCAAGAAAGCAACTGGTAATGGTAGACAATCTATCGACAGCAGTCGCTGATCGCCTTGGCACTCCCCGCTCAACCCCTTCAAATTCTAAGACTACTGAGTTCAAAAGCAGGGTTAACTTTAAGGAAAATTTACTTCTGCCACACTGGCAGAATGCCAAGGGTGTCAATTTTTTTCTCGCAGCCAGCGCGGGCCGAAGCGAGCTGGCCCAATTTCATTTGTGCAGCCCCCCTGGCCGAGCCATTCGACTCAATTTCCTCCCATGCGGCCCTATGGCTGGCCTTTCAGCGCCAATTTCTGGCTTGCGGCCCAGTGGCTTTGCTGTATCCTTAATTACTGTTTCGAGGTCACAGCCTTTGCTACGTCCAAATCTTTTGTCTGAGAAGCATAATCGCATCATACACAGATATATTGCTGCATGGGTGAAGTGAGGGAATGTATTGATCATCTTTTCTATTCTGCTCTCTTCATACTTGTTACATCTATACACAGGCACACAGCAAGGCTCGTCCTAGACAATAAGGTGACCACAACAGGTCTGCATCAGGACAAGTTTGACAATCACATGTGTCTACTACTGCAAGTCAAAATCTATTCATCAATGTGAGTTCATAGCGGTATTATCTCAGATTTCTCATTTTCTAACTCATGTCAGCCGTGGGGTTCTTTTTGCAGTCAGATCAAAGCTCCGAGGAGGGACAATTATAAAATCAGGAACCAACCATGCGCCTGGGCTTTTTGGACCATTCATCATAAACCTTCTTATATGGAAACTGCTCCATGCCAATACCACACCGCTTGATCCTACAGAGGTGGTTGAGTATGTCAGGCCCCATCCTGTTCCTCAGAGGGCTCTTCAGCAGCTTCATCAAGCTGAACTGCCGCTCATTGTCAACGCTGGTGGCGGGGCTGACGAGCATGATATTTGCCAGCTTACCAAACTCTGGGATGAAGCGGAGATAGTTCTGGTTGCTGAACGTCTTCTCCCATGCCGTCTTGGTGTCGTCACCAGCAGCTGCCCTGCAAGGTGTCTTCGAGGATGAGATGCAGTAAAGGTGGTCCCGCATGTACCAGGAAGAGCCGTTTCTTGTCACACTGCCAGAGATTCGGGAATGGTAAGTGAAGCACAATCAGGGATTCCATGCCTTGGATCTGAGCTGAGGGACCCCTGGCACCCCATTACAGGACAACCCAGCAATTCTGCTAATCTCCTTCATGATGGATAGAACTTGCCTCTCATTTAAGTGGATGGCCTTCATTGTAAAGGGAGGGCAAAGGGTGGAGGGGGGTGGGCTGGACCTGGCTTTCATTGTAGCTTTGAAGGTATCCACCTCCAAGTGCAGGTTCTGTGGGTTGATCAGGCCTCCCACGGCGATGGCAGGCCTGTCACCTATGGGCAAACACTCACTAGGGGAGAAGATGGCGATGATGGTGTCCAGGTGCCCGTCAAACTTGTCCAAGCGGCAGCGCTCTGCCTCAAGCTCCAGTGTCACAGGACGCCAAAAATGGGTCTGCAAGATCTGGAAGGCTTCCTGGAGCGGGTTTGGCCGGATGCGCACAGTCAGATCCGCCACCACCAGTGCAGCTGCCTGAGAAGCCTGCTTTTGGACTTCAAAGCCCACCCCTGCGTAGTCATAGTCGTTTTAGGAAGGCGTGAATACAAGATGGGCTGGCTGAATTGGCCCCATTGCTGCTCAGTGGCCCTCCGTCGACAAGTCTCCCTGCAGAATTTGGCACAGAGAGAGTCTAGATCCTGTCCCCCCAATCACTGCCCTCCTGTCTAAAGACAGGCACAACATCCTTGCAAGCCGTATCTAAAGATAGCAATTGTGATTGACTAAAGACAATCTGGATAAGTGGGGACCAATAATTCAACACTCAACGGGGGAAGTGTGACCTACGCTCAACATCCTCCTGGTACATCCTGGAGGTCTTCTCCGTCGTAGTCTCCAACTGCAGCAGGTCTGAATGCAGGTCCAACCTGTAGGTTCTCTGCGTCAGGGCATAATGCTGCCCAGCACCAGCGACAAATCGGACCTCCCTGGAGACGCCAGTGTTGTTGGTGAAGAGTGGCGACTCCATGGTGCACTCGGCACTGCTGGTCTGGCAGTGAAGGGCCCTCCTCAGCACATTGCTGTTGAACGCCCCATTGCCATCGCCACAGGAGATGTACTCTTCAGTGAGGGTGTCCTTCGTCTCCTGCACAGGATGCCAAGAGGTCTGTACAAGATGAGAGATTGACCCAGAAATAAGAATTGGCGGTGTGGACTGGCGGGCTGATGAGGGATAGGTGGGGGGGAGGGGAAGGGCCGATGGCTGCTCACTGTCACGAAGATAACATGTAGCGCTGAATGTATCAAAACCATCAATCGACCCTCAAGATGTCCCATATCACTGTGCTTTATCGCGCTATGCTCTGAATATTACAAACTGAAAGACCCATCATATGCACCTGTGCAGCTTTCATGCCGGCCTCAAAGGTGAGCCCCCTCTCCTGATGCCGCAAGCTCAGCTGGTACAGCGTGCCGGCCATGTTGTACAGGAAGCGGAACCCCATGAAGGTCTCGAAGTTCAGCAGCCTCTTCATGAGCTTCTCGGCCTTCTTCCACTTCCCCTTCTTCTCCTCCACATACTCTGCCAGGAGGTTGATGAGGGCGCCATAGTTCCTGAGGAGCTTGTCCAGGGCCGGGAATGTAGACAGCCAGCGAGTCTGCAACGATGGGAGGTTCACTTCAAGGAAATTGCTACTTCGGTTACCTCACATCGCATGCCTGGGGAGCTGCTGATGGTTTGGGTGATCGCATCTTTTGATCACCATATTTGCTTCGGGAAATCGCTCACCAATTCAGGAGGTGAAGGGTCTGGGGAGGTGGGGATGTAGGGGGGACTATCGGGCACACCTTGGCCACCTTGGCAATCTTGACAGGGTCTATGTCGCAAAGCTCCTGCCACTGCCGCAGACTCTCCTGACGGAGTGGGGAATCGCAGATCCAGACTCCGATGGCGTTCAACAAGGCCAGGCACTTGCAGAACACCTCCTTTTCTGCAATTTTGCTGGCGCAGAGCTGCAACAGATGGACAGTTCTCAAAACAGTGCATTGTAGTTGTCACTCTGACAATGTCAACAAGCTACAACCAGGCTGTTTTTGCTTGATACCTGCTCTTGGTGTGCACGTGCTCATACAGATGCAGCCAAGATTGTGAGATGAGAAATTCCCACGTGTCTTCCAGAGCAAGCGATTCTGCCGCTACTATTGTCGGCTCTTCTTTTCAGATCCTTTGACCGCGAAGCTTACATGGCCGCAGTGTGCCAAGCAGTGCGTGTTGTCCAAGAACGGCGCATAATGCAGGCGCAGCAAAGTAGCCACTCCCGCAGTATTGCCCAGCATGACACTGGCCCCGTCGGAAGCAAAGGCAACCAGCTTCTGCGCGATGGTCGCGTCGGTCATGCCCAACTCCTTTGTGAGCACGTCCATCTGCATAACATCCAAGGTATGAGCAACAGTAGATTGCAGACGTGTCCTTCATCATCGTTCATTTCTAGTCTAACAAAACATTGTAAATCCACAGTAAATTTTTCCCCCCCTCACCCCTTAGGTCCCCATATATATAGCTGGCCCACCTCCAAATCTGCCACTCTACCTTGCAAATATCCTCCTGTACATGCTGCAAATTCAAAAGGAATGATGTGAGTTTTCAGCAATCAACTTCACAGAGGAGCAAGACTTTACCACTGCTGAGCTGATGCCAGGTGCTGTCAAGTCGGTGATAGGGTGCAGCTTGAGGAAGCTGTTCTGCGCTGTCCCATCCTCCCCCATGTAGAACACCTCGATTGAGAGGTACTCAATCCCGTCGATTGCAGCGGATTCGTCAATGGAGATGGCGAAGAATGGAGCCTTCTTCAGCTTTTCGATCAGCGTCTCCAGCATGACCTGTGGCAGCTTTGCCATATTACACCCAGCACACCTCAATGAACTAGAAGGAACACCCAAAGAAAAGACACAAGGGGAGAATAGTGGGATGAGGTGGACAAATTTTCAAGACTACATCATTCCGTAAAGTACACACCATCCATCAGAGGGGGGGAGGGGGAAGCAAGAGATTGACAGAATGGATAGAGTTGGAAGTGCCGGAGTGCAAGCAACAAGCATACCTTTCCAGCAGCCTCCAGAAACTCGTTGAAGGCAGACTGGCTCCAGTGGGCACCATTGATGCGGTCTGCGTTGGGCGGCATGACGATGTTGAGCAGGGTGGGCAGGTCTTTGTACCTGCAAATGATCAGCAGCACATTGGCACACACAGCAATGCATACATCCACCTTCCCCGTGCTCAGAAATGCATGCTGGTTGCCAGCCCCAGAGTTAAGACTTTCATCTCCGCAATGATGCTCCCCATCTTTAATGCAGGCATTTTCTGTGATGGCCATCTGAAAGCTAAAATGAAGAGACGTCACGAAGTCTGATCTATTGCTGCCAGGACACTTTCAGTGGGAGTGAAGGATACTCACAGAGAGTAGGGGCAGTTGTGCATGACTGTGAAGACTAGGCAGGCAATCTGCCTCATTTTGTTGCCCTCCCCTGCCTTCGCCGCTGCGGCCATGGCAGCACCAATGCTCTGCTGGTTGTCGTTGGCGGCTTCCGTCATGGCCTGCACCTTCACGGTGTCGATTGCCTGCAAACATCTCTCCTCGCTTTAATAAACTAGCACTCAAAACGTCATGCAGCACTGAGAAACTTGCCAGGCACTGATCTGGAGATGAATTTCAGCTGCTGTTTGGCTTTTCAGATCTAAGGGAATCAAGGTGTTCTGTAAACGGAGCTGCTAAGCAAGAAAATTTCTGTCAGTTTCTTGCATCAGGTGCTGACTACTGACCTCCTTGTGTGCCTTGCTTCTCTCATGATCCGCCAGTACGCTTGACTTGATTCGCGAGGCTCCCTTTGCTCCCAGCCCCTTCTTCACTCTTGCCTTGTGGCAGATGGTGCAGCCCATGCGGACGGTGACAATCCCTGTTGCCTTGTCTGTCTGCAAGGCAAGCATGAGTTGTTCGAGAAGCTTGCCTTGAATAGCCAATTTGAAAGTCAAGATGCTTTGCCGGAATTTTGCTTCATAGAGAATGTCCCTGCACTTTGGCGCTGACAGCATTGCCGTGCTTCACTTTGGGATGATGTACTGCAGTCCTTCAAGCACAATTCTGAAGCTCGCAGAACTTATGATCACCTTTGTGAGTTTCTCCAACCATGGATACTTCAGCACCCAGGCCTCCTTAAAAGGTCTGGGGCCCTCTCTCCGCTTCCTTTTCTTGTCTGCCTTCTTGGGCTTCTTGGCCTTCCTGGGGTTCTTGGGCCTGGCCTTCACACTCCTAGCCTCACTTTCGGACCCAGACTCGGACCCAGACTGGGACTCAGAGTCTGATTCACCCTCTTCATCACTGCTCTCGTCATCTGAGTCTGATTCGGCCTCTAGATCAACAGCCTCTGCCTCTCTTTCTTCTCTAGCCTTCTGTCTGAGTTCAGTGCGTGTGGGTAATCGAGCGACTACTGGGTTTCCTGGTTGAGGGGCGCCCGGAAAGAGAGGCTTAGCTGCAAAGTTCTTTGGAAGTTGCACTTTTGAAGGACGCCCAGCCATTTGGATGCTTCCAGTGTTAAATTGAGGGAAGAGGCGCCAGAACGTTGAAATGAATGTCAACCAAGGGAATAATAGGGAATTCCCTCCGGTACGGTAAGTCTTCCAGGTAAACGCTCCGTGAAGGACAATACACTTCTACACGGCTTCACGTCCGTCGTGCCTCCTGGCCGACTCCCTTCGGCAGTGTTTGATTCCGTGCGGCCCCATGGCCGAGAGGGAGAGCTCCCATTTTTTTCTTTGCGGACCTCTGACCGAGCAGGCAGGCAGGCATATTTGCCCTGCGGCCCCACTGTGACCTACCAAATATACCAATCTGATATATTTTTTTCTGCTGCTTTTTCGGCAGGGCGCTGACCCCCGAATTAAGCCTCTTGCATCCACCCAGAGCCCCAATTACCAATCTTGCGGCCCAGGGGACTACGTCGTCCGCTAAAATTAACCCTGCCAAAATCTGTGATTTTTGCCCCTAGATTGTGAGGGGCAATTGGTGAATAACACATCTCAGTACGTTTAGAGCTAATAGTTCACCTGAAGAGCTCTTGTTAGACTTCTAAGCGTTCTCATTCACTGTTGAGAAACCTCCTCGCAGCTCTAGTTGCCCTGCCGTGCCATGTCAATTCCATCAACAGATCGCAAGAGCTCAGATACATATAACCTTCAAGCATCACAAGTCCCAAGATGCAAAAATTCACTGTGAACGGGCAGTGGCCTCACTATCAACAAGTTATCATACATATGGGCCTGGTGGAAAAACCTTGAAAGTAGACACTCCAAAAGCGTGTTTCTTCGATCGATTGATTGCGGGTCATTGCAAAGCCCAATGGAAAGTAAGGTACACCGCAGCGGCCCTTAACCTCTCCGCACAAGAAGTTTTTTTCAAGAACAATTATTCTGGGCTGTCCAAATGCTGTCCGTCCACACAGATCACCCAAATGTGCAATTATTGAATCCTTGTCCGCATTGCTACCCAAATGCCCAGCAAATTTAATTTGACTATCCGCAGCCTTTGTCCGCATGCCTTGTCCAGCCACAGACTAGCAAGAAAAAACATTCCTTTGTGTTTTCTCTTGGTTTCCTCAACAAGTAATAATACATTCTCAAAGTATTGGTCAACCCAAGGCAAAATAATAGACTTCTTGCAAAGGAAATTTTGATGTGGGATTAATCCGCACAAATCGAGCCTTTTAGAATTACGCGCTAGGTGGCTCCAAAAGCCCGCTTGGGTGAGGACCAAGGTCCCCCTCATTAGATTGCCCTTACCCTTCCGGGATTTGCGGCTGTTCATCCGTTTCCGTGTGGGCTGCAGTGGGATCCCCATTGATACGGCCTGCCGTAGTAGGGCCCCCACCCCTTGAGCTCAGAGGATTTGTGCCAATTGTGCTTCACAATCTTTGTGATGAATCCTATGTGGTGTTTGAGTGCCCGGCGCTGGCACCCATTCGAGGGCAGAATTCATCGTAGTTCACGTCTGCAGCTCGTACTGTGGTCTGCTTTGTGTACCGAGGAAAACCTTTGGCCTCACCCAAGCTGGCTTCAAAACCACCCATTGCATGGAAAGGCTTTCCGCACTTGCCACCCCGATCCCCAGGGAGCACTGAGGGGGCGATTGCTATATTAAAGACGTCCTTAAGGCCAATTCAGAGCTTAAACGTTGAGTTGCTGTCGCTGCCAAGACCCATTTGAAATCCCTTGTGTGTTATTTTACTTTGAAGTGACCTAGACAGCACTGTTGTTGCATAAAACTAAGACTTGTAAGCACCCTGACTGACCATGGGTGCAGAAAAGCGAAAATTTCCACCCAGAACCCACCCAAGCTGGCAAACTTTGGTTGCCAAAGTATACGGCCAGCAAGGGAGGGAAAGTAGCTTTTGACGGGGTAGTTGCGCCTGCTTGGTCCCCTCAGGCCTGTTGCTTACCCACAATTCCCCACTCGATGATTGACCGTCAGATATCTACCCTTCTTTTTGCAGACAAACACAAGGACCCTCCCCCGGACCCATCATCATATTTTTCTGGCCCCTTGGAGACGATGGCCTTTCATAGGCTCCATGTCGACTGTCAAGGGGCTTACTTATCTGAGTTCTAATGGGACCAACATGAGGAAAGAGCTTACTTGACTTCGGGGGGGGGTTTC
>QAXI01000436.1:1666239-1679042 GCA_004335615.1 Chloroidium sp. JM
GGGGGGATCCTGTGTGGGAATGTGGAGGGCCAGTGCGATGTTCAAAAACGAATCTTGCTGATCAATACCTGGAAATTATGCAATAAGATGATATTTCAAATAGACGGTACCTCAATTCGCCTGGGTGGACTCGAAGATTGAGCACTTTTGTAAATTCGCGGAGACAAATTTTCTCAGGGATCCCCCTTTGCTCGCACTTCTTGATGATACACATGGCTGTGCTGCGGCGCCACAATGCAAAAAAAATCTGTTCTTGATACCACAATCAAAATTTGCTGACAGAAGAGCTTGAGGGCACACTCAAATGCGAGCGACGCCACCCGCCAGCTTATCAGGTTTGTCCCTCCCAAGGCTCGCGAATATTCTGCAGGACCTTGCCCTTTTGTGACAATGTGTTTGCCGTCTCTGACCGAAACTCGTCAGGACCAGTGAGAATTATGAGCAAGGCAGCCCATCATGGCAAGTCTTCCTGCCTCTCTTTGTCAGACTGCAGAAGGTGGATGCTTGATGTTATTGGAGCTTGTGCTGTCTGGCAAGTGCGGTCCAAATGAAGGCTATCTTTGGGCTTGAATCCAGCTGAAAGGACAGGATTGGGACTGAGATGGGGCCTGCGATCTTGTTGCTGCTGCGTTTCCTCCTAAAGCAGTGCAGCCCCTAGCTCAGCTGGACCTGAAGAGGAACCAGGGGACAGTTCTTAAATGACTGCCAGGTTGTACACTTTACACCCAGTGCAATGCTATAAACCTCAAAGTACTTGAAGAACACGCTGTCACGCACGCATTTTCGTGTCTGACGAAAGAGGATCTGCGTCAAAGTCCGCCATGTCGGATGCAAAGTATTTCGCCACTACGAAAAAAGGTAATCCTCCCCAAGTACTCCTCTTTCCTGGAGAATCAGGGCCCTGTCTCACAGAAAATAGCCGCTGAATAGGAGTCATAGCTGTTACGATGTGGGAGCAGGCGGTGATTTGGCTACTTTTGGTGGACTTGTCAACACCAGCATAACGAATTCAAGAATGCAGAGGTGGATAGTTTTATACAAAAGTGCTCAAAGATAGTGTCCGTGTGGTCCAGGGGAGGTACTGGAGTTCAAGGCAGAGCTGCACAGCTCCGACAAACACAAGAGGAAGGACACTGTGAAAAAGGTCATAGCGGCAATGACCGTGGGCAAAGACGTGTCCATGCTCTTTCCTGACGTCGTCAATTGCATGCAAGTAAGTGGTTCCCCAAATACTTCTCCGATGCCCGCATCATTTTTGTTGAGGTTGCAAATACACTTTGTTTGAAATGTGCTGCGACTACCCTTTATAGCCTCACATTTGGCAGGGCTTTCTGAGCGGAAATTTGGCACTGAGCGGGAGTATCGTGTGTGCATCTTGGGTCGCCTCTGGAATTCTGTACAAAAAAGGGGGAGACCCTGCTGCAAGAATTTATCTCTGGGAGAAGATCGACGCTTGAGACTTGCTTCACACCTCCTCAGAATCCCTATTATCCTCTTACAAGAAGACGCAATCGGCAATGGAACACATGAAGGATATTTTGAGAATCGAGGGCTTGCAGTTCTGGCACATTTGGAATTTTGGGAGGTAATATGGCGTTTTCCACATGGACGTTTGAATTGATGTTGAAGGGTTATGGCCTCAATGTTCGAATCAATGACTGACAGTCATTGATTTGAAGGATTCACTCCCTCCATGATCTGAGCTGGCATTCCTTTTTTCTTGAGATCATATTGCCCTGGGTGTGAGCAAACACTCTTCATGCCCCACTTATTGAAAATGAGTATCCCCAGCCACTGTGAACACTTGCTTGCTGATCTCATTTTATGTTTCACTCATCGCACAATTTGATGACAACGTTTTGGAGCGATAATCTGGTTGCTTACAGGGCAGCAGATAGTAGCCTTAGAAGACAATGTGTCTTAAAGCATCATAGTCCAGTTTAATTCCAATGTCTTCAGGGGTCCAAGGCCAAGTGAAATCAATTCGTCTGTGATGGCTGATGGAATTTTGCTCACAATTGATTTAGCCGCTTTTTGCAAAGCAGGAGGAAAGGTATTAATACATTGTTGATGAAACGTTATCGCACATTCAAGGGTGAAGATATGAATAGCTGGCATGCTCTACATTCAGCCATAGGGGCAAACGTATGGAAGATTGAACCGTTGTCTATTTATGACTGCTCCCTGCTTGCCATTGTTTTACCGTCAAGTCTTCCATCTCCAAGTGGCGAGTTGTTGTGTCAATATGGAACCAATTAGCAATTACCTCGCCCATTCTGCAGAAAGTTGCTACAATCTACTGGCTACATACTTTATCCTTCACTCTGCAAAATGCAACCCTTTGCATGTTGTGATATGGTTCTGCTGCTGTAGACTGATGACCTGGAGCTGAAGAAGCTGGTGTACCTTTACTTGATTAATTATGCAAAAACACAACCTGATCTTGCCATCATGGGGGTCAACACCTTTGTCAAGGTAATCGCTACTTCATGAATCTTGAATCAGATCTTGCTGATCTGATGAGTCAGCAAATATGTATTTGGGTCCCTTCTCTGCCATTGTGCTCGCATCCTGCACAATTTGAACTCTTGTTCAGACTCGACAGATGATTTTGAATCTTGGAGAGGAATTAAATTTGGTCAAGAAAGTCTGCTGTGTGTGAACGTCTGCATTGTTTGCTGGTCGTTTGGAGCTGTAATGCTGAGCTAATCGTGATGATCACCCATATTCTTCCTTTTACTCGGTCTTTCCTGATTGATGTACTGGCTCTGGCTACAAAGCCTGTCTGCAGTCGATTCCACCATTGCCTGCCTTTTTGGCTCATGCCGCCGTCCTGAGCGTGTTCCATCTGCTTGCTTGTAGGGGGTATTTCATTTCATGAAACATTCTCCCTTCATTGGGGAGCAGAGATTTAAGAAAAGAGATGTGTGAGAGATTGCAAAAATTGATTGCAAAATCAGAGAGCTGAGCGCAGATCATCTTGAAGAAGATAATCTGACATCCTTGAACTCTTGTGATCAACATGATTAGACCATAAATTTGAATGAGCTGTCCTGAGTTTCCCGGAGATTTATGCCATATCCTTCAATGACTCTCTTGCAGTCTAAATTTTGACCAGCTCCAGATTCAAATCTGGGGTGGCATCAAGATTAGACTGAAGTCCATCTCAAGCTCGCGAACATGATCTCACTTACATAAGAAGTCAGCCATTTGACAGGGATCTGATTTTTGACGATGAGGCTGTTCACAAATGATGTCAGACTTAGAGCTCTTTTGCTGGGAGTACTCCCCTCAATATGGACGCAAAAGCGGACCAAAAAATTTAAAGGATTTTAAAAATGTTCGCTAAGTTTGACCACCCAATTTTGAGTAATCCACTGATTCAATCGCTATGGTTGTACAATAAGGTGATGAGATCAAATATTTGGGGGCAGTAGTGTTGCTGATGGCAGCTGACAAAGCTTCTTATTGGAAGATAATTATACACAATGCACAGTCATGTTTGACAGGTATTCAGAGCAGATTCCTGATGGATATTTTGGGGTGATTATTAATCTGTTCTATCTACTCATTAAGCCTTCTCGTTAAGCCATTCTTGGTTCATTTGAATGTAATAGACGGAAATTTAAATTGTTCTGCATACAATCAGTCCGGTGAATAGCATAGGTGATCTGCAGGACTCGCAAGACCCAAACCCACTGATCCGTGCGCTGGCGGTGCGTACCATGGGATGTATCCGGGTGGACAAAATCACGGAGTATTTGTGCGATCCCCTGCACAGAACACTCAAGGTGAGCAACAGTGGTACCCGCTTTTCCACATGTTGTCATGAATTTTTCATCATCTACAATGAAATAACGACTGCAGCACCAAATTATGAGATTAATGAAGCAGATCCCATGGAGTTGCCTGAATTATTCATATGCAGATGAGGTTTGGTGTACCATCCACTGAATACTTTGGTCCTCTGTAAGCTCAAAAGATAGATGTCTAGGGATGTTCAAAATTCTTAGAATGGCTTAAAATCGAAAAAAAATCCAATTGTCCAATTCACTACGAATAGCTATGTGCAACAATATGTTTCAGATCTTGCTACCCAATCGAGAGATCTTTCAGTTCCCCTCCAAATTTTTGTTTGGAAGGAATTGAGAAAACCCAGAGCTTGGCTGCAGGACAATCAATAGCTGCTTTAGGGCTTGCCCACTGAAATTCATGCCTTTTGTTTTGCTGATACAAAGTAAACACCAAAGAATTCTGGTATCCCAAGACTCCAATTCATCCTAGAGAAAACAAAATCCATAAGATTTTGCTCCTAGTAAAGTTGCAATCAGTGGTCAGAACATGAAATTGCTGTTCCACATTTGCAAGAGGGATGTTGACAATTTTATATCTTCAGATTTTCGGTGGCATTGTAAGTTTAGAAGAAAGAAGAATCTCTTTAGGGTATTTCTCCTCTACACTCTCCTGTACTTCAAGAGGACTAAGGGCATAATGTATCAGACATGTCCACGTTTGCTTGAGCACATAACCATAAGGTACCGCCATCGTTTAACATAGTTAAGTCCGCACAGTGGACTGCTTCCTGTATGCTGCATACATCCAGTCATGCAGATCTGATAATAGAACAATTTAAACGGGTGTGATTGTGATATTCATGAGCATGGTTGGTGTCGTCAATTTTGGGAAAGGATATTCCATATCCAAAAACAACCCAGGCCTGCAGTGGTGCACTCTGCCAGATCTAGGACCTACCCTACGCAACAGTATTCTGCGTCCTGCTTGTCTGCATCATTCACGGTGTTCCTTGACACTGGCCAACGTGTCCATCTGATCAGCCTGGTGTGGCTGGAAGATGTAATCAGTTCCTTCCTTCTGCACAGATGAATTTCTTGACTGAAAGGTACAATATTTTTGCATGCTTTTCGACGGCCTTCCAATCTCACGATACTGGTCCAGATGAATTTGCCTCAGTCGAATGAGACTGTGTTGTTTACAAGCCATTTAGTATGGCCCATTCTGGAGCCCCAAAAAATAGGTAGAATCCCTAGAGCGTCCTGCAAAAGATAGAGATACTTGGACATACCGTACTGCAGATGAATTCTTCGGTAACTTGGGCCAAAAAATGGAATTAATTATTCTCGGTGATTAAACCAGGCAATTCTCGGTAAAATATGCCTGTAGGGTTTAGGGTTTGCGTTTTTTGCGCGTTACAAGCGCGAACCCTGAATTTGAACCCTAAATCCCTACCCTCCTATCTGATGATTCTCGGGACTTTCTGCTCAAAATCTAACTAATTACCGAGAAATTCAGTCTGCAGTACGGTATATTCAAAGCACGACACAATCGTCCCACTCAACCCCGGATCCTTGCATGCAGTAGTCCCGATGATTGCTTTTTCCCCCTGGTAAGATGTAGCCCTCTACAGTCAAATGAGGAAAACGAGACTTAATTTCAGCCAGCCTGTGAGGGGCCAACTGATGGCAGGCACTGCTTCACAAGGAGAATTTTGCATGATGCCTATAATGTGTTAACTATGAATGGGAGCCTTGGACTCTAGTCATCTAGGTCATGGTCCCAAAGAAGTCAATCTGATTATCTCTGGAAGAATGTTATCTCTGACTAGCTCATGATGCTGCCAAACCTTATTTGAGGTTGCCTTCTTGGATGCAGGATGAAGATCCATATGTACGAAAGACTGCTGCCATGTGTGTTGCAAAGCTCCATGACATCAACAATGAGTTGGTGGAGGACAGAGGTTTTCTCGACAGTCTCAAGGTAAGCTTCCTTCCGACACACCAGCACAACATTGGAAGTACATGCCTGGCTACTTGCATACTGACAGTGAATATCCAGATGACCTTTCAGTGACACCTTTCAAATGCCACGACCTAGATGCTTGAAATCTGCAGGACCTACTAGCAGATAGTAATCCTATGGTGGTGGCCAATGCAGTCGCTGCACTTTCTGAAATACAGAACGGGAACGGAAAGGATGTCTTCCAGATCAACTCCCAGTACCTATTCAAAGTCCTTCGAGCTTTGAACGAATGCACAGAGTGGGGTCAGGTAAGACCTGCCCGCCTCAAATAAAGGAGGATGGAAAATTAAATTAAAGAAGAGACAATGTGCATACAGAGCTAGCTAAAATTGTGAAGTCTTGGGAAAGTGCTTCCACTCTTCCATGGTACGCTCGACATGAGAGAGTATAATCTTAATGTTTGACACATAGCAGCATAGCGCTCAAAAGTTAACGAGAAATGCCAATCTCTTGCTGCACCAAATGCAGATGGAAGTATCAAGGCGGACCTGCCTTATTTCTTGCTTCCAGGCATGGAAAGGTTTGCAGGATCACCTGGTGGTCATTGCTGTATGTTCGATTGTAATGGCCCTTAAACAAGGCATCCTGCTTCACCTGCAAATGAAATGCGGTCTTTGTAGAAAAGGATTGGATCTGTGCTGTGATCAGGTGTTCATCTTGGATTCATTGGCCAAGTACCAAGCCGACACCACGAAGGATGCAGAGAGCATCATGGAGCGAGTTCTTCCTCGCTTGCAACATGCAAACTGTGCTGTCGTGTTGTCGGCGGTGAAGGTGAATATATCTCTTTTGCTGCTGAAGATGAAAGCCACTTCATTGTCAATACCAAGGCTTCTCATCTGTCAATTGCTGGCCATTGCATTTGTGGAATTGTTGCAAAACTCCGTTTCAGATGCGTTTCTAAGTTCACTCCGAAGCGGCATGCAAGCAAAATAAAAGAATGGACATGCATTACTTGTGGGAAAGCCACTTCCACTGGGAAACTAGTAGAGTGGCACGTTGAGGGCAAACATTTGAGGTTGCCATCACGAATTATGTGTTGGTGCTGAATGCGATTCACAGTCCTGCTGAGTGCACTGGGCTTGTATTGAATTATAAAATTTGCGATTCATTTTCTTGGATGAGAGGGAGTAGAGCGCTTAAAAGTGCATTACTTTCCTCCAGGTCAGGACATGTTTTTGTACCAGTTTTGACCAAACGTTTCTTAGACTTTGGAAACGAACAATGTCCTTCTCCTCATAGGGACAGAGTATATGCTGCGTTAGGCGTGCTGTTGCATGGCGGGTTTTAATTTGGCACATCTCCTGGGCAAAATAATCCTGGTGGCAGAGAATTACTACACACGATGTTGCACAGTGATTTGAAGCATGGACATGTCCTGATTATCTGTGACAGGTGGTCATTCAGCAGCTGGCTGTGGTCGAAGACGAGACACTCAAAAAATCTATGTTGAGGAAAATGGCTCCACCTCTGGTCACGCTTTTGAGCAATGAGAGTGAGCTGCAATATGTGGTGCTGAGGAATGTCAGCATCATTGTACACAAGTACCCAGAGATGCTCGACCTGGAAGTGAAGGTCTTTTTCTGCAAGTACAACGATCCTATCTACGTCAAGATGGTGAGCCATCCTTGCAGTACACAGAGTGTTCTATATGCTAGCAGCTTGCATTTGACAAATATATCTAAACACAGAATTGGCACATATCCGCGCTTAGAGGTCAGCTGACACTGAAAACTATCTATTTACGCATCTTACTCACCTGCAGCTTCTCCAATGGATAAAAGATGACCTGCCAAATAGAATTTCGCCATAAGTTTCTTTTCCCCACTCCACCAGTGACCATCATTTGAGCATGGGAACAACTTGGATGATTGCCTATCTCCCAGACATACACGCTGACTGCAGGAGAAATTAGATGTCATGACCCTCCTTGTCAATCAGCGCAACGTGGACCAAGTGCTTCTGGAATTTAAAGAATATGCCACGGAAGTCGACGCTGATTTTGTTCGGAAGGTGAGACAGAACAGCAGCAAGAATACTTATCCAAAAATTGGCATAATCAATTCAGCAACATCTCTGGCTATCCCCCAGAGGGGGATCATTGAGGGGTTGTGGGGGGATTCCTGTCTCCTACATATTGTCCCTGTGGCAGGCTTGTGCGTGTTCAACTCCAAACCCACGGTGGTGCACTCTGCCATCTAAAGCCTGTCCTCAGCTTCAATTTTCTGCCTGGCTTTGTCTTCCTTGACGCTGGTCAATGTGCCCATCTAATCATCCTGAAGTCGGGTGGAACACGTATTTGTATTCATTCTCTTCTTTCTTGCATATTTGGTAGATGCTCACGCCTTACCGGTACATTTGTGACCCAAAATTCAATATATAATTTATACAAGAAATTTTATGTGCCTTTTGCTGGCTGCCTTGTGCTGTCTCAATGTTGAAAATTTTGAAATCGACGTGCCGCCGGGCAACAAGGTGTAGATGATCTTTGTGAGTGACACCTTGCATAGCCGACAGCTTCTGCCATTGCAATATTTCTGGTCAGTGAGCTACAATTCTTCAAATAATGATATCGTTTTTCCTTTGCTGGTTGGAGAGGGTCCTTCCCTGCTGTTGTTGATGACTCACTGCAAAATTGCTCAGATTCAGCTATGTGTCAAAAGCAACTTGTCATCAATTAGCCACTTGAGAATGCTGCTTCCCATCATTGCACTTCAACGACTTTGTTGCTGATGTGTCCTATTTCTTTGTAGCGACAGCATGCTCGCCTTCGTTTTTAAGCTCAAGCTGGAACATATGTCACGATCAATTGAGAAGGGGAGATCATTGCTAATCTAAAGGAATTGATGGTCAAGCAAAGAATTGTTCCCATATGACCACTTTCCTTCAAGGAATGTTGATTGTATCGTACACTGGAGTGCGCAATTCATGTGCAGGCTGTTCGAGCAATTGGGCAGTGTGCCGTTCGTCTGGAGAGTGCTGCAGAGCGGTGTGTCAATGTGCTCTTGGAGCTGATTCGGAATAAAGTGAATTATGTGGTTCAAGAGTCCATAATTGTCATCAAAGACATCTTTCGACGCTATCCCAACAGGTAAGTTCTGTAGACATAAACGTGCAATTTTATATACCAACTTTGATGAAGAAGGGTATTTTGGGTGCGCAGTATTAATATATTTGATTATTTTTGCTTTCCAGATCTTCAAAACTGAGCTAAAAAGCTACCTATGTTGTATACCGCTGCCACATAAAAGATTTGATCATATCTTAAATTTGACCAAGCTGTCGAGGATTTTCCAAAATTCGGACCACATTGTTCATCGCTTATTAAACTTAGAATTTGACCAGGGCCACAGTCTAGGTTGCCTTAAATTTGGACCATTCTTCTCGAGTGTGCAAACAGAGTGAAACTTCGGGAGAGGTTATACGTTGGGGGGGGGGGGGATAGATAATTTTCAATGAGGGTCGAGGTCGAGAAAGTGTGTCAAACTGAATGCATCTGCAGGAGTCCTAAGAAATATTCACATACAATGAACACTAAAGTTGACACATAAATTTAATGATTTTTTAATGTGCGCTGAATTTGACTGCTCGATTCCGAGCTACTTATTGTTGGTCAACTCTCCAACATGGTGACGATACCACTGAGCAACTTAGTGGCCAGTACGGCAACCTGATGCGTTGCTGCCGGAAATGAGTTGCAAGCAAATAATCTGTGTTTGTTGCAGCTGCATCCAAATCTGCAATCACTCATGAATCACTTACCTTTGTTGATGGAAGTTGCCATGTTTTGACTGGCAATGAAGTCGATAGTACTATCACCATCCTTGTCTGAGACTACTCTGTTTGCAGATATGAGAGTGTGATTGCCACACTCTGTGAACATCTAGACACACTGGATGAGCCAGAAGCAAAAGCAAGTATGATCTGGATCATTGGCGAGTATGCGGAGCGTATTGACAATGCCGATGAGCTGCTAGAATTCTTCTTGGAAACGTTTCCTGAAGAGTCCGGTGCAGTGCAAATGCAGCTGGTGACCGCCACGGTCAAATTGTTTCTCAAGAAGCCATTGGAGAGGCCCCAGCAAATGATTCAATTAGTTCTCACTTACGCTACACAGGTAGAAATTCCTTCCTTCAAACTCAGTTACCTTACATTGTGTAATTTAACGCCGTAGTGTTTTGACACTGTAGTGTTTTCTGGCATGCCCACATGGGCTTGTGGCCGTCTATTTTCTATTTTCCACCTAAGAATGCAATTGGCAAGGTGGAAAGGATTCGGATATCAGGAGATTCAACTTCTCACCAGATATGATGGTGGTACTATAGATGATGGTGGCTTGTAGGGCCCATTCTAATTGCACATGGTGAACACATCAGGCCTCCTGCCAGGCATCAACGCTTGTAAGTACAAATCGGAAATGCTGAAGAGAAGTTAAATTAAAAGACCAACAAGCTTGTGCATGCCAAATTTTGGCATAGTATGCAAGACGAAATTTGAGCAGCTGCCCCAACCTCCAGCATGATTGATTTCGGCTCGCTCTGCACTCCATCACAAAGGGAGTGGTACACTAGAACAAGCAGAGGGATAATGACAGGATGACCTGATAGACAACTGGCAAGAAGCTCCTTCTGCATTCTGCTAGCATCTTGCAAAGCTCAAAATTGTGTAATCCACTCTTCCATAGCAAGCGTTTTTATTGGACCATCCTTTCCAATTTTGACTGAGCTATCGAGGTGTTTCAGACATCTGCAAAATTTGTTATAGAGCTTTAATTTGTAGCTACTGACCAGCATCAGGGGTATTTTCTGAAGTGAAGCAACCCTACTTCTTGCTAAGGTTGCAGACAGAGTAAGAACGCCACAAGAAATTATCCGTTTAGAAGGGGAATATGCTGAACAATAATTGGAGCTGAGAAAGAACGTCATGTTGAGCGCTTTTGCTGGAGCCTCTTAATCCCATGTATGCTTAAGATGACCTCTAAAGTCTTGGATTCGTTTTGGTAGTGCTGAGTGCTCGAAAGCAACAAATAATATCAGTACATTAAATAGATTTGCCACATAATAAAATATGCAACTGCCCGATATTGTGACCACAACCACTACCACATGCAGGAAACGGACAATCCAGACTTGAGGGACAGAGCGTATGTGTACTGGCGCTTGCTCAGCACAGATCCTGAGGCAGCAAAGCAAGTGGTGTTGGCTGACAAACCAGTCATCAGTGATGCAACATACACACTTGAGCCCCCTTTGGTGGACGCGCTACTAAAAAACATCTCCAGCATTGCATCAGTATACCACAAGCCTCCAGAGGTAATTGCTCTCAACACTTGTATCAGCTTCATCGGGGCCAAGGATTCTACACATCCACTTTGAATGTTGCCTCCTCAGCCTCCTAGGGTCATGAGATCACCGTTTTCATGAAAGCATCGATTCTTCTTAGAGCTACTGCTGACTCTTTAAGAATTCTCAATCTTTATTGTAGTTATTTGCCCCTTAAATCGATGTCCAGAGGAATGCACGCTTGTCTGCATGAGGTATATCGTTGCATTGCACATGATACCCAGTTCTTCAAGTTTGAAGCATATAAAGCTGTTTGCAGTGAGCTAATTGGCAGGCTACATTTGTCCTGCATACACACATAGAGTGGCGTCTATGATTCAGAAAGAGTATAAAGGGGATCAATATGCTTGCTTTTAAAAAACTCCTAATATGATGGGTGCTGAAATTGAACACCAATTGATGGAAAATTTCATTCTTTTCGAAAGCTTGAGGCGAATCCAAAGTTTTTAGTCTAAACTTCATTCTGCGTGGGGCGGGAAGGGGGGGGGTTCCCCGGCCCACACTTGTATGCAAAAGCGAGAATTTGCCTCTTTCAAGAGGAATCAGACATTTCCTGTATGTACAGTGAGGAATGAGGAATGAAGAATCGCGATTTTAAGGAGGCTGAGGCTCGCCACTGCTCTTGCAAAATAGGACACATCAGCGACTTCGTCACTGATGATCAATAAAGCAATCTGCAACTAGCAAAAGTAATTTGATGGGTTCACCAAATTTTTTTTATAATTTGCAATCCTGTGCACACACTACTGATACCAAGACAGCTTGCTCGACAGCAATACTTTACAATTGATAAGCACCATCAGCCATGCAAGGAGCCATTCATTCGCGGTCACCCTTCAATAATCCCTACTTTCTGGCATGTGGAATAAACTAATCGTACATGGATGAATTTGGGTCTCTGCTTCCTTGACACACTGCAACTTTGCATGAAAGCATAGGAGGGCCATTTTCATTGACATAGACCAAACAGATGTGTACGGTAATGAGAAGAATCATAGTTGTTAGACCTCCTGACAATGGACAAAGTCCTCATGAATATTGGGCCCCAGGTGATGAAGAGTGTGTGCCATGAGCTGGAAGGGAGTATTGGAGCAGATTTGCTCAGTACTGAAGGCCAATTTTGAAAGCAAACAATTGTTTGTGAATGCTGCTTGCTTTAAATGAGTAAAGTAATGCTTTGCGGAACTTTGCATTCTACGAGCATTAGGATATCTTTACGGCAAGCCATAGAATTGGGCTCCACCTTTTGCGCCATCTCTTATTTTCAACCACCTGGGACCGTAGTGACCGCTGATTCGGCCGTAAATAATTCCTAGCTTTGGTCTCGGCTACCTCCTCTTTCCAAGTATACACTTTTCAGTGTCGCGGGAAATACTTTTGAGGTGTTCCCCTTGTACAGTCACAATCGATGATCTCAATTCACATACCTTGAAATGCTCAATGCGAGAAAATCCATCTTAGATTTTGCACTTCAAACATAATTCTTGCTACAGATTCTTGCCCACCATGGACAGCTTGATGCTCTAATGCCCACTATGAATTGCCTGATATTCTTCAGGAAGCTATGGTAGAACCTCGTGGCCACACATTGTGCGCCCCAAAACACCAAAATTTGATTCTTGGGAGGAGGGGGGGGGGGAAAAA
>QAXI01000436.1:1686300-1718770 GCA_004335615.1 Chloroidium sp. JM
GGGCTTACCGTGAGGATGTGGACCCTGATGCGCTTGGCCCCATCCTTCTGGGCACCCTTCAGGAACTGGGCCAGCTGGTTGTACCGGCTGTGCACTCCGCCGTCGGAGAGAAGCCCAATGAAGTGCACGGTGTTCTGGGCGAAGGAGTCCTTGATGAACTTCCAGCCATCCCCGGTGAAGGCGTTGCCGTTCTCCAGGGCGATGTCCACCAGCCTGGCCCCCTGGTCGATGATCTGGCCAGAGCCCCTGTAGTGGTAGTGGGGTAGGGTGTTAATGGGCGTCCTCACAAGGTTGCCTTTGCGTGTGGGGATGGTGTGTCGGTGGAGGGGAGGGGAGGGGGGGGTTTAGGGTTAAGTTATCTTACCTGCACCAGAGGAGAGGCATCTACAAAGCTCATCAGGACAGCATGTCGACTGTTGTCAATAGCTCTTGGGACAGGAAAGCCACGACGATCAAGAGCAGCCATGAACGCGAATTCTTTCAAAGCCGCAAGCCTGGAGAGGTACAACCAACTGCAGCAATCATGCTTTTACATTGTTGAATCTCAGTAATTCCGATCTCATATTCCAATCGATTTTCTGGCAAGCACCAATTGCAGATGCAGTTTCTCGCAAACGAACGAATATATGGCTCCTGCACGGGAGGAGGCACCATAACCCGCATTGAATGGCATGCCAAATCATCCTCGAGTTTCAGCTCTGTGATAAATGCAATGACTGATTTCCATATTTGCATGTTCAATCAATTGCGTTGTGTGATGACTCAGGGACCCAGGAGATGGGGGAAGCTTAGTGCACGCTAACCCACTTTTACTGCCCATGCCACCTTTTGTGCTGTGGCAGCAGATTTTTATTATACTTCTCACATTGGGACCTCCTGAGGCAGATCGAGTGTGCCCTGTGGAGTATTCCAAAGCCATCCTCTGGGCTACAGATGTCTCTTCTAAGGGAATGCTAGGATTTAGGGTTTGGGGTTTGCTATTACCCCTGCTTTAATCGAAGCGTCAATGTATCAACAGTGTGTGAGATCACACTACCTTGAAGGATTGCTACCGCTGACAATATGTGCTGCTCGGCATGGAATGCACCTTTGTTCCTTGTCATCTTTGAACGCTTTTCAGGCCGGGTGGCTTGTAACATTGCATCTTTCCATCTGTAATCCGGCCTACTCTGTTTGAAAGGGTGCACAGAAAAGCAAGCATACTATGTTCTTTGAGAGCATAGAGACAATCAAACTCTCCATGGGGAGGAGGATGGAGAACATAGTAATCGATCAAGTCCAGATCGCTCGGCAGCAATAAACCAACAGCCGTACGCCGAAAGGCTAATTGGAACTTCATGATCCCTGCTTGCAACCCCCTGCGATTCCTTAGTAGACTTGTGCCCAATTGGCGGCGTTTCCTGTCCTGTGCAACTGGTAATGAGAGCTACATTTTGATTCTTCTAGGTTCACGATCCAAGAATTTCCAGCTCAGAAATCCTGCCGCAGCTTGTTGCAATGGTCATTCCCAACTGATTCAGGAAGTTGTGCCCATATGACTGGATATTCGGCAGTGGAAGGGGCTGAAATGCACAGCAGGTACTGACCTGAAGCTGTTGCGATGTTTCAAGTAATCTCTCTTCAATTTCACAGCACGAAAAGATGTTCTACCGAGCCGATGAAGCTTCAATGCCATCAATTCGCCTTCCTCATTTTGCACCTGCATGCAGACCAGATTATCAGGTATATCGTGAAGTCATTGCTCTATCTGTGAGAATCTGCTATTTCAATCTTTAAGATTGACACATGAATATTGCAGATGAATATTGCACATGAATATTGGCTAAATGGCGTCAGGAAACCATCCTTTGTAGGTTGTACTTCAAGTATGAACTCTTGAGGACGTTGATCTGTCGAGTGCATGCCGTTAAAATTTCAGGCGACCTCCTATATAGGCTTGACAAGACTTTTGCCCTATCGTCATTGATTGCAGACCCATCAAATTAGCATCCAAACATGAAAGTTTGAGATGACATAATTTGATAGTGTTTTTTGCATTGCATAAAGAGAGAGGCGCTAAGACTATTCAGCCCAATCCATGATTTGTACACATAAACATTCAAGTGCATCGCTTTGGTGAAATCGCAGAGTCTCAAAGCAGGCTCTATGAGGGATGAAAGCCCGCAAGCATTTAAATGCAGCAATTTGCCACCCTCCTGGGTAAATTTTTGAGTGTCGGCTAGGAAGGAGATGAATATTGCTTATGCACATGTCAGAATCCTGTGCATTATGAATGGAGGAGTGAAAAGTCAAAATTTCAAGATTGTAAAGCTCACCTGAAAGACATCAGCTTCTTTACCAACTCCAATCTGTGGTCCCACGCTGCAGATGCTTCCCCTCTTGAAGAGTGTCTTGATAGCCAGAAAATCGTAGCCCAGGTACGTCAGACGGTACCCATCATAAGGGACACCCTCGTGATGGATTAACTTCCCCTTATGGAGGAGGCTCAAGCACCGGATTGTTCCTCCGTGCCTGCATGACTTTAGCAAGTGAACAAGCACTGGAGTAATTCCAAAAAGCAGGAAACACGCGCAGCCCGCTACATTCTGTACAGTCCTGCAGTGTATTGTCGTCCCCCTTGAACTCTTCCATACGATGATCCTGCCACGATGAGACCTGTAGATGATGTGGCCTGTGCATGTCAATTCTTGATGTCCTCAGGATATAGCAGTTTTACCTGAGACTGGCGATGCTTTCTATCAAGGTCACTGGGACGAGCTCGTGCTGCAACAGAACACGTGAATGCTCTCACGTCCAGCAGGATGAGCAATTGATTGCCGCTTAATTAGTCTCAGTCGGTGATAAGGGTGTATGCAGAAGTGCTCACGTTTCGTTGCCCCTGCTCAACCGCTTGTAGCACTCTGAAGTCATCACGACTCAAATAGCGTAATTGACTGACGTCCAGTTTCATTCTCAAAGCCTTTCCAGATCGCTGCCAGCTCTATTGGGTGCTACATCAGGGTGCACGAGTGGCAGGAGGCAGAGCCCCAGGGCAAAGGGTCGTGCTGCAGCTATTGCCCCAATGGCATGAATAAATTGCCTCGCTGGTCGTACGCTGTCTGTGAATTAGGATGCACGTAGAAATTCATAAAACCCCGACGAGGTGGAGAAAGCATGCACGCAATGTGACGTATTAGCTATACAGACGTAATCGTATGAGAGAATGTTGGGACCGAGCGCTGCTATAGATTTACGGAAAGTTTGTATCATTGCTGTGCTCCTGCTCTGCCTTGGAGGCTTGTACAAAGTCAGTAAAAGCTGTGAGAGTAGTGGCACAAACTGTCTGTTCCAGAGGACAAGGAGCCTACAGACACTTGCAAATCAGCCATCTCAGGACTGGGCGGACAGGCTCGAGTGCATATCAGTGTCCGGAACGCAGCAGGCACGTCCCAGACAGATTTGGAGCCTGCCCTGAATCTTCTGTACCTCATATCTACAGTTCTGCGTACAGCATCTGAAGGATGGATTGATCCACTACTTGTGTCAGAGGGAAATTGGTGCTATATGCTGTGCTGATGGGAGAACGATGTTGAGGCTGATGCTCAGCCAATGTGTGCAAAGGTGGTATTTTGGAGAGAGGGGGAGGTTCCGCACCTCCACAGCCAAAAGTGACTTCAAAGATGCTCTGTAATTGGCCTTTCATGATCAACAGAAATAATAAACACTTGACTGCTGTGTATGAATACCTGCTGATGAATGGAGAAATCCTCGAATTTTGTCTAGATAGCGTTGCCCATATAAGCTGTGTCCACCTTCATAGCAGGTATCGCTGGCCAAGATTTACTATGAAGGCCTGGCAAATCAATACCATAAGGTCGTAGGGGACACATTCGCTTCATTGTTTCTTCTGAAACTCAGGTGCAAATGTGGTTGCAGGTGGCCCTGATGTTCCTGACCCGCGGCACTTTGTTCCATGAGCCAACCTGGGAACTTTTTTTCCAGCAAGCTGAAGGGCTCATACCAGTCGATCCTTTCAGAAAAGACGCATGTAATGCAACTACAGCAGCCGCAATCAAAGAACACTGCTCCTCACACAGAGCAATTCGAACTTTAGACCGTCAAATTTTGTTCAACATCTATGTCCACACATCTCCCTCCTTCCCTGGTTTTCCAGCAGGAAGTCTGTTCCATGCCAGGGAAATCGACAACAGAGTGGAGGTGATATGTTTTGCACATGCTTGGCACATCATTTACTGTCTGTGCTCCTGAAATTAAAATACTTGTTCACTAGCGCTACTGTTGAGGCATCCTTCCTTCTGCCAATACCTGTATCAATTTCAGGTTCTCTGTCAAGCAATCTTGCCCAATGCCAAAATTTTCAAGCAATCTAGTGCAACACTCTAGTGCGCCTAGCATATCTCAATTGCTATGGTGCAATCCTTCATTTCGCTTGCAGGCTAAATGGGGAACACATACACTGATCGAGGCCGCACGGAATTTGTTTCAGGCTGCCTTGATGGCGCAGTCAAATCAAAGATTTGTCATGCTCTCAGAATCAGGGATTCCTCTGTACCCGCCCACCCTGGTCTGGCAGCAGTTGATGTCAGAGAGCAAGAGCCGCATCAATGCCTGCCAACATCCTGTGAGTACCTATCCTGCTGTGCATACATTCTGAGCTGTTTGATGACTTGTCACAGGAGCATTGTGGTGTGCACCAATTATCCCTGAAATGATCTTGAAGCGCTTTCTGCCAAAGCAATGCCAACCGTGCATACAGCCTTATCAATTATCTGAACATGCAGTGGATGGACACTTGGAGATGGCACCCGGCCATGAACCGTGGAAAGCACAGGGTGCCCTTGGAAGGCTGGCGGAAATCGAGTCAGTGGATGGGACTCATTCGTGAACATGCAGAACTATTTGTTCAAGACAAGGTCATCAATGAGCTATTTGAAGCATATTGCAGCCCTTCAAATGCTTGCTATTCAGGTGCAATGAGCTCTCGCCTGGCTAGTGTCTTCAAACACCATTCATATGCTCCTGCACACCAAGGGCGTTTTGCCCTACATGTTGATACTCCTATGATAATGCTTCCTCCACAGTGCAGTGACTTTCTAGTTCTGCAGCATCCCTCCACACCAGGACCTCACGACTTCTGCAGTCCAATTCATGGGCACCTTTTTCAACTTGTGTGATGGTGGTTGCATGTGAACTGCGAAATTTTGATTGGATTTCCTCAAAGTATGAAATATTGGTGAGCAGCTTGTCCACTTAGTTTTCTGATCGATAGTGCAATTTCCTGCTGGACATTTCATAATAGATTCCACAGTTCTAATGAAAATGCCTGGAATCAGCAATTTCTGGTGCTGGGAGCGCCTTCTCCAGGAATTGAAGGGCCGAGAACAGTCAGGGTGCTTTCAACAAACTACCATGGTCTATCAGCCAGATGGCAATAAAGTGGCTAAATGATCTCCAAAAGCAGTATGCATTACCACAATCATCTCACGAGAGAAAAAGTCAGCTTCAGTACTAAGAGAAGCAAATGCTGCAGTTCCCCACCCCGATTTCTGAAGAGTTTATCAGATATTGTGTTTCTGAGGAAAAGCTGGGCCTAAGGGATGCCATGCATTGCAAGGTTAGGGTTTAGGGTAACTCCAATCCTCTTGCATATGGGGGGTAACAGCAAAGTTTGTGGAGACCAGTGGCTGGCATATCATCACCATTGATCTCTCATTCAATTGCGGTACATGATCAACAGCGATATTACTACCATCGTCAGAGCGCCTGGGAACTCTTCCTGTGCCCAATATGCAATGCATTATATTGTCAAGATTGCAGCTTTTGAAATGGCCAGGCAAAGAAATGCTTGTGAATAAAATTTTGTTGGCAGTTGCAATCAGGAAGATACACATTATTCTTAAGATTAGTAAACATGGAAGCACATTCCAAAATTATGCAAGTCATTACAGTTGTTAGTCCAACAAGAGAATGTCCAACAAGAGAACATCCATATAGATTGGTCCAACAAGTGAGGGGTTTGCCAGGATCCGGAGGGCATTTGCTTTTCGGACTATCAACTGTATTAACATGCATTCCAATTAAGCAGCTTTCTTCAATATCTGATAGCTCTGATGTATCGGCACTCTTTTTACTCTTTTTTAATACAGGGCTGCAAAGGATGATAAAAATGTACACAGAAATGAATAATCCACTCCAGGCATACATGCAGGGACACTAGTGTAGCATAACCCTCATCCAACACACATGTGGCCGAGTGTTTGCCATCTTTGTTTTGACTTGCAGATGAGCATTACGTGCCAACACTGCTGGCTTACCTGGGAAAGGACCAGGAGACTGATTGTTGGGGATTCCTTGTAAATGTTGACTGGAGTCGGGGTGGTGCGCATCCTCGCACATACTCTGCACAAGACATCGATGTGTCAAGGTATACGCGTCTCCAGGTCATCAAGACTATCACATCTATACTTGGCAACACTACATGTAAAAATATCTCCTGCAGCTTTTTCCCATAACATGTGAATGGGAAATGATTTAGATTGTCAGAAAGCTGTTGAGTTTTGACAAGCCAGCAACACTGCAAATGTTGCACAATGTGCTCATGCGATTCCTCCTTGAGTTTACTGTAAACAATCATTCTTGAAGGTCAAACCTTTCCTTGTGGTAAGAAGACCTAGTTTATTGGATCTGAAATTCACGGACAAATTTAGGGTGTCCTTAATGGGTTCGTAAGACTTTACTTTTCCTTTCAATATGGTTTCCCTAGTGAGCAAAAATGATCACCATTTTCAGCTTGTATGTCGCGTGGATGTCTTCTAGATATTCTTTGCATCTGAAGATTATTCAAATTGCCAGTACAGTACATGGAATAGGGTTGGCTCAGCAATGGACAACTTCTTCCGAAAATGGATTAGTACTGGAAAACTGATTGCCTTTGTGCTAGACAATCAATTTTCTTGTCAAAGCATTGACACTTGTCGGACCCCGCTAGTTAATGGCGCCAAACACATAGCAAATGTGTATGGCCAAGACACTTTTCAGGGCAAGATTACTCTTGAATACTGACTTGCTATGCAGGATGAAGCAACTTCGGATACCCGAGCTTTGTCACCACGCTGGTGCTCTGAAGTAAGCATTGAAGTCCCGAACAATTCAGCAATAATGTTCTTTGGCGTACAGTGGCAATTACCTCACCGTCTAACACCATCTGCACAATTGCAGGCTTGCAAAACACATGTTTGTGTTGCCATCGCACTTGACAGCTTCAATTTGCGATGAAGACAGTGCTTGGTCAGACAAGCTACTGGATTTTCATTGCCCATTGTTTGCAAGGAAGTTTCCAAATTCAACTGCAATGGCAGTGCGAAATTTGTATGCAAATTGCCAAAATAAGCTTGATTTCATAACTTGTCCTGATTAGCAAATTGCTAGTCTGAAATACTGGCAAGTTCTTAGTTGACATTAGGAAATCAATTTGATGCCTATGTGGAACATTGACAAAAATATGGGCATCCATCAGTGCGGATTGCTAGCCCTCATTTGTATGATTGCAATTAGCTCCAATACAAGCAGGACTGACTGACGACTGCATCACACTAGGATGCTGTAATCAGTTGCGCCAGGTTCTCTGGGGCATCAGACTGCAATTGCAAGCCTGGGGTGGATCGCCTCATATGTAGGCAGCACATGTAATATTTTCTCTCAGCCCCGTACTGATTTTTCCCCTACCATTCTCTGTGCCATCAATCCACTTCAGCCTTCGGCTTGCTGCCCCCCAAGGCCCGTGAATCGGCGCAGTCTCGTATCAGGAAAGCCACTTTCTGAGTACTGCGAAGGGAAGGAAAGATAAAAATGAATCTTGGCAAATTCTTGATGTACAAGTGTAATTTGGCCCCACTCTTCACTATAAATTTAAATACTCAATGCTATTTTACTGATTGTAGCGTGGCTTACTGTGATTCATTCAGTGTGTCTTCTAGTGTTGGCACCAGAGAAACATCTACAAGTAACGTGAAGTATAATGCGCAAGGTTGAAAAATGCAATCATAGCATTGCTATGCGGTATGCCTTCACAATCAATCGACGCAGTTCCTGGATACCTGAATAGTATGCATCCAGGAATTGGAGAAAATAGATGAAGCTTTCCAGACAATGTTTAGCACTGCTTACCTTGGACGAGACAAGAGTGTAATGTTTTTTTGAACGAAACCTGGCTAAACGAGGGAATGAAGGCCTTTTTGGAAGAAACAACGCCGAAGGGGAGAAGGTGTCAGACTGCAGGTGTGGTCATGAGCTTAGAACATCTTGTCAGCGCCTATCAACCACAACACTGTTCAACAGAGTTTCAGCAGAATCTGGGTAGCTTCAATGAGGAGATGCCATGATATCATAGAAGAATTGGCTTTCCAGTTGTCTCAAGACGGAATAACAGAAATCTAAGATCTACTTTTGTGGCACTCGGCAAGAAGCTGACAAATCTAGTAAGCTGCTCCTTGTAATTGTTGTCCAGACTCTTAAATCCACAGCGCACTCGTTCCAGTTCTTCAGGATGCACGCCTAGGACTTCGCTTCTGTTGCAACTCCAATCTCCGCGACCTTGGCTTTGCTGATATGATTTTGCGATGCCACATGCTCTCACCACCTGTCAAAGAGCATGGTTAAGGTGATTGCTCCTTTTGGCAATTAATGCAAATGTTTTTGAGATATCAAGTCTCCTGCCATCCACAGCCTCCCTGACTTCATCGGGTCTGAGCAGTGCTACAGTTCAAAGCACTGCTCACATTTTGGGTCATCCCCAGACGTACCAATTATTACCCTTCATTTAATGTTGCCTCAACGATACGAGCATAAACACATGACTGAATTTGATAATAAGCAGTCTAATCCTGCATCTAAAGCATTGCGAATCATAAAATATCCCCAGCAAGACTTTCGGACCGTCACATTTAGTCTTCACTCCTCAATGTTATTGATGAATGTGTGCGACTGATGCTCTTTCATTGGTGAACTTTAGCGTTCGAGGGAAACCTTGAGAGTTCCTGCTACATCGTTTGGCTCCATGTTACTTCTCGACCTTAATTATCTTTGGAATCCCCTTCCAACTTGTCAATTTCTTGCGACGTTTCGCTGTATTCACAACTTTAAGAAGCTTGGTCCATAAAGCGCAAAATTAATTGAGTGACAGACAGTGCTCGACCTGGACACTCCAAGTCGGTATACTGTCTTTTCAAAATTGTTCTGCACTGATGGAAAACCGGGTATTCAAGGAAGTTGAAGCTTTTGCTGTTTCCAGATCTTTGCCTTTCAAGGCGCTTTGACCAAGGCATTGTGCCATCATCTCTGGCAGCACGCCTTCCTAGTGCTGAGAATGCACTTCCACCTTGAAGCCACCATTTGGGCAGCAGTGTACTGAAAGTCAGCCGATACATATTTAATGATTTCCAGGTGCTATTTACAAAATTTTACCCCAGATGCAGCAATCGAACATTGACGAAGAAGAATATTACCAAATCGGAGATTGACTGTATCCATGGCTTCAAGTCCAGTGTAAGCTGCAGGAGGAATCTCAACTCATGCTGCATGCCTTGTTCAGCTGGCAGTTCTCCAGATATCCTTGCTGCTGTGTGCTCATCTGCAAGAAGCGTTTTGTGGAGAAGCTTCTGTAGATACTCCTCGTGTGCCTCTGCAAGATGAGCACTTTCAGATGTAGCTCACTTGATATCAAGAATGCGTTCCTTCACCACCGATTTTCCATAGAAATGTGACATCATGGACAAACATTTGTTTACCAATTCAAGCCAAGATGATATTTCGGGAGGAACTCAGAGGCAGGGCGGATGTGATCTAATTATAATCCTTGGAATTTGCTTACTTTTACTCTTTGCAAATATTGAACAGGATTTCATGGAGCATTCCAGCCATAAGCTTCAAAATGGAGATTTCGGGCCATCTGGGATTTAACCCTTGAGAAATTCTGAAAGCTGCGTCTTTGGATCTCTTGTTCTGGCAAGTCAGTCTATGCCATGTGTGACCGATCAAGTGGATCGATTGTCAAGGATCTGAGCAAAGAACGCTGCTGCATAGCCTTTAGTGATTGCAGCTCCTCTTTTGAGGATGCCACATGGCAGAAACCCAAGTGTGGACCGTAGCAACAGTCTGTAATCGCCTCTTTCCTTTTCAATATCAGGCTGGAGATCTGAGTACGTTTTGACGTAATAAACAGGCCTTCGATCTACAGAAGAATGAGGCAAGTAGAAGCATCCACAGTCTGCATTTCTTGAGCAATTCTGAGGTCCTTTCATCAAATAAATACGGTACCATAATGATTTAAAATTATTCTTTATAAGGATTTCAAAAGACTTAGTGAACGTGACTAGTTAAATATTTTCATCACCGCAGTATGTGAAAAAACAGTGCTTCCAAAAGCCATCCTGAAATTGCCAAACTTGACATTCAAGATGAGCCAGCTTGCTTCCTGTGCTTCTCTTTCTCCATTTCTCAATCAGGCAACATGTCTACGTAATCAAGACAGGAAGAAGGCGATATACACTCATGGCACCAGTGAAAGTCTTTCACTGAAAGATGTTTTTATATTTGGTGAATGCTTTTTATGGTATTTGCATGTAGGACATAGGTCTTTGCCTGGTATTTTGAAGCTACCAAAAGGTCGGCTTAGGCACATTTTTGATGATGAAATAACAACCCATAAAGTGCTTGAGCAATAACACCCGCAAATCTGGCTGACGACTTCTGTTTGGTCAACCAGAGATGTGCATGCCATCGGAAGACTGGCTTTGAATGTTTTGAACAAGGGAAAGCAAACAACATTTGCAGCAGATTGATCATAAAGGAATGAGTGTGGAAGATGATTTACGAATGAGGCTGTCGAGGTTGTTGGTGGTGCTCAGACCCTCCACAAATTCTGTCCAGGCTGCTTCTACCACCTCAAATGCGATGTACGCTTGCAGACTTGTCACCAGGTGTGCCATCTCGTTTCGGAGTCTGTGGCATTGCCTCATGTCCTCCCACACACTCTCCACACCTGAACAGACACTTGTCCTTTCTGGAGCAGACACTTCCAGCAGAATCTTTTCTCAGCAGTTGCCCTGACAACCAATATTTACTGAACTCCTTCTCTTTCCTGTTTGTGAGACCGGATCTACTCAGAAAGGAGGCTCTTCCCTCTTTTCAGAAGCTGTTCAGATTGTCAGTTTTTGCCATATCTGGAAAGGACTGTACTTTTGCTGTAATATTCCGATGGCCAGAGATGACCCATTGATCAATAATTCCAAAGGATGCACTTTGCCTGCTCTTAGTGTACTCCTGAGACGATTCAACCAGATGAAGTGAAATTTCTAGTTTCCTTTTTGGAAATTGTGGAGGCTGCAGGTGTTTTCTGGCTTGAAATCGAGTAGGATTCATATCCTGGCCCACATGTCTCACAACAAAAAGGATATGCTTTTTCCAGCAGAGCGAGACTGACCTTCCCAACTGATTGGGTTCAAGGCATCAACGGATCATGTTGTGCATTTTGAACGTCTATGTATTCATCAGGAAGTAGGATCACAGTCGTGCTTGCATTGACTTCAAACATGTGCAATGACTTCTCCATTCCCACAGCAAGTGCCCTGAAACCTCATGACAGCATGATACTATGGCATGAATAGGGGTCTCCGCATGCTCATCTACAGAAGAGTGCTCACAGTATGCTTGCATGCCGCTGTGCTTGATGCAGCGCCCAAGTGATGCCAGCTGACGCTGAAGCGAGTTTAATTCCAACCAGCAATCATTCAGCGTATGCTCAGCTCTCTTCAATGCCCACAGAAGCTTAAAGACTCGAAGATAAGACTTCATGGCAGCGCTGTCCAGCACCGTGGCCACGGGTTCCTCCACCTCATACTTCAGGGTAAAAACATCCCAACCTGGCAGGCAAATACTGCCCTTTCGGAGATTGCTCTGATGTATCATGATTTTCTATGAGCCGAGATTACAAAAATTGACAACGCAATGCAGATGAGATGTTGATAGGCTGTCAGAAAGTGGAGAAACACTTGAAGTTGATCTCACTGACCAATCAGGAGCAGATGCTTAATCAAAGCTGTAAAAGCGACACCAAGTAGGGTTCTGATGAGCAAATGTGGCCCCCTTGGTGAAGTGTATGGTTCAGGAAACAGCTTTTGAATACAAAGGCATGCCCTGCAAATACTCCAGAAAACTATGGCAGCAGAGCATGTTGTTTGATGCTTTGAAAATTCAGCTCTTTGCAGTATTGTCTAAACAATCTTGAAATTGCAGTGTGAAGCTATGCATGCAACAATCAAGCCATTAGCAAATGCACAGCACTTCAATCAAAGCAGTGGTGCTCTTCATCTTTCTTTGTATCTGTTATCCATCCTCGAGTGCAAATCCTCTCAAAGTCACGATCCAAAACTATTGCAATCTGCCATCGAGGGGCAAGCCCGCAACGAGGCACCAGAATGAACGTTTCAAACAAAGTTTTTGATGGCAATGACTTAGGGTGCACAGAGGGGCAGATCAATACTTTCTCCAAAATGAAGAACAAAGACAGATTCTTTCCGTTTGCAATACTTTACAACTTGATGTCTATTTTTTAATATCTTTGCCCGATGACTATAGTGCTGCGGAGTTTGGAGGGACGGTATATGTCTTCTAAGGCTCCTGTCGCTTCCCAAATATTAGTCATCAGGCAATCTGATCTGAGGGTAAACACCACTGTGTACCCATGTATTCTTGCTGAGATTGTAACCAACAAACCTGCTGATCCAGAATCAATTGGCCTCCAAACTTTATTCTCAGCTTTTTCACTACGAAGCAGCAGAGTTATACCTTGAATCTCACAATTCCATGCTCTGATGCTGAAATCATCTGATATGTGAAACAGGGAACAGGTATGGAACATATTCTTCCTACCTTCTCAAAAAGGACAATGGCTGCCTCATGGAGTAATCCAATGGGAAACTTTCGTCTGATTAAGAACATGAAGCTCTACTGACTGATAAAATTTGCATGTGGCTTGAAATACCGGATTCTCCTTACTCATGGGTTGAATGACTCTCTGGCAAAGCAGAGATTACCTTTATCATTTAGTTGTTGTGCTTCCAATTTGATTCGGAGCCTATTCACCATATCTGCAGCATCATATTGCGCTGACGATGCTCGCAGCGCGGTATCCAAATGGCCATTTAGAGCATATTCGCTGATCTCCCTTGCGGACTTCCCAAGCTCAGTTCCCACATTGTCCATCAGGGCTTCAATAAAATCACCCTGCATCAGTTCAGTCTGATGAATATGCCCCAATCACGGACAAGGCAAGACATTGTTGCTGCAATCTAGAAGGAAATTCGATTTTGATCGCGTTTTTATGTATCACAATTCGATACGGCTAGTAGCATTTGTTGGCATTATCCTTTTCCAGCAGTAGGGACACTGACAATGAGAAAATGTACTCTAAAATTCATCTAAGGCATTTGAGCATGCAAATTTTTTGTCCCCAAAATTTTCAATGGGGCCACGAGCATTTGAAGGAATACTTCCTTGCTATAATGCCTGGAGGCATAATGAACTAATTTCCTCTGAGGATTGTGGGTGCAATGGTGACCTAATCAAGACATCAGCAGATTGCACACGCCCTAACGGCGAGAATTTGCAATGCAACTATAGTGCTATCCAGAACTTGTACATGGGCGTCACATAGACACTAAGCAGCTTGCAATTGCTAATCACCTGGCCAAGAAGCAAATAACGTTTAATTGCCCCGCAATGTGCTCCCAACTGAAATTTTTGGAGCAGAACAGTCATCACATGGCTGTCAATGTCTGCGCCAGCTTGCATTGCGACGCTTTCCAGAGCCTCAGACTGCACCAAAGACAACATCAGCATCTCTGATGGCAAAGAGGCATGATCACATGCAAGACCTAGGGGATCTGAAAAGAAAAGAAGCTGATGTCATTCAATCATTTGTGTTTGCAGAAGACTTGTCTTGTCTAGGTTCTGGCTGGCATCTGGCAAGAGGGAGATCTTGCCCCGGTCAGGAGGTTTGAACTTTGAGGCAAGATTGACGTTCATTTATGGGGCTGCAACGCTCCCAAGATTACAGGATTGGCCATTTGACGGTCAACTATTTTGGGAAGTGCTTGCCAGGGGCTTCGCATTGAGGTGCAAGGTCAATTTGTTAAGCGTCGATAAATGGCGGAAGCATATAATTTCAACAGGCCTGTGTGAGGATTTCAAAGGATAAGGACCCCAAATTTCAATGTATGATGATATTGCCACAATAAGAGGGATGTCCCCACTGTGATCAGACAGCATAACGACAGCAAAGGTTCTGCTTGGGAATCTTGGTCTGGGTTTTCAGTAGTGCCGAGAGATGCAAGGATACTCTAGTTGCAGCTGAAACACCCAGAATTTCAATACTGCATCCTGACAAGAGCAGTACTGATGTGTAAGAATTCTTAAAGACATAAAAGTCGGGGAGAGACTTTCTTATAGTTGTTGCCATCAGTTCAGCACCTGGTCATACTGCAAGCATGAAGCAGACAAAGCGAGCGGAGTCCTTGCAGCATGCTGTGTCCAGGCCGTTTCTCCACAGCAATCTCTGCAATCACAGCATGGCCTTACTTGCTGTGCATCATCAAATGACCAAGATCGTCATCGAAAAACTCCTTTCTCCTCAAGGTAAAAGGTGTGGTTGCTTTGCGTAAATTCTTATTTGTACCAGTTGCAGCCCAAAATCACATGCACTTTCATAGGATGGCCGATACTCTGTTGAATGTATGTCGCGTCTACGCCATACAAAATGCATCTGGAGCTGAGCAAATTACTTGAAACAGAAATTTCCTACAGTATAGCTGCATGCTGCATGGTCAAGACTTCAGATCGAGGCTTGGACTGGCAGGCTTACTCACCGAAGGAAATTCAGAGTCTTGCCAGCTCTGAGTATACGGTGAGCCAATTTCTCAGAAATGAATGGCGACCTCATCCTGTCGTCCAGTTGGTATCCTGACCTCCACAACCTGCCATTTTCCAGATGATCTGCAGAAGTAAGGAAATGATTGAGCAATGTTCAGTATGTACCCAGTCTTGATGGGCGATGCGTTTGTTCTCAGGGCACTGGAGGCCTTCCCAAGCGGCCCTCCAAGAAAAGCTATAGAACCGTCCTTCATGAGCGCCTTGGACAGGTGGCCTTACGCAAGCTAAGCCTTCCCTAATGAATTTATAGAGCTTATTGTGGATGTTATTTGGAATTTCTACATTCCAGACTTCTGCTTACCTCAAGGAATCAAAATATTGATCCATGTTACAAGTTTTCATGACCTGTCAAGAACATTCTCTCAAACCTGTTCCGTGTTCTCTGTCAAATCCGAATATTTATATCGACCATTCTCAAGGGTATCGCAGACGGGAAAGAAATTTGGACCCAAGCTCATCTTGATGTCGCAAAAGGTGAGGATTGCTGAAGAAATAATTCACTTGAAAAGGGAACCTTTTCTAGCGATAATATACGTCGAGAAAATTGTCGAATTGAGGGCCCTTCAATTAAACTGATACTCAGTTCAATTAATTGGATACTCAGTTGAACAAACCACTCAAATAATCTATTCGATGTTCAATCATTTGACCACCAAAATTTGCCTCAATCATTTTTGGGTCAATCAGTTGTATCCAGCGATGTACTAAAATGCATTGAAAAGCGCAATCTTCCCCTTTTTCAAAGAATTCAAGACCCTTACAACTGCAAAATAGCAGTGGAAAGGCAACGTACAAAAATTGGGCATCAAAATTGTCATGCACCGCTGCTGTCATGACGATACCAAAGATTCAGAGTACAGAGCAAATAAATTTGCAGAATTCTGCTCTTGACTGACTCCTCTGAGCATCACTGCCGCTTTGTTGTTTCCAAATAGATCTGCCAAGGCCAATATTGCTGGATGAGCTATTTCAAAAGTGCAGCAGGTATTCAAGGCTGGTCCTGCTTACATGACATTCTGACATCCAGCATTGACAGAGGTCACCAAATTCGACTTCAAGAACATGAGTTTCATGAAGAAGACAAAGGGCAGTGGATGGAAATCACCTGACTGATCTGTAGTGCGTGTGATGAAGAATTCAGAGGGATACACATCCGTGTTTTGTAAGCGCCCCTCGAAAACCCAGAGCCAAACTTGAGCCAAGTATGGTGCTGCAGCCAGCTTCAGGCATTGCTGCATTGCCTCCCTGCAAACATCATCATTCAGGCAATGTTGATCGACTTCTTGTGCATACATTTGCTCTGAATATCTTGTGCATTGAAAATATTTTCCAGACAAGATAAAAACTTGTAAGTATTGGGTGCAGGTATCAACACCAGGAACACATTGAAGATCAGACCATATTTAAATTTGAACCACCAGTCAAGGACTTTCGGAAATTCGGACCATTTTTCTTCGTCGCTTTTTCAACAATGTTTTCACAAAAATTGCAAATTTGAACCACTCTTGTCGAGGTTGCGAACAGAGGGAAACATTGCAAGAATTTGTCCATGCTAGGGGGGAATAGTTTTCGATGATAATTGGAATCTAAGGAAGTGTGTCAAGCTGCATGCAATTGCAGGAACCCTGAGAAATTCCTCAACTCAATGGACACTACATTTCACCAGCAAAAATGGGGTTTTCAATTGTCAGCTAAATCAGTTGACACCACTGGAAAACAAGGGGTTTTTTTTTTGTGAACTTCATGTGATTATGGTATGTCCAATTACTGATTGTCACCAACCTCGTCAATCTTGAGTTATAAGTGGCGTGATGACTTCTGCTGGCCATACAACTCATATAGTCTTCTGGCAAGCTGGTTTTTGAAAGTCCTCAGGCCTTGTGCATCAGAATAGAATGCATTTCTGAACCCCTCATTGAAGAGTATCTTCCTGGGAAAGGAGAGAATAATACTTCGCAACACTGAAAACAAAAGAGTTCACTTGTTAGCTGTGAATCCGGATACGGTCGCAGCCTCGATTAAGCCAATTATGCCTCAATTTGCAAGACAATGAATTGCAATAGGTGGCATTACAAGTTCAAGGGCAATTTGAATACGTACTTCAACAGAAACATGTCCTAGACTGAGCTTGGCCGCTCATGTACAATGGGAAAAACAGGGAGACACGGCTGCCGTTGACCATTCTGCAAGAGGACTGAGTTTTCATTGAGCAGGATGAAGTTAGTCTCACTTGATATCTCCATTTCAAATGGCCAAAGGGACACTAGTATCATTCTGAATATACGTCTCCTTCCTTGTGGTTTTATACTCTGCAAAACTACCTCAGCAATCCGCACATTATCCACACTCCATCGTCTCGAAAAACCGTGAAGTTAGAGTCCTTGAAATACAACAGATGCCAGAATTCCCCACGAGAACAGCAGATATTGTTCCGATTCAAGATGTAATATTATTGCAAGTGGGTTTGGTCCCCCACACAATATTCAAGCGAGATTTACTTCATGTACAGGGACTTTTATTCCTGCTGTAGCTCAGTGATTGTGAAGCCCTTGATTGATCTCAAGAATAAATTCTCCCAGATATGACTTTCCATTTAAAACTTTTCAGGATTGGTACTGATAACTGCAGAATAGGAAATGCTGGAGATGACTCATGCCCCCTTGGTTGTCACAAAGCCAACTGTCGAAGCAACATCTGGCTTTGAGCTAAATGTTGCTTGCAATGATCCTCATCTTTGATCCTTGACCTCAGACACTAGTTTGCATGCTTCCTGATGGCCATCTAAAGCTTTGCAAATCTGGCCAATACGATACAGCGCCAATGCTTCTATTATTGTGGCCTCTAATAACTTGGCAGACTGCATCTATTCATGCCCGAAGCCAAAGGCTAAGTTGTATACTTGGACAAATTCCTCTCTCAGAGGCTACACATAGCGCACTGACAAACATCCAGCATGTAAAAATCTTGATCGAGGATGGTCCGCATCAAACTTTTTCAACTGTGACTTTTGACTGTATCCAGCCTATTCTTGCAATTTCTGCAAACCACAATCAATTTTGCCTATGGGTGCTTTATTTCTCGCAAGAGCAGCAACAAAATAAAAATTCAATTGAAAATCAATACCGTAGCGATTGAAATGATTAGACCATAATTAAATGACTCGAAATCGGGTGGTCAAATTTAGCAAACATTAGAAAATCCTTAAAATTCGCTGGTCAACTGTAGTGCCCATTAAATCAAGGAGTTCTTCACGATTCCTGCGATAGCGCTCGACTCGACACTGTTTCCTGGCCTCATCGATCAACAAAAATCATTCCTCTGCGGAATGACCAACTTCTTGCAAAGATTCCCCATGTTCGCGACCTCGAAACAGACTTTGGTCCAAATTTAATGTCACGTCAGAAATTGAATCTGGAGATGGCCAAAAATTAGATTGCAAATTTCGATTTAAAAATATGGTCCAGATTTCTGAAAATCTTCGACAGCTTGGTGATTTCAAATATGGTCTAATCATTTCGATCGCTACGGTACAAGTTGTGGATTCATGCAAAATTGAATATGACATTTATTTGTCCACTGAATGACTTACTGCGTGACTTTATTGACAATTCACTTTCTTTTCTAATAGCATCTTCTCAGAAAGTCTGCACACCTCTGCAGCCATTGAATGTCTTGTAAGAAGGTGGAGAGCCAGGTGTAACATTCAAGTATGTGATCAGCACTGAAAGTCGCATTCTGGCTGCATGCCCCATAGAGCTTGTGCAATGGAAATCCTTGAACATTAACAGGAAGCAGAATGCCATGCATTCCTTAAGTACTGGATGACTGCAGTGATCAAGTGAGCAGAAGTTGGTAGCAGATAATGTGAATGGTGCTGGATTCTTATTGTATTCGGAACAACAACTTAAGCAAGCTTCTTTTCCAATTGAGGTGGAGTACTGCAATTTACTACCTGACAATGGGTTCACCATGAGCTGCGGCAGATTCTAGTGCTGCAATGAGCGAGCCACCCGCAATATCCTGCAAGGAGTCTGCAACAGCTGCCAACCACCGTAGACGTGCCTGCAGCAGTAGATTAAAAGTCAACCGAGCCTCAACTCCAGAATGCCATCAAAACCAGTCTACCAAAGCAGAGCGCAACTCATTGCTTGACTGCTTGCCACGGACAGCCACCAAAAAAATCGCCAGATCTTCCTTATCATGAATAGGAGCTGCTTTAAACAATCGAGAATTTGTGTTCGCAATCTCGTGAATACTTTCTGTACCGTTCAAATGGCGAAAGCATGCAATTCTGAACCAAAATACTGAATGAGAAACGAACTTGGTGTTCCTACAGCCTGTGGGAATTGCTGAACCAAGCCTCTGGATAGAGCAGGTCACACAAAGTCAAGGCAACGTTCCCTATGGCAGCTTGCACCCAATTGGACTTTCAGTGTGTACAAGAACTGCAGAAAATCAAATGACTATAAAGAAGTTCCCCTTGTGATCAATTCAAAACACGAGTTTTTTTGATGATTCACCCTCTCCGAAACGTGCTGTCTGCTGCACTGCTGTATAATGCATTTAACAATGTCTCTTCCATGCATTGAATGCAAGTCCGTAATTAGCTGCAGAAAATTGCATTTGTCATATCCAATAACAATCAAGATCACAGAAGGAAGACATCTCCTGTTGTGCAATTATGCGAGCATGTCAAAAAACGGAGTTCTCTGCTAAGTGTTTTTTGACAACGTTTCCTAGTTGTTGCAATTCCCCTAAACATTTCTGTTAGTATGCCACACAGTAACTCCAAAAAGAAGAGGTGACATCTGCGGTTCACTGACTGACCAGGATTTCAGATCCCAGAGTGAGACTCTCCTCCCAAACATATTGAAGGCACCAGGACAATCTGTCACAGGTATGGTAGTCTGTGAACAAGATTTTTGCATTGTGTGCATGTTGCTTATGGATAAATTGTTCAGGTCAAACAGCAACCTTGCAGAAAGACCGCTCAGAAAATAAATCAGTCACTAAAACGGGGTGTCCTGTGAGCCAACTGAAGAGCGATATAAATCCCTTGCATTGCAAATTGCCACGTGCCACTGCTACTTTGCTTTTCAGTTTGAGAGATAGATGGGATGGAATTTCCAAAACTCTTTCCAAGGTGCGTTTGCACCTTCGGAATGCAAACGATCAGGGATCAAAGGAATCCTTCCTTCTCAACTTACCAGCGGGATAGCAAGCCAGACAACCAATCGTCGTAGTGTCAAGTATGATGGCTTTGATGTCTCAATGGCAGCTTCAAAGCACCCATTTTGACACTCCAGTGCTGACAACAGCCTGTAAAAGTCTGCCAGCTCCTGCCTCAAGCCTCCTTGGAAAGCCTGCCTGGTAGGTCCCTCACTTCCGCTGTCTCTTCTAGGTGTTGCATGCCGCCTGATCTGGCTGCACAGTAGAATATTATCAGGGGATTGGTTTGCATCCCCTTCGACATTTGCAAGCAGCACTGCAGTAAACATCTGTTGAGCAGGACGCTTCTTGGTGGAATTCAGGCTGTGAGAGGGATAGGACACGAGAACTTAGCTACGTCGAATATTGGCCCATGTGGTATGAACAGCATTTAAATTTGAACGGGGCTGTCAAAGATTTACCAACAATTGGCCCATATTTTTGAATCATGTCTTGAAAATTATGGTTTGACCAGCCCCAGAAACAATTTCCCAGTTCTAGCCTACAGTCCTTGTCGAGGTCGCAAACAGAGCGGAAATCGCGAGAGGTCAATGTGAAATGTTTTCGATGTTTCAAAATGTCGAGAATGAACGACGAATCAAACGCTTTCGCTGGAAGGGCAAGGAACAGCACAATTTTATTGGCACTAAATTGACCACCAAAGTCAGTGTTTTTAAATGATCACTAATTTTGACAACCCAAAATTGAATTGTTGAAGGGGCAATCCTCAAGGTGGCTACAGTAATTGAAGAGAGTAAGAGGGAGAATGCGCTGTGTGCAGGGCAGAATACAATTGGGCAAGATCAATGATCCAAATTCGCTTCTTTCCTCCTTTCAGCACAAGAGATCCTCAATGAGATGCTGCTTCCATTGCCCAGAGAGGACAGGATTGACCACTTCAAGGTCACTCTTCAAAGAGATGTGTTTGCCATGCTTCCTCAGCAGGATCATGTTTTGTAAAAGTCCCAGTTGAGAGCAAGAACAGTGAAGGTCTTGTTTCCAGCGGGTGCATGCATATCAGAATCAAAGGCTCAGGTATTTTTCCGACGATGGATGGCTGGCAAAGCCATCGTGAGAGATATTTAACCCTCATACAGAGCAAGACAGACATTTCCATTTGTTCTTGAGTTCCACAAATGTCTTGCCATAAGTTCAACATAGATACTTACTGTAGATAATTTGATCACGCTGTCAGTGGATAAATGGTGACAACCATGATTGCTTGACCATTTCCCAAAACTAGCAAGTTGTCCATGGATTCCCAAAAAAAAAAGTCGCAACAGACTGAATGGGAAGGGGTGGGAAGATTCCGACGACTCAAATTCAAATATTGCTGTGGCTATCATCCTTTCTTGCTGAGATTGCTTTTTTTGTGAATGTTGCAACGAAGATGCAAAATATTGTGCTTGCAATTTGCAGTTAAATGGGATACGAAGCAAATTTGCATAGCTACAAGGAAGTGTCCATACTTGGTCTTCCTGAAACAGCAAAGCTGATGCTTGACTTCAACAGAGGTGCGCTCTGGAATTAACAATTGGATGTAGGATTTCTTCATGGCTTGCTCAGATCAAAGCTCAAACTATCATTGGGTTGTTTCCTAGGCCTTGCTTCATACTTGGACATAGTACACTAGTACCAATATCAAGATGAAGTCTCACGAAATCTTTGGCATCGAAAGCATCTCTTTGGAACACAAATTGTGAAGTGAATGGTAATATTTGGCTATTTAAAGTGGAACACAATCTTCTAAACTAGAGTAGGGTAAAATACAGAGTTGGGAATTCCCAAACCCCTTTTCCCCTTTTTTGTCAAGCAGAAATTGTCCTGCTTCACATTGTAACCCCATTCCAAAGGGGCTCGGTGCTGTAGTGGGGCGACTTTTCCCCTGTCTTCAAGCAAGAGGAGCTAACATTGGGGGCCTGATACACTTAGCAAACTGAGATGCTTCTTGACTTCTTATTTTGCAGTAAAGATGTCATCAACTTGTATGGGCGACTGGTGAGAAAAGCACCTTTTGAGAATGCAATTCTCTTCAGATTGTGAAGTCTGCCATGTCAGAATGACATGTTTCGTCTCATGAAGACTAGCCACTAGCCTTTTTTTGGATAACAACCGCAAAAACTGTCAAAGATTTTTTCTTTCGATTGCTTAATACAAGTATTCTGCTCGCGTAGACTGGAATTTTCAGCTTTCGCTCTGCGATTTGCCCCTGTATTTATACATTCAGGAGGAGATTAGAGCAGCAGAGAAAAGTGCCCCGCTGGAAATAATTTATGTATATAGTTATTTCTCTTTACGAAGTTTTACTGTACACCAAAGAAATGACTCTGAATTTGCCAAAATGATTGCAGAGCCGCAACAAGTCACCCAAGTCAACGAATGAGCAAAAAAACTTCCAAGAAAAGCGATTTTCTTCACATCCCAAATCTCCACAAAAAATTTGGTTTTTGACAGCTACCCAAGGGGATCCGCCCACATTGACTGGCACAAACCTCCAAATTCACTCGCCAACAGGCCAACTCGGCGGTTTTAGACACTGGCAGCTTCTTCAGCTTGACTGTATTATGGGCTTGAAGCGTGGGAAAAGCTGGTCTGATCATGCTCCTTCCCAAATATATTACCCTTTGCCTACATCAAACTCTCCTTCTGATAGCATGCAAATTTGTAAAGGCAGGCTAGGATGCATGAACAGACCACAAAGCTCCTGTTCCACACAATCTCGCTTAGTGCAAATTTGCTAGGATTGTCATACTCATCCACTAGCCCACAAGCGGTCGTGCTGTGCAAAGGTGGATCCTATGCTGAAGCCAAAGTAACAGCTCTTCGAAAGCAAGTATGGGATGCTGGACACCTCTGACTGTTTTAAGGCTGAAATGTACATGGCAGTCTGGCCTAGACTGCCAGACAAGGCTTTGAGGTGCAGAATATACTCTTCACATGCTTGCAGATGATGATATCTCAGGTGCTGGCATGTCGAGCTCCCTGTTGCTGCAGTCAATACCAGAGAAAAGATGCCCAGAAAGTATGTGCTCTCCAAAAGCTGCGAAAAAGTTGAGACGCTGAGCCTCGAGTTTCGTCTCAAACATTGCCAGGAAATCGAGGAGATCTCTCATTGTGAAATTACCTGACAAGCCACCCCAGCTCACCAAGCTTAAGCATGAGCTGGCGCTCAGCTGTTGCGCTTAGACCTTGGTCCGCCATCATGTTCCTGTCCTGGGACTGCAAAGCTGCTGTAGCCTCCACGCCAATAGCTTGACAAGAATGCAGAACTTCCCTCACCATATTCATCACCATAATCGAAGACATTACCTGCATTTTGAGCAGCGATGTGTTCTCAACGCACTCTTTTTATGTTCAATGGTGAGTGATGTAATCACTTGCAAATCCAATAAAGAGAGAGATGTGAGGCAGCAATGATCTGTTTATCAATTAAGCCTATAATCCTGCACTATTGGCATTGATTTGCAGAATCTGCTGGATATTCTCTGCTGCCCAGCTTGGACCATGATGGAAGGCAGAACTCAGGTCTCGGAGGCAATTTTAGTGGCAAGAGTTAAGCACATGCTGCTTTATTCACAAAGACAGAACAAATGGTCCACTGCCCATAAGCCCATGATCTTGTATCTCATTGCAAGGGAAGGAAGCAGGTACTTACAATATGTAGTAAATGCCGCAAAGCAACGTCATTTGCGGTACTGGTTCAAAGGCAATTTCAGGAAAGATCATCAACGGTAGCATTCAGCTCACTATCCCTCTCTCTTGTTGGAGTGGTTCCAGGCCCGTGCATGGCGAGTGCAGGAATCAGGGCTCTCTTGAAATTTGATGCCTTCCTGTCAATGTTTTCCTTCCCTATCCTTACTTGTATTGCATGCAAACCTCTTGCTGTTTGGGGCTGAAAGGACGCTCACCTCCAACGCCGTTTCTAGAAGTTTAAACCGCGATTTACGATCCTCGAATGCCTTCGCAAGTTTGCTGTTGCAATCGACTGTGCAATTTCGGTGGAGGCGAGTTGACTTTGCCTACCATCGGCAAGAGCTCTTGCCGCGACACCTTCCAAAACATTTTCAAAATTGATTTTGCCTCCCCTGCCGGGATTTTCAGGACTCGTTGGCGGAAGGAAGGAAATGATTACATCTTCCAGCCACATCAGGCTGATTAGATGGACACATTGACCAGTGTCAAGGAACACCGTGAATAACGCAGACAAGAGCGACGCAGAATGACGGTGTGTGGAGTAGGTCCCAGATCTGGCAGGGTGCACGTCTGCAGGTCTGGTGTCAAACACACAAGGCAACCACTGGGGCAATCAGCAAGAGACAGGGTCCCCTAAACAAGGCCACAAACATCCCCACGTGCACATTGACCCTCCTGGAGTCCCGCAAGACCAGCCGCCACTAGAATGGGTATTCAACCAGACAGCCTGCCGGGCAATTGACAACCTGGAACTTAAGATGCGACGACTGACCCCAGGGGCAGTATAGGCAACCATTGGGAAAATTCAGAGCAAGCACAGGATCAAGTCCCAGCCAAGGAAGGAAGCAAATGATTACACCTTCCAGCCACATCAGGCTGATTAGATGGACATATTGACCAGTGTCAAGGAACACCGTGAATAACGCAGACAAAGCGATGGAGAATTCTCATGCTGGGGGCCGGCTCTAGGTCTGGCAGAGTGCGCCACCACAGGTCTGGAGTCAAAAACACACAAGGCCACTACAGGGACTTTTAATAGGAGATGCGTTGTTCCCAAAGAAGCCCACAAGAATCCCTATAGCACACGTTGACCCTCCTGGAGTCCCCCAAGACCAGCCGCCATTCAGAATAGATATCCAACCAGACAGCCTGCTGGGCAATTATCGACGCAGCTCTTAGGATGGGCGCCAACTAACCCCAAGGGCAGGAGGTATAGGCAACCATCGGGAAAACTCAGATCTAGTCGAGCGTCATGTCTCAGCCACATCCAAAAAGGGAGCACGTGAGCCACAAATACTGCCAAAGCACAGGTGTCCAGCTGCCACATAAAGCGGCCCATAGAACGAGTCGCAGTAGTGAATATCGATGAATACTGTCCGTGGAGGGGAGCCAGGTCTGTGACAAGGCACTCCACGCCCGTCGGGGAGGGGAGGATTGGATTAAATGAGCCTTCCAAATGAGTGCAGTGCCAAGATTTACCCGACAATTGCAGGCAAGTTGTGCCTGCGACATTCCAGCACTGTCTTCTTAGATGAACTTTTTGCACACTTTCTCTGCTAGAACTCTCAGCTAATGGGAAATTTGCCAAGCCAGTGCTCAGGAGAGACTATGCACAGCCTTGAAGATGATCACCCCTCCCAAGATGCACCAGAATTTATTTATGGCATCTGAGGGCACTCTGGAGTCTGTCTTTTCCCATTAAATTAGGAGGCAGAGTCATCACAGTGATGAGGCAGCGGATGCCATCAAAAGCATAGTTTTTTGTGCAGGTAGGTGTGCACAGCCAAAATCAGTGCTCAGGTGTGTGATGTAGGGCCTCTGAGACCGCATTGCTTTGGGGAGAGGCATTTGTATGGGCTTTCGAGGGGCACAATCTTAAATCCGGGCGTTGATGGCAGGCAAAGGCAGCTACGGAGGTATTTCTGCTGGCATGTTCCTGGGGTTCAAATGAGATGCATAGCACCGAAGTATGTACTAGGCATCTACACTCTTCCAAGCCCCTGCAGCACCAGCTTATCAGGAGTGGGTTGCCTCCTGAGCAAGCGTTGCCTCAATTGCATCAGTGTTTTATGAAGGGCAGCTCTTTCGTGGTCCTTGATCTTCGAGGACTATACTTCTGAATGCATGCCCTTGGTCAGCGGATGCCCTCAGCAAGTGCCTGGTCGAGAATTGCCCCCAACAGGATGAAACCAGTGGTATCCTGGCGTAGATAAAGTGGTTTCGACAACACTGTTCTCCAAATTGGTGTGGGCAACCCAGAGAATCTCACAAAAATGGCAAGGGCAAGCAACCAGACAAGCATAGCTGCAACCACAGGAGGGAAACATTGATTCGCCAGATCTGTTTGGAAGCACGATAAGTAGCAAGGCAGCATGCAAGCGGAATTGCTACTGAGTGCCTTCAGTATGTCAGCCATCTGGGTTTCTATAGTATCATAGTATAGCGTCCGTTAAGCGAAAACCGAGAGGAGTTTCCCGCAAAGCCCTCCTTCACCTGAAAGTTCTGGGCGAGATTTGGTACAGCCTTCTGAAGACTGGGGGTTGGTTTTCCACTTTCAAACTCATAATCCGTGCCACAATCGCCAAGAAAGTCCAGCAGCTGCCGTCCTGGGTTTACCACACGTACTTTAGAGGCTTCAGGGACCAACGTACTATTTAGAGGCTTCAAGGGACCCAGTGGATAATTGCAGCCCGCTGTGCCCTTCCTTCGCTTCACTACAGCTCCATGCGAGTCTTGACGAAGCCATGCTGCGCTTTTGAATCACGTACGAAGCCTTGTCAGCTCCAGATTTTCCAGGAAAAGTGCCGAGGATTTCGATAAGCATTGTGATCGCATATGGTGTCCTGCAGCACTACTGAGAGAGAGAATACAGAGGAACTTGCGCCCAAGGGCAGCTCGTGGAGCTCAGAGAACCATGAGCATGTCTTTAAAGCAGTTGCTGCAACCATTCATACGCCCTGGTATCATGGCTCTGAGGAGAGCTTTCTACTTCCTGAGGCCCCTGGGCAGGACGAATATGGTGAGATTGTATCACATCATGTTTTACTACCTCCGGGGCTATCATTCAGTCTTCCTGTTGCTAGCTGGTATCTCACAAGATCCATTCTTAAAGCAATCAAAGCACATGTTGTGGAGTGTCAAGACAGTGCTAGTACCAGGCTCATCTACGTGTTGGATTGCTGCTTTGCGCATGGGGATGTAGTGGCTAATTGACATTGTCACTGAGTAGAGATAAAGCAAAAGAATTGAGAACATTGCATCTACCGAGCAGAACGTGCTGAGAGGTGACTCATTATCCTCACTTGGCGAGATATGTGCAGATTATTGTTGCATTGGGAGTTTTGGGGGCCGCTGTCGCCAAAATTCGCCTCAAGATTGTGGCCAGTGTGCGATCCTGCAAGGCATGCACTGGCTTCGGAATTGGAAGGTGACATATATTCGCCTGCCATTCCGATCCCAAAATCTCGCAAGATCAGCTGATTGAGTATTTTCTGTCACCATTAACCCTTCTCTGGCTCTTTGTGATTGCAGCAGCAGCATGTTATGTCACTGTGAGTCACAGCATCTATTATCTCCCCTTGCTCTGCATTGTGAATTGGAGCTGAGCTTTTTATGGTCTTTGCCCTTACCTAGCAAGGGAAACAATCCGATTTTAGGATGGTTCCCAATATTTCTTTGTCTAGAACTCCACAGGCTGGTCTTACCTACCTGAGGCCATGTCCAAACATAGTTTTACCAACTGTCTCCGTCAGGGAGAGGCGGGGGGGGGGGCTGATAGAGAAGGGCCAATTGTTCATTCCCCTGATTGAGTTGAATATCCAAGTCCACTATTTTGCCTCATCATAGCATCGATGGTTACCTCTCATGTCCCATAGGTCTCAAAGCTGGGCGAGGCCGCAATCGTGAATCATGGGGCGATTACATTTAAGGATCAAGCCATTTGTGTCTAGACTCCAGCATACAATCTTTGCACTTCCCTTCCGCTTCATTGGAACTACAACGAAGTAAGCGAAACTTGAATTGACTGACGTTGCTGATGGCAACTTCTAGAACTTGCCTTCAATTTTGTAGCAGTCATAACCTATTCTAGCAATTATAAGTGTACAGATATTCCTCATGGCCATACTGTACTGTTACATTGATCTCACGAAACCCCCCTAGACCAAGAATTCCAAATATGGAGGTCTGAGAGTGCAAATTCTGTACTGGGGTCAAGATTCTCCCACATCATTTTCAGTTTTCCCGGATTGGGCATTTTCCAACTCACAGTGGCGCTTAGCAACGTGTTATACAGGGTAACAGCAACATTCTTACACTACTGCTTCACTTTCCCGGCACTTTTGCTGTGCTGGATGATGGGATAGGAACCTTTCGCCTCTACTTGATCGGGTGCATTTTCTTCAACTTCTCAAGTGCCTTCAAATGCAATGAAGAAGATTTTGCATTTCATGATTGGAAGATTTCATGGTCGCAATTCTTTCATGGTCTGGGGAGGAGCTTCTCACGGTGCCTCAGCAAATTCATGGAGAGAAGCAAACAGCGTGGGTTCAGGATCGTTCACGGCACCTACCCTACCAAATTTTGATGTTTGGGGGGACCTGGGGCTGCTGCACCGTGTAATAAATGTTACACTACAGTATGATCAAATTAGAAATTAGATATTCAACCCATGCTCCCCTGCAGGGTGGCATATAAAGTGAAACAAGGTCAAGGGGACTCCTCTTCACTGATCGGTGTGAAGGGCCATTATAATTTACTGAGAGAGGATTCATTCATAAGCATCTGTTCCCCACCCCCTCTGCCCTGAGTGAAAATTGGCAGGAGAGACCGCACTTCTTGACGTGAGCAGCTGACAGGGGGATCAGGGGGAAAGGCTTGAACCCTCCAGGCTGCTTGAGGAGGGTGTGTGGGTCTAGATGGTCACTTAGAAGATGAGATGGATGACAATGGTGACAATCATTTCGGATATTCCTTGGTCTAAAGCAGACGAAACTGGTGGCTGTGGAGGTGTTCATCAGAATGCATCGCTTTGGCTACTTAAACAAGGCTCGTATACCAAGGGGATATCAACAGGGTGTGCCAGCGCAGAAATCAGCTGCTCTCTCATCGCCTTTGGCTTGCACATGCCTTATAATGCCATGCAAAACCCTCAATTTGACCAGTCTTTGATTTCCTGTTTCTGAAGCACGACAACGTCAGATACAGTACATCTCAAAACTTTAGCCACATCTCAAAACTTTAGCCACTCAGTAAAACATCAATAACTTGAGCTTCAGGGCTTCAATTGCAGCTTTGACGATATCCTCAGATGCACAACTCGTCCAGGGTGTCAACCAGTGTTGACTCAAGACCCGTTCTCCCATAGTTTTAGAATCCCCAGCATCAGCCCCTCGAATTTATGCTGACCAAGCGTCAGAGCAAAGGATAAGCAGGAAAGCACGAGACTCTGCAATTTTGTTTAAGCTCAGGCAGTAGTTGCTAGGCATGGAGCGAGGCTTCCAGCAGAGCCACTGGAGGTCGAGCTGATAAAGTGCTTCCAAGTTTGAATTCCTGTGCCATATGACCACCTCTTCTGCATCACTGGGCATCTGTGACCAACTCAACCTGCTACAGAGCACACACAGCTGCTTCTGCGAAGCATGTCCGGAAGGACACCTCCACGTCGCATCCATCGTGCCATTTCTTGCTCTAAAAGTCCAAGAGACGTGGCAGAATTGGCCAACAGAAAATCTGACCTCAATTCCTCAGCCTTCTCCACCTAGGGGCCCCTCAATGTGATCGTCACAATCTTGCAATTGTGCAAATCAGAACAAGAAACATCATCAGTGTAACCGCTTAGGCATGATAAAACCTTCCTGAAAGGAGCAGGATCAAGCATGGCCGGAATCGGTAGAAAATATCGAAATACCAGGATTCAGCATTTCTACTGGCTAAAGTTCTCAGATGCACTGTAAATAAGAAGACCTATGCAAGACTTTTGATCACCTCTCGACTCCTCGCCATGGCCATGTGGTGATTGCTGTCCAGTCTGACAATCCCACCCCATGTGGCAGGAGTGTTGGAGACAGTACACACCTTCTATGTGCCTCATCCCCTACCCTCTTCCCCAGCCTCTCCTCTGTCTCAATGCGACCTCTTGGTAGGGGAAAATGTATCTACATGCTAATTAAGATCCGATACCCTACACGGAACAAAGCTATTCATTGTGTCCAATTTCCTTTACTTTTCCTACCAATGCGATTTGGTATATGAACAAACTGTTTTCTAGGCATAGGGGTGGCGCCCGTGCATTTCTCCTCAGGGACATGACACTTTTCTAGTGCAAGGATCTCGAGCAAAACACATAATTTCTGTTCTGTGGCCTAGGCTGCGGCTGGATTAATTGAGATACACCTGTCACATCGTTATGGAAAGATATTTCATAAAGCATCATGGCCTCTATGCAAATGCACTAGGGGTTCTGACAGCCAGATACACATCAGATTTGGCCACGAAAATCACCTTCATTGGAATTTTTGCTTACAATATAGTTGGGGGAACAAAGTTTCAGTTTTCAGCGCTTCAGTGATTTACACTTCCCAATGCAGTATTCTCAGTGACCGCACTCGCGTGTAATTGCATGTCTATGGGCATCACAACTGCCATGTGGGATCACCCCATGGTGACAGGAGAATTTCAATTAGCGAGACAAAAAAGTGCACAGGAAAGTCTCCCCCAGAGAGGCTTTTTCCCTGTACAGATTTAGCTGGAATTATCCACTTCCAATTTACACCTGTTTTGAAGGGCTGTGGTGTCCATTCCCCCTCGTCGAGCAAGAGAAGTTGAATTCGCGAGGCTACTCCACTGAACTGGCGAGCAAAAATGCATCTCGCACCCTTGCTCTGAAGTACAACATGTTCTCAGATTTCTTGGGGCGGCCATAACTTGCGAACAGCAACTTTTCGACATAAAAAATTACATGGTGAAGTTCGCCACGTTTTAAAGGAGTCTTTCAAATGCTTACCACGACCTCTGTTTAGGTCCTGACCTCGAGAATTGCCCATCATTTGTCAGTCAATTGCTTTTTTTGCTGATTGAAGCTGCCCTTCCTCAGAGAAAAATGGATTTCCCCGCTTACACTTTTTCCCCATATCGACGCAGATTTGGGAGCAAAGTCAAGTGTCATTGGAAAATGTCCCGCAAATAGACACTTTCCCCCTTATCGATGTCCCGCTCATCAAAGTTCTCATGTAAAATCATTTCTATGTAATGGGGTCTGGTTACTCTGCCCCGCAAGGTTTTTTCTAGGCCAACTGGTGCCTGCTTTTGCCACAATCGCATGCAACACAACGTCGTGTAGCAGACTGGGCTGCCTTTTTGAATTTTGACTCTATCAATAAGCATTACTCTTGACAATTCTCGGAAATGCTTGCCGTCATATATTCTCTGCGGTATGCAGGTGCTCACTGTGCAGTGGAAAGGGAATTGTAGGGTGGGAAGGAAAGTGGAATCATCAAGAGCCTTGCCCGTCGTGTCTTGGACGCCGCTATGTGGAGTGCCCCTCGTGTGGCGGGAGATTTCATCGTCCCCTATTTCAGCACATCTGCACTACATCTGACACCCTTCTGCGCGAATTGGAGAGCACGAGTTTGACAGTGCAGAACAATCTTACTCCCATATAGCAATTAATTGATTTTTGATTTAATGGTGCTATGGACCAGGGATCTCCATTATGCTTGCTAAGCGTGTACAAAAGTTGTGGGCCTCGGCTTGCCTTTGCGCAATGGCGGACTTGTACTTATTGAATGAATGTGTGTACATCTGTAGATGCACAATGGCGGACTTGTGCTTATTGAATGATTGTGTACATCTGTAGATGCTGGTTGCCAAGCTGACAATGTCACAAGTTCTTGCAATTCATTCAAAGCGTCTATCTTTCATACTGACATGCACATGAAAATAATAATATATTAGTCTGTCGACAATCTAGGAAGTACACCTGGCCTCGGACAATTTTCCAAAGAGCCATCCTCACAAAGGAATCACATACTGAATCTCTATGTGGGATAGCCTTTCAGGAAAATTGCGCATGCAGCGACTATGGCCAGGCGGTCATCACAGGCGATAGAAAGTTGCATATCAAATATCCACTATTACTTTATAAAGCTGTATCGGCCATTCGCCAAATTGTGCCCAAGAAGGCCCCAACATCATGTCATCTTCGAATATGCAGCCCAAATTTAATTGCCTTCCCACAGTGATACGCAAATGAAATGCTGAGTGCCCTTTCCAGTGTTTCAGGGATGCTGCCCTCAAGCTGTATGGTCAAGGGGTAGGTCAATGTGACGAACTATTTTCAGAAAGGTCCAATCAGGCAACATGCGCTTTGGGTTTCTAGCTCATTGGAGAAATTCAAATGACCAGACAGACGAGTTCCTGGGAGCTCCTGGCCCCAATATTGACTGGTGGAGGCGTAATGTTACCATCCACGAGCAGAGCATCCCAATCATTCCTTAAAATTACATCAGTGGTCACATTGGTGAAATCAGCGGCCTAAGGAAAAGGAAGGGTGGTGTGGAGGGGGTGGGAAACAGATGCTTATGAA
>QAXI01000436.1:1719483-1781523 GCA_004335615.1 Chloroidium sp. JM
GGGTTGCTTTGAAACAAAGATGGCAAAGGCTACATGGCTTTTGAATGACTTGTAGCAACACAGCGCGTCTGCTACCATATCAAGTGAGAAATACAAGTAATATGCATGAAAAGGCAGGAGTGACAGCGGACGACCCTTGAGCAGCAAATCTTGAACTCCACGGAGGACAATGGCTTGAACATACTATATTGTGACGGGAAGTCATACATACGGTCCCTCTCCCGTGGACCAACAACTCCGACTACTTACGCTTTTAAGCCTTTTTTTTAATGTTGGGTCCAAAAAGCTTAAACTCATCACTAGGGGAATGAACCCCCCTCTTTAGCCTCAGTGATAACAGCCAAAGCAGGCTGAAGTCTGGCTGAAACTGTAACATTAGCCATTGCGGAGTATGCTTTGAGCTGCACTTGAGCTCACTTTGGCCATTCTTTCTTGATGCAAAAGTGCGTGTTAGCCAGGCTGATGCAAGGCTCAAATGAGCTGAAAATCCTTTTACCTGCTGCTGTCCAGCGCGTCCAAAGGCAGCCAAACTCAACCAATCTAGGCTGACTGATAACACTTAGCCACAGCTAGTAGCAGCTAGAGCAGGCCAAACTGGGCTAATTCTCTGTTCCACATATTCGCCTCCCTAATGTAGGCCAGCTGCATTCTTGTCAGCTGCCTTCCAAACAAAGAACGCACCATGCCAAATCAGATAAGTCTGTAATCTCACACCACCATCAACTTCTTGCTTTTCCATAGCTGCAAAGCATGGCAAAGCCTATCACAACACCTATTCACTTGGTGAACCACTTGCGGGAGCAGCTTTGCGCAGTTTTGCTGCTCCATCCCCAGAGCTGGCCACAGATGCGTTCTTGTCCCGCTGGTTCCCGGCCCCCGATGAAAGCTCTGCCTGGGATTTGCCTCCCTTGCGAACCACCTTCGCGGCACCACTCTTTCCCCGTCCCTGCCTCCTGCCCCGGCCTTGTCCCCTGCCCCTGCTGGCCTTCTTCTGCCCGGCCTTCTTCTGGCCGAGCATCTGCATGAAGACATCAAGCTTGAGGGCTCATTGCGAAGATGAGAGAGTGGCAGGCCGATGACTTGCACAAGCTACGGAAGCATGAATGCTAGTCTTGCTCGTCTTTCCTCATCTGATCCTAGAACGGATATCAATGCTGAATCTCTACCACCTGAGAAAGTGCAGAGCAAGTCCTGTAGCACCAGAGAGAGGACAGACCTTTGCTGCGTCCTGGTCCTCCTCGTCCATCTCTGCCAGCTGCTTCCCTCCAGCGGCACCTTCCCCGGGTGAATCCTCGTCAGATGACTGAGGCTGAAAGTCTGGATCGGTCTCCCCCACGGCCTGCAAAGACTGACAATCTGAAGCTTCGTCCCACCGCTATGACATGAAGCCCGTCATGCAAGGTCAAGTGTTGTGGCCTGTCTGGGTGAGTCAGGTCCCCAAGATGCCACTCGAGCTCTTCATGACAAAGCGGGTCTAGTCACTTGACAACAAGACAAATTCCACAAGCATACATCTAGAAAGGAGCAGCCGCAGCCTCACTGTAGCTAACTCCCAAGACAAAAACCCAAAGACTCTATTTTGGAACGAGGACGCTTTTGAGTACTTTGGCGACGAGGAGATAATTCAGGGCCCACCTTGTGGATCCTGCCCCTGTCTCTGCTGCTCCCGACACCACCAGATGCCGCAGTGATATCTGTGTCGTCCTCCTGTCCTGCAGAATAATCAGTGTCTGCTTGAGATTCACCTTTGAAGACTGCATCGTCTGGCTGAAAGCCATGTTCTGGGCAGTAAATGCTCCTTGTTGGTGCTTATAGACAGCAGGGCACTTGTTTGCAGGACGGCAGCAGATATATGAAGAAAAGGCCAAGTATTGATTGTTTTGAGCATCTGGCTTCAAGCAACGATCACGAGCTTGAAAAGGAGTAGCAAACCTACTTTCTTTCATTTTCTTCAGCTTGTTGTGGATGGATGAGCCCTTCTTGCACAGCGATGGCAATAGGCTCATGAGCTTGTAGCCTTCCATCTCCTCGCTGGGCTTGGTCTCCTCAAGTTTAAATAGCGACCAAAACTCCGCATTGTTGTCGGCCAAGATGGGCTGGCTGTGGCGTATGGGGTCTTGTATGGCATCCAGCACGCCCTGGACGAGCTCAGGCCCCCAAGATGTGGCCTTGACAATGCTCTTCAGAGCTGGCAGACGCCGCTGCTGGACCTCTGCAAAGTCACTTTCAGGTCAACAAGATGTGTGCGAAGGACCATCCCAGATGCATTGCCCTGTCAAAGAGGCAAAGCGGAAGATTGCTGACTCCCTGCAATAGCCTGTTGTGAAGCTAGTCAAGGGACGCGTGTGGTGCATTATTGTGAGGCGTCTTCATCGAGAAAAGGTAACAATGCTGCGATTGGACTCACTAGCCACTGTGGGTTTGGAGCTGAAAACCAGGCCCAGAGGGTAGCTAGCCGTGAGGGTGTTCTTGCTGGCAGCCTTTGCTCCACTAGCTACACCAGCCTCCACAACGAAACGTGTTGGCCGGGGCTGGTGAGGGGGAGGTCCACCAGAGGCAGCGTGATGGGCAAGGCTGCAAGGCAGCTCAGCAGTTCTGTGTTGTCATCTTTCTGTCAAGATTGCCGCAATTCTTTCTCAATACCGAGAGATCTCCATTGCCTTTAATGAAAAAGTGTGCATGCACATCAAAAAATTATCCAGCTGGGCATGTCATATGATCCTGCAGGGAATATGCATGAGAAACTGAAGCTGAGTGTCATGAGTGTTAGTTGTGGAAGCGACGAAAGGTAGATTGGGTGATCTAAAGCCAAAAATTGTACAACCAAAGTGGCTCACCTGGTCACTTCTGCATCGGGTACTTCAGCAGCAGGCAATGGCGCTGACACCTCGGATCCCTGCTCAGTGCCAGGGTCGTCGGTTGCCTGGGAATTGCTGCCATCAGTCATGCCCTCCAGCGGCAGGGTGGCGTCTTGGGTTGCATTGTTCAGGGCTTCGATGCACTTTTTGTTCACCTGCAAACACATAGGACAAGAATAGCAGACACCGAGTATGCTCAATGTGCTTCACTAGTGATGCTACCTTACTCAACAGCAGCTGGGAGACGATGAGCAAATTGTTTCACACAATATTCCTGCCTGTGTTCAGATTGTGGAGTGTGAGATATGTCCAAGTGTCCAAGAGAATGATGTTCCATGCGTCCGTCTCCATTTTTGCGGAAAAAGAATGAAACAAGATCTAGAGAGCAGACAAATTGGCCTACAGACAGACAGAAGGTCCGATTAATGGACAGCAGATGTACATGAGTGGAGTACCTCTGCAGGGAGGTCCTGGAATTCCATCGAAGCCTTGACGGATGCTACAGCCTGAGGATCGAGCACGCCTGCAAGCATGGTCAAATCTGGACAACTGGTATGGAGCAAGGGGACTGTTGCGATGACAAATGCAAAGAAAAGAGGTGCAGAGAGCAAGTTTAGGTCAGATCTTCCTTGCTTGCAGTCCCTAGCATGGCACTCTAATTATAATTTTGGGACATCAGCGCCAGTGTGCTGATCGCTCTCTCATACTGAATTGACTGGGGGTCCTGAGTATGCACATCTGCCGCTCTATGTTATTTAATCAAAAGATGTGTCATATCCAAGTTTGAGTGCTTGATGTACTTGATGTCTAGTGTGCATGTAGCAAAAGGAGAATAGTATATCAGGAGGCAAACGAGCTTGGGTCCCAGTCCAACGCTACCAGGCTACAGCAGAGCTTACAATTTCGCAGCAATCTTCTTCACAATTGGCCATGAAGGCGGCTTCTCATTTGTGCTGGAGGGGAGGAATACTGCATTCCAGCGGGAATGACCTCTGACCGCACTCTCGAGGGTGGGTTTGAGCTGTTTGAGGAGGCTGGGCTGGGCTTCAAGCTCCTCTACGGAGGCAGAGTGCTTGGCTGTGGCCTCTGCAAGCAGCTTGATATGATTTCTTTTTGCTGCCTGGAGCGACCTGCACAGTCATGCAGCGCAATTCACACTGTTCCTGCACATCTTTACAGTCTGGCAGTCAGATTGACCAGATCTGTATATATATGTATCATCTCTCTACACATAAGGCTTCCGTATCAGCATCTATGGCCAGTGTGGCTGACTTCATATGCGTGGAAGAGGTTCAGCTTGCGCAGCTATGGAATTGAAGGCTTTGTTTGGAGCCTGTGCACCTCGTTACCTTCATCAATTCATGTCTTAAGGCTTGGAAGCTTCACTGAAATTTTAGGGCAGTCACATCATGCATCATGCTGGGCTAAGAGCCGCAAATTCAAGGGCTTGTGGTGCAGCAGTGCAAGTGCGGCTTTGCTGAGGTAGTTCACAACTGCTGATCGTACTTTGGTCAGCTGTCTTAGCTTTTGTGGCAGCAACTGTGCATGCGGCCAGCTACAGACCTACAATGAGGGGTGAGGACACTGGTGAGTGTCAGGCATTACACGGTTCGAATGCTTACTTGGTGATCTTCTTTATGGCCAGGGTCAGATCTTCGTCCCTAGCTTCCTGGCTGTTGGCCAGCAGTGCGAGCATCAAGGGTTGAACCCACTGTGGCTGCTCGCTGAGTTCCTTGAATGGGTGAAGGTCTGACGGCTGCCTCTGAAACAGCAACTCTTGGCACCTGCGCATGGACCTGGTGGCTGCCAGGCTCATGTTCTCTCCTTGGCCTGCACTTGTTTGCTTGCCCAGGGGCGCTTGGACACGGCCTCTCCTGGTGGGCTTTGCAACTGGGGCCCCCCCTGCTGTCGAACTGGAGCTGCCCAACACAACTGGCTTGCTGATTGCCTGTGCTCCGCTTGATCCTACCACTAAAAGTTTTGCTGTCCTGGAAGTGGTGTCAGCTCCTAGAAAGCTTAGTATTTCTTCTGCTGCTGGAGACTGGACAAGGCGTCGTCCAGCAGGATCCGGGGAGCATCCTTCAGGATTGTTGGTCCTGTGTTGGTGGTCCCCCCCCACGAACTCCAAACCAGTGGCATGGGGTGCAAACACCTTCAGCACTTCTGAGTGCAAGACTTCACGTTTCGTAAGGCTGGAAATGAGGAATGTCTTGCTGAGGGCGGGACGACCCTTTCTGGTGTCGATTGTTTCGAAAGTCAATGACCGCTCGGTCATTGAGGACCTGGATTGCAGCTAGGCCTACTTCCAGTCAAAGGGCGGGGGAAACTCAAAAAAGTGGCTTCTTCAAGAACACACAACGCCCAACGCCGCTTGTTCAGCGGACCGTCACCGTCTTAAGTGAGACCTCAAGAGATTCCTAGCTCTATCGTCCCTTGCCGAGTCTTGCTTCGCCTTCTTGGCAGCGAGCTCGTGGAGAGGGAGCTGGAAATTCAAAAGTCCTATAGGGTATTCAATTTTGGGACAGGAGTCTGCTGCATCTCAAGTCAAGATCGAAGACTATGCATAGATCAGGTCTTGCAAGAGTCTCTATATACCCAGACAATACGCACTCATAGACTGCCCACACTGCCACGCCACACAGCTTACAAATGCAACTTACTATTGAAATCATCATGGAGGGCAGTGTGCACAGCCAGGAGGCTTCAATGAACCACAAGGAGCCGCAGCTGCAGGCCAGGAAGATGATCAGCCAGGTCTGTTGTTTGAACCACACTTCATCACTTCCACATCTTACTGATATGCTTGTCACCCAACCTGTACTACCTGTACAGGTGCCCCATCTGCAGCTAGTGCTGCACAGTCTGGCCTGCTGGTTGATGGGGTCGGATTCTTGCCTGAATTGCTGTGCAAACGTCTGACCGGTACACTGACGTTGCCAATTTGTACGATACAATTTGCAATGTTCTTGCGTGTGTAGCGTTCTGTTATGCTGGTATTGCTGGTTTGTGAAGGCGGCAACGCTATACATGCCAATGCAGATGGGCTCGCAGGCGGAGGAGGCTTTGAATACGATGGGGAGCCTGCCTTTGCAAGCCAGTCTGGCCTTTCTGGCAGTCACAGCCATGGCAGCCATGGAGGGATGGACGCAGACAGTGATCCTGAATCTGATGGGGGCAGCCAGCTGCAGAATGATCCCATGACGGTGTCTGTGAGTGGCACAGCTGAACAGTCAGTCAATTATGAGACTGAGGCTGCATCAGACATCTCTGGTGGCAGCGGGTCTTCAGCAGGCGCGAAGATGCCGGTAATTTCTGACCTAGTACTTCTGCACAGAACATGTCGTTTTGATCCTGAGAGCAAGCAGAAGAAGGAGAAGAACACAGGACACGTACGATGTAGAGGCTGATCCAGCTCATACGGCTTTAAAGGACATTCATGCAATCAGAGAGATGCTTCTTTTACTTCTTTGGAGGAGAGCTTCAGAAACCAAGGACTTGAAAGAGATAGTCATGCAGAAAGCTGCCTACCGTTTGAGCTTGAGCTTGTGCAGCGTCTCTCAAGACTCGTCAAGCTGGATCCCAAATGACATCGCCATGCTGCAGGCTCTGAGCAATATTCGTCTGATATTCCTGAGGAGGATGATTTGGAATTCTTTGATGCGGAGGAAGAAGTGGAAGGAATGCTTGAGGATGAGGTGGAGCAGAGTATTGATGATTGGGATGTTGACACAAGTGAAGCAGATTTGGCAATGGATCCAGAAGCAGCGGCGGACGCTGCTGGGAACCCAGTCCCCCCTGCTTCACACAGGAAGGGTAGTGCAGCTTTCTTCATCTCCAAGCGCCATGAGGAGCTGTACCCTGGTGAGGCATTCATATTTGCCGTCTCAAGCATTCTTGGCTTTGCGGGTCACCAAGTGAACTTTTCAGAGCATAGACTGTCAGCAATTCTGGTCTTGACTCAGCTGACTTGATCTGCTGTATCATCTGCTTGAAAAGTATCAGATTTATCAAGGCATCTGTACAGCATTTTGCCTCATCGGTCTGGCACTCAGCCTGCACACTCATGCAGGGGCAAGGCTGACCGTCCTCCAGGCCTGCTATGTTCTGCTGTCGGAGAAGCGCTCATCAAAACAGAGGGACACCGCTTTTGACAGAAACATGAGGCTTCTGCGGGATGTCCTGCTACCAGAAGGCAATTTGCTGCCTCCATCCCTGCACTTGATGGAGAAAATGGCAGGGTGCAGAAGTCCGCATGAGTACACTTACCACGTATGCCCATGCGACCGCCACAGCTGGGACAATATCTCTAAAGGGGACTGGCATCTCCATGCTAATGACAGCTGCCCCCACTGTGGTCTGACTCGATTTGTGCTGTCAGTGGATACTGGCCTGCCCATCAAGCCCTGCAAGGTGAGTCTATGTGAGCTAGCAGCGCTGAGAATACCAGCTCTGATCATGACAAAATCAAGACTTGTCATCGGCTTGCTCAGTAGTGGGGAAGGCGTACGTGTTGCAATTGGGGCTCACACAAGATATGATCCTGGCACCAACCCAGCCGGTTCTCCAACAACTGAGACCTTTCAAGAGCTGCCATACATGTTAGAGAAGCAGCTGCAGGATAGGCAGAGCTGCTTATCAGAAGGAAAGTATGGAAATAAATCCTCATGCATGCAGGAGTTCTATGACTTTGGTCTTGATGAGGTGGTCAGATCACTCTTTGCTAATCCTGAGTGGGCAGCACTGCGGGGTACATGTGCCCTGGTGGCCTCTATGGGTCACCCATGTGCCAGGAGATAAATTCGAAGTTTGGAGGTTTGCTGTACCAGGAGAGCAACAGTATATGGGAGATTGGTTTTGACTTCTGCCAAGTTTTCAATCTCGCAAAGCATTCTACTGGCGCAATCTTCCTCAGGTGTGTCCTCCATCTCCAGCTTGGCTTCCACCCTGGGCGTTTCATACATACTCAAAGCCACATTGAAAGATGCTCAATGACAAGCTGCAACATCATGCCTGGAGCAAAGATTGCACCTAGATGACAATTTCAGCAGTGCAAGCAACCTCGGCGCTGCAGAAGAGACATAATCTTGCATCAGCAGCGTGCAAAGGGTGATCAGATCACCCAAGGAAACTGACTGAAGTCAGGAATTGGATACAGGTGTAGGGACCTTCCCGGCCGAGACGTGGGGAGGGCGGAATACTGCTTGCCTCTCCTCGTCATTCCTGGACCAAATGAGCCGAAACACATGGAGCCTTACCTGGAACGCCTTGCCGCCAAGTTGCGGCAGTACAGGCCAAAAGGTACAGTCATCCCTGCCACAGATGCATCATATGCTTCAATGTGTCGTGAGGATTTGACTTTGGATGCAAATCTGGCCAGTGTATGATGGTCCTGCTCAACGGGCTGCAAGCAATCAGCTCTGAATCTTGCTGTGCACGATCTGAAGTCTATGGCCGTCAATCTCTTGGGCGTACGACGTTGGGGTTCTGCACTCCACAGAATGGTGCCAGGTCATCCATCCAGCTGAAGAATTTCACCTCGTCCATCTGCGGTGTAAAATGGGCATTTTTCTTGTCAAAAGCCAATGTCCATCAACAAAGCTAGGCTGTTGTGGATACAGTACTGTATGGCTCTTGAAAAGACAAGCAACACTAATGCAGACAATTTCCACAGGAGATGGTTTGACCATCCACATGCCAGCTACTGATGCAGCGCCTGCTTATACAATGAAGCACACCATGTTCGTCCTAGGGGTGGCAGCTGATTCTCCAGCCAGGCAAAAGCTCGCAGCCTGGCCCGGTGTCGCCGCCTTTCTGGCGGGTGGGTACTGCCTCTTTCAGGGTCACAAAATTGAGGGTAGCTCCGCGACACGTTTTGCCGGATACAGCCAGCCATCCGAGCAGGACCTGCTTGGCAAGCCGCCATGCAAGGTAGGAGACCCAGCAGTGCAGCTTTCAGACAGTCAGCAAAGAGCCAGAGCCAGAGCCAGAGCAGTCCACCAGGGGAAATCATTCCAAAATTTGCCGGCTGCACAGGGTATTCAGTCCTTGCCAAGGCTATCGACTACGTCAATTATGCTGACCTGTGGCTGCTGCCTTTGTACCATGCTGGTAAGGTACCTTCAGCTGAGATTGATGACAAGGGAGTCTACTGAAACCTCATTGCACACATTGTGGGTGGCAGTAGAATGGATGCCCTCTGAGCTTCCCTCATGCGCCAAAACTTCATCTCTGCCATTTGCCTCCTCATGGTGTACAGCAGACACTGAGCCACATTGTCAGTGGAGGGAAGGAGAGGGGAGAAAGAGAGCAGGATATGTGTTGTGTGCCGCCAGCACGACCTAGTGTGTGAAAGAACCTCACAAGATATGGCTGAAGATGAGGTAGGCTAGACCCGCATTTGAGTTCATTGGGAGTTCCTGCTCCTTACCCAAATTCTGCTGTGCAGGGTTGTACGGTCTTGTGAAAAAGTTTGTCACATTATCTTTGGAGGATTACGGGGATGAAGCACAGCCGTGCTATGTTATTTCCAGGAGCAGCCGGGCCACGATCAAGCAGAGGGGCAAAGAGATCCAGCTAACCGCAGACTTTGGCAGACCGTACAAGTGTGTGGTTTCTGAACACGGGCAATCCCAGCTGGATGATTGGCTGCACTTTCTGGAGACTTTCAGCCTCTATGTCTTCAGAGGGGTTTTACCGCCCCTCTTGAAACAGATGTGGAAGCTTCTGAGGTGAGCCATCCCTTTGGCTGCAATACTTGTGTTGTATGTAACAATACCAAAGAAGCATACTGCAACGGCAATCCCACAGCAGAGTTTGCTCTGGAATGACAATGCATAGAAAATCGCATGACCAGCACTGTCCTCTTCCCTGGTCCAGCAGACCTAGACTCGATTGAGCAGACCCAGCATTGCACCATATGCATGTGATGTATGCGACATGGGATGGAGTGGTTGCTTTCAAGGATTCCCATGATATTCATTGCCCTTGCATAATTGTTGAAGTGTGAGGCACTGAATGCAGGGCAATTGCAATCGCAATTGCAAGTCTCAGCATTGAAGGCTTAGCCAAGCCGATGATAATTTTTTGCAGGGCTGCATTGCTGCATTACTTCAGAAGTGCAGCGGTGACACAGGCAGATTGTGAGGGCAAGGGACCATTTGGGGTCACAGCCAGGCAGCGAGCACACCAGCGGCTCATGCAATACGCAGCTCTTGCTGAAGAGGTATGACCATTAGGTCAACGGCTATCCTGCCATTGCCTTGATTGGGACTCTGTCTTCAATTTCCCTGCACTCCACTTGTGGCAGTGATAAATATTATTTAGCATTGTGCACAAATTCAGCTGGAAGCTACTTGTCGTCACAAATTTGAGTGCCTGTTCCTAAAATCTACTTATCTTCCCTCTTTTATTCTCCTGAATTCCTTTCCCCATGCAGCACTTTCCCCATGCAGCTCTTACCTTCAACATGCACATCCTCACCTGCCGCCTCCCCCAGCAAGAGGAGGCCAGGGGTTACACCTCCAAAGATGGAGAATTGTGGGTGGAGAGAGGGGCGCAGCGCTTGAAGAGCAACCTGAAGTATCAGACCACCGAGTGCCCGGAGAAGCTATTTGCTCATGACCTGATGGTGGATTTGGCGCTGGCAAGATTGAGACACATACAGGGAGGTGAGCTAACGCTCGTTGCAGCTGATAGCCCGATGGAAATTGCATGAAAGAGATTTCAGTCTGCTGTTGGCCTGACTATATTGCACAGATCACAAAGCAAGAATCTTGTTCAATATCACTTCATGGTATGATGGCTGCTGCATCTCTGGCACAATCTGTGTACTTGCCCTCACCCATGTGTGCTTTGCTTGCACATTGCAGAGCTGTGGCACTGAGAACCAATCTGTTGTTTGGACTGACCTTTCCTGCGTGCTCACAGGTGGCAGCCACCCTGTGTTGGATTTTAATGGCTTGGTGCCCGAGTACCGGGCGAACCTCAGGTCAGGGCAGTTTTATGACCAAGGCGACCTTGCCACGCACACGCAGCTGCTGGGGAAGGGCAAGCCAGCCACAGATAGGGAAGAGCTTTCATTACTGCTGTTGCAATACCTTAGCAAGCAGCAGCAGACAGAGTGGCCTGGAGATGATCAAGCAAGCTAGGAGCAGCTGCTGCTTGATTCTTTCACATTGGCATACAAAAACGGGGATGAAATGCTTTGGTCTGAGAGCCACAAGCGCACTCGTACCAGGTGAGGAATACCCAATGCCCAAATTAGAACGATGCAGTGCTGCACTTGCTCTGAATACAAGACGAGAGTACTATGCATCTCTTGCAAGTGACCATGCATATCATTGGATGCCTTGCAAATCTGACATTTTCCCTCCCCCAGATGTACGTATCACCAAGACAAAAATGGATCATGAGTGCTCTTGTTGAACCGGGGTGTCCAAATACGTGCTGGTGCCCTACACCACAGCTGCAAACCAACCAGGAGTCCCTCACATTGGCTGCATCCGTTATTTTGTCAGAGCCACCAATCGCAGCGGAGACATCAAGAGGCTTCCTGTTCCCGCCGCCTCTATCCAGCAACGGTCCTGGGAGGAGAACTGCTGAGGGTGAATCTCAGCGACCACCTTCCGGAAGATGTGCTGCTGGATTTTGGGAGCCTGGGTGGCAAGCTGGTCACCGCATGCTCTGAAGACCGCTTGTATGGCATGAACTACTTAATGGCATGGTTTAGGACAGGTGACAATGCTGAATCAACGGCTGATGGAGAGGAGCGTGATAAGAGACTGTAGCCTTCTCCTGTGCTTGTGCAAGCTTGTATTGTGTGCACACTTGCTGGACTGTTGAGATTGATGACCTCACTTGGTGGCTCACAGTTAAATTTAAATTTACAATTTGTACCAACTTCAGCATACTTTATCCTTGGCTAAACTTCTTCCAGTGAAGCTACTGAAGAGACCCCCATATGAAATTTTAGGCAGCAAAATTTCAGCCAGCTTCAGACACTGTGGTGGAAAGGCCAATTTTGAAGTTCCTCAGCAAGCTCACTTTAGCCTGCTTTGGCTCCGCGCCCAAAAGCCAAAACTGTCTTCCCAAGCACTTCAGCCCACTTCCTATTTTGGGCCAGGGTTCGTTCCCCTGGTGCATCACGGAGTGAGATCTCACGATTCATGGCGGGAGATCGGTCCGGGCAAAGAAATATTCACGTTAACATGGAAGGAATGATTACATCTTCCAGCCACATCAGGCTGATTAGATGGACATTTTGACAATTATCAAGGAACAGAGTGATTGACACAGACAAAAGCAATGCAGAACAATCATGCTTTGAGCAAGCTCTACGTCTTGCAGAGTGCACCATTGCGGGTCTGAAATCGAAACACATGTCATTACAGGGACAATGAGTGGGAGACAGGTCCCCAAACAAGCCCACGAATATCCATACGGTGCTCATTGGCCCTCCCGGAGTCCCCCAAGACCATATATGCCATAAGAATGGGTATCCAACCAAAATTAGACAGCCTGCCAAGCGATTGTTGACCCGATATATTTACAATTAGGATGGGAGACGACTGACCCCAGGGCCAGGAGGTATAGGCAACCATTGGGAAAACTCAGAGCAAGCCAAGGATTATGTCCCAGCCGCATCCAAAAAGGGGAGCGTGTGAGCCACAAACATTGCCACAGCACAGGTGTCCAATTGCCACATAAAGCGGACAATTGAGATCGAGAAGCACACTTGACACAAACCCGTTGAGCTTGAGGGGTAGGGTAATTCAAGCAATCACAAGCCCACTTTCAATCTGCATTCCAATCCATTACACACAAATCATCTTGCATAAGAGCTATATGAGATGAAGCGAAATGACCTTGTGCTCCATCTTCACTGCATGCAATCAGATATGCTTTGGGACGTGAAGAGAGCTTTCGTGTTGACGCTTCCGATTTAGGCGGATTCGAAGCATCGATAGCCTGGTTTTTGTATGATGAAGTCCACCAAGATCAAAGGAGCAATTAGCAGGAGATTTATTGATCCACAATTCCAATGAAGGTGACAACGTTTGTGGCTCAAGGATTGCGCTTTAAGGACGTGGCTGGGACTTGATCCTGTGCTTGCTCTGAATTTTCCCAATGGTTGCCTATACTGCCCCTGGGGTCAGTTGTCGCCCATCCTAATTATAAGTGCTGGGTCGTCAGTTGCCGGCAGGCTGTCTTGTTGGACACCCAATCTAATGGCGGCTGGTCTTGGGGGACCCCAGGAGGGTCAATGTGCACTTTGGGGATGTTTGTGGGCTTGTTCGGGGACCCCTGTCTCTGACTAGTTGCCCCTGTGGTAGCCTTGTGCAGTTCGACGCCTGATGTGGCTGGAAGATGTAATCATTTGCTTCCAACGCAAAAGTTGCTTTTTTTGACCGCTTACAGAAGTTGCTTGAAGATGACAGAGAGGGGTGTGCTTAGTCACAATGTACATTTGCTTTTTAACTACTTCTCATAATCATGACGAATGAAGAAATTACTTTTGTCCCGTAATCGAAATACAAAGGGTTTATTTTCACATACACGGAGCTATTTACTGCAGTTTGCTCGAACAAGGGGATCTCCCAAACGGAGAAATTGACCTTTCGCCGTGCCATTTCTGTCACCTTACCCCTACCCCACCATCACCAAGTCACCAAATCGTGATTGATGGAAGGAGGCCCTTCTGGAAGGATGTGAATAACAGATCACTCCTGATACTATGATACAGTGACTTGTACTTCCAAATTCTTGTGATCGCCATCGCAACACTCTTCCAGAGAGACAAAGTGGGGCAGGAGGAAGCTTCTTGCCCAAATATGTGGGTGCAATCTTGCCCATGTGCACAGGCATTATCACTTGCAGTCAAATTTCGATTAGCGGGACGAAAAAAACAGGGGAAATCTTCCCGCCTATAGGCCTTTGCCCTGTTAACGTTAAGGGAGATTTCTCCCTCTTACATTTTACCCCTATTCTGGTTTCCCCGTCATCCCGTTACACAATGAAAATTTGCCTGAGACACTGCTTTGGACGCAGAAATGCTTCCACCGCTCTTTTGTCCAGCAAACAGGCCATCGCTTAATATGTGGCGACCTTTTGCGATACTTCGCAGCTTTTCGGTGCGCATGTCTCGTCGATACGCGACTCACCTTATGAATGCTCACCATGGCCTTTCCAAAGGGGGCGACCTTTACGAATCGTCCGTCGATGTTCATATTATCGCTGGATTGTTGTGCAAAAGTGCTCTTGGCCCATGAAATTGGATCTTCCCGCTTACACTTCGCCTTTCCCCCATGTCGAAGTGAATTTGGGAGCAAAGTCAGAGCGCATGGAAAAGTGTCCCGCTAAGAGGCTTTTTCCCGCATAAAGATGTCCCGCTAATCGAAGTTTGAGTGTACCACAAATGAGTGTTTGTAGCCAAGAGTAGCTGTTTAAATTGCTCATTTTTTGCTATTCTTCCCTAGAATCCTCGTCTATCCACTTACTATTGAAGTGCAGCCCTTGTCCCATAATTAACAATCAACCAATCAGCATAGCCAGTATTGGTCCTCAGCACCAGCTATAGATGTCTTCCTCAAAAAGTTGTGTTTGCAATTTGAAGCCCACAGTCAACTTATCCTCAGAGAGAAATTTTCGCCATTGAGTCCCTCATGCGTTGTTGTAGATGTCCAAATACACATTTTGGAGTATTACTCGTAGATTGTTTTTTATTTTCCTTCGAAAACACTTCGGTCCTCAGCCTTGCAAATGCGACTGAGACAACCTAAACCATGTTAGGCAAACCGACTACCAAAACGTTCAGCTCTCAACACAGATGAACATCAGCTATTCCAAAATGTTTGTATACCAAGCGTCCGGCGAGCAATAGCCGTACATCGATTTACGGTAAACGATTCTTTGTTCTATAGCCAAATATAATTAAGGCATTTCCGTGCTTTCAGAAATGTTAACTGACTTCCTACAAAAGGTCAGTAAAAACGTATTGTCCAAAAGAGATACCCTAACTCTGATCCTTTGCAGCACTGGCTGTGTTCAGCAGGGGACATATCAAAAAGGGTGTGGGTTAAGGAGGTTTATTTCATTGGGCCTGAGAGGCAAGAGCGGCAGGCTTGCTAAGCTTGTTGTGTATTGATCAGCAAACCGCACTGACCCAAAGTAAGCAACACCTAATTGCTGCTGTCCATGGTGCAGGACAAGCGGTCGGGAGTGAGCAAGAACTCCGGCAAGAAACATGGCGCAAGCACCCGCAAGAAGAGCCCTCTCGGCAACGCGAATTTTTGTCAACAGAAGCAGCAACACCTAGTGCTTATCAGCTGTGAATATTTGAAGAGATTTGCTAACAGTCTTGTGTGGATTCTCAGTTGAGGTCCTACTTTGATTGCGACCCGTAATTCCTCCTTTTTGCACATCTGGTGAGACAGATATTGAATATCTGCAGACGTTGACAGCCTATGGTGTCCGCTACTGAGTAGATGATATAAAAAAATCCTTTTCCTGCAGGCCACTCCTCAAAATGGCAATGCTCTGCAGACTCCAAATCCAATTCATGTCAGGCAGAGGCCAAGTGCAAGATAATATGTCCATCCATCCATGCCATTATCTTGCATGCCTCTGGCAACATGGGGGAAAGATCACGACGAAATGATATTTCAGCCAAAGAATACGTTCTTCTCAAATTTCGACAATGTTCCATGTTACTGGGAATCTTATTTAAGAGCAAGGTCATCTCCAGCTTCAGGCAAAGAGTGTCAGAGAGATGAATGCAACCTGTCTGCAGAAATTCCAGACTGGCATGTTGTATATAATAAGATAATTGTCAATGTATTGTAGCGATCGAAATGATTGGACCAATTCGAAATTAGGTGGTCAAAATTTGTGACATCAAAAACCCTTGAATTCGCTGGTCAATTTTTGCGTCCATGAAAATCAGAGGAATTTTTCAGTACACCTGCCAAAGCGCTCGACTCGACACTGTTTCTTGATCTCAATCATCGTCCAAAATAATTCCTCTGCCCAATAGCGAACTTCTCGCGGAGTTCCACCGTATTCGCAATCTTGAGACGGACTTTGGTCCTAAGTTAATATCAAAAATTGATGCTGGTCCTGGTCAAAATCTAGATTGCAAAAAGTGATCAAAACTGTGGTCCAATTTTTGAAAAATCCTTGACATCTCGTTCAAATTCAGTAAATGGCCCCATCATTTTAGGGGGGGGGGGGAAGAGATATTTCTCGACATGAGCAGCCAGAAATTGCTCTGCAGGGCCAGGGGACGTGGCTAAAACGCCAGCCCTGAGATTCACTGAGATGCCAGGCCTCATGCGCCGTGCTGCTGCGGTGTTTGAGACCCCAAGCCAGCCTTCCCTTGACACCAAGGCCCCCTCCCCAGGGCTGTCCATGACCGCACCTCCAAAGGGATTCCCAGGCGAAATCAGCAGCCGGTCAGCCAACTAGGGAATGGCAGCGTGCAGATCCAGGAGTCTGGGGCCCATGATCTGGGGAGGGCGTGGCGGCATGGCATCCAGGGAGGGGGATGCGAGGGGTGAGGTTGCGGCAGCAGGTAGCGCAGCACACAGAGACGCAGGAGAGGGTGATAGAGGAGCAAAAGAATGCAAACTCGGCAGCAGCGACTCCTGTGTTGTCTCCTCCCATGTACACCAGCAGCTCGCAGAGCGAAGAAGCCCTGGTCAGCCCGATAAAGGGAAGGATGGGGGCCAAGAGGCGCCTGGCATCTGCGACTCACAGGGGGCTCAGCCCAGCATCCCAGAGGCGGTGAGCAATCTTCCTGACCATGCATATCTGAGTCAAATGCAGCAGCATGATGCAGTTAATTCTGTAATGTAGCTCTGTCAATATCTGAAGTCTATGCATAATTTGATGCTTTTGCTATGAGACTTAGACCAATCATCAATCCCTTGCACAGATTGAAAACAACTTGGGCGAAGCATTCACAACTGTTCTGAACAGCAAAATGCACATCAAGCCCCCGCAGGTAGTGAACAAATGATTCCTCCTCAGGGACATCTGCTCCCTCAATGAATGCAATACATTGTCTCCTGCTGTAGATTACTGCATCTCTGCGGTGCAATGCTGAGGGCATAACAACAAGGAGGCGCCCTTTTGCATCCCTCTAGTCATTCAATGCAGCTACAGGTATACTCTTCAAGCTCTGGAGCACTTGTCATAAGGTCTGAGTGGTGGTAATGGACGCTGCAGGGTAACACAGGACTGAGAGGGTGCTCCAGCAGCCACCTCTCCATGCAGACCGCCGCAGTCAGCCCTCCCTCCACATAACAACTGCCAGCACCGCCCAAGTAGGTTGGTCTGATGCCTCTGACAGACCTTGCACTCAGCCCAGACCCTGCAGAGGCTGGCAATCAGGTTGCTGCCAGCAATCAGATTAATTCAGGGGTGGAATCCATCAAGGCAGCAGTGCTGACGGCGTGTGACTCGGCGCCACCTGTCTCAGTCCCGCTAGGTCCTGCAGTCTCAGCGGGGTTGGGGTAGAATCGCACAGTCCCAGGAGTGCAGTGCTCGCATCGTATTACCGCACCTAAAAGCGGACCAAAAAAAGTGTTTTTCGTTGAGATAGTAAATATTGTACTAATTGCTCCATTGATCTCTGTGGACTGCGTTCTTTCTACAAACTCTAGGCTGTCAATGCTTCAAGTTTGCTTTGGTTTGATGCTTTGATTGATGCTTTGCCCAATTTTGTCAAATAAATTAACAAGAAAGCCCTCTTCTTGCCCCAAAAGCATATCTAATTGTGTGTAGTGACGATGGAGCAAAATTTCGTGCCATTTTGCGAGATCTTCGGCTCTTCTGCAAGGTGATTTGGGAGTAATGGACTTGGGATGCAGATTGAAGATTATGATTGGCTTGAACTCTTTGCCTATCCACAATCTGGCTCCACTGAGCAGTCAACAGATTGTTCCTCCAACTCATTAAATCAATTATATCAACCACCACACACTCACACAAGGCAAGGAAAGCCAAGAATAAACCGCAGCCCCAGCCGTTTACGAGTGGCTTGATTTTCCTATGGTCCTCACTTTTCCAGATAAATGAGACTGTAAAAAGATGGAGATCATTGATTGGTTGATACACCTAGACAAGACTTGGGAAGCAGGATATCCCCTCCAGATTAAGAATATTGCGTGATTTTTAAAACTCAATGAAGCCAGCCTCAAAGAGGACAAATAGATAATCATTTCTATATGAATAATATTGGCTGAGCTTCAAAACAAGGAGTGAGATGGCATTCAACCATCTTATTCCTAACATCTCTCTGTTGTGACTTCCAGCTGAATTAGATACAAGCGACTCCTTTAGCGAGTGAAAGCAAAGCAAGCTTTCTTGATCTATCCTATCCCTTCAACCTAACCGCACACAAAGGGACGTGGCATTCTCACCTCTCTCAGTGCCAAAGTATCATATTCTTGCATGTCCTCCAGTGATCCGTTCGGGCCTCCTTGAGGGTCCCTTCACTGTATAGCTGCTACTTAAAGGTGCCTTTAGGTCAAGGGGATGGTCTGAAATCGTCCCAGCTGCGTGTTTCCCATTACAACCATTCCTCAGAGTGACGTGACAAAATTGATCAGACCAGCATCCCGGATCAGCAAATCTGGAAACCTTTTTGCCATTTTAGAGAAGAAAGAATATCTTTCTAGAACAGTTGTTATAGAAACCTTCGTGTGTTACTACAGAAACATGAATGGAACGCTGCATATCCGTGTCAAAAACACACTCTCGACGTGCCTATAACAGAATAAGAATGGACAATATTCAGGCATTGCAGCACGTAAAGTACATGCTATTGGCAACCTCCTGGTCTTACAGTCTGATACACATCACTCTGAACACAGTGTGAAACCTTCTTCAGACGCTTCCTCCGATTGGCAAACCAAGCACTGACTTGAACCAGCGAAAGCGAAGCATCAGCAGCTAGCTTGCGTTTCTCGACAATCTGCAAGGGTGACGCATATATATGAGCAATGCTTGTGCGGACTGGTGTGAATTGACATTTTACCATTTGCACATGCAACAATTCAGCCTCCGCAGTGACGATGACATTCTCTGCTTCATCAGCACAATTTCGGGTGGCTCTTCTCAAGGAAAGGCCATTTCTTGGGAACTGATCCCTACAATTGTCAATGGCGAGGGCCTGGTGCATGATACATCATGCTGGGGTCAAGATCTTTGCATTTTCCAAATCTCCCCCTGCATTTGTGAAGGACCCGGCCAAATCCTTGATTGCTTACAGAGCATTAGCTTACTCAATATCTTACGCTTCTCAGTCAGGTGAATGATCAGCATCAATCAAGAATTATATTCACCTTGAATACATATTGTAGTCCTCAAAACCTTTGATGTTGGAATGACTAGAAAGTTTACTGCGTTAAGTGGTTGTGAATACACAAGCATTATGTATACTAAGCGATCACCTGCCATTTTTTTGTAGCCATGTAATGAATAGTACAAGTTACAAAAATTTTGCGTTCCCAGATTTCTCCCGGGATGTTTCCTTGAGCATGATGAGGTGTACGCTTACGCATAAAATCAGCACACCAAGCTTCCACCAAAAGCAGCAACATTGGAGATTTTGGGAGTATATTGAGTGACCGTTTTTGCACCAATTTTTTGATGAAACTTTTCGGCTGACGATTGTCCCAAAATGACTCCATAATCTTTGTTCCACAAGAGAGGTGCAAAGATATGACAATACTGAAGCCTCTATTCGCATGCAGTCGATTCGATAGCCTACAGGGGAAATCCGTCGGTACAAGTGAGTGAGCTATCTCATCCTCAGTGATCCAATACAGCAAGTCAGTAAATTCTGCACTAGCACCTGTCCAATGACTATTTATATTATGAACGGAAGAAATGAATTGCTTTGGCCGCCATGACAGCAGAGCTGTCCCTGACTTTTAATCAGAAAGAATGGAGCACTGAAAAGGCTCTAACCAGGAGCATGGATGTGTAAGCTCATGTGCCTTCGTCGCTTGCAAGAATTTTAACATATTAAATGCAGCCCTTCAGTAATGAGAGACTGAGAGGTCGTACCGTTGGGAATGGATGAGTGACATGGTCATTCCACCACAGCGTTAGCAAAGCCAGTGACGATTCAGCAAACTTAATCTTCTCCTTTCTAAGACTCGTCAAGTCAAATTTCCCGCCTTCCCTGCGCATATAAAAGGTATCAATAATTCAAACGAACAAAATTGGTACGAGGGGCGTCTATATGTCTCCTACCTCTCTTTTGAGCAGCTGGCAGAAGCGCTTGCCGATATATCCTCCAAAAACGCACATCTGACTGCCATAAAGATTCGTCTCAATCACTCGGGACGGCGTCAGATAATTTCAACCCAGAATCCTTCTCAATTCCGTACATCGGGTCCAACGACATTTCACCTTGTTAGTTGCTTGGTGTAACGAACGTCGTAACTTCACAGGGGGCGGCGTTTCGTTATTGGCGCATTTTTTCCGGTTTTATTCGGAGTTCAGTCCAGCCATGCTAGGCCCACTCTCGATGTCGTACATGGCACGTGAATCAATTTTCCCCACTCTCGATGTCGTACATGGCACGTGAATCACTTTTCCCCCATATTGCCGCTAACAGACAGATATAGAGTCTGCCATCGCAAAATGGCCGCCTCCTTCTTATAGTACTACAGATCTTGCAGCAGCATAGTGGCTGGAAAAAAACTTGATCCTTGCCCAACACTGTGACATCTTGCTGATGAGGAGGCTCAAGAGTTTTCAGTTGGTTTAAAGGAGAAGGTCTTGCAAGTGGTTGCAATTACTTTACTGGGAGTCATCGGAGGTGGAGATCTTTGCCTTGTCCTGCCCATCTCCTGAGCTTTCGTGCTGTCTTGTCGGGTTTGCCCGCTTGGGCTTTCACAAAATGCAGACTGCTTCCCAGTGTCAAAGAAATTGTCATTACATCAGCCTGGATCTTGTGCATCCCTGCTGATGTGTGCTTCTTGCAGAATCAGTCATGCCAAGACCAGCCGTCGGAGAGCTGAATATGTATGGCTCAGGAAAGAGCAGGTGGCAGACCCAGCACGCTTCAAGACTGCATAGGAGTTGGATGAGCAGTACAAACTGCACCTCGGGCTAAATGATCTCACCTTTGTCCGCATTCTTGCACGAGAAACTGAGTAACTGTTCTTAAAGCCTGCTACCTGAATACTGGATAGGTAGAGGTAGCCATGTCAATGATCTTAAAAGGTTAATTCCACTAGCGGCAGGCCTTCAAATTTTTATGTTCACGGGTGAAGTTAGCCCATGTGGGCACTCCTCAAACACCAGAGCAGAGAATTAAAAAAAGGTTCTCCTCCTCCAGGAGTATTCTGACCTTCCAACAGCATTGCAGAAAGAGGGTGGGGCTGGGAGATTTAGGAATCGAGGACAGAGGAAGGAAAAAATTCATCTACGCTAGGTCACGAAAGCAAAGCGCATGCGCGACAAACATAGCCACAGCACAGATGTCCAGCTGCCACATCAGACGGTCCATGAATCCCTAGACCGAGCTGCAGGGGTGTAAAACAGAGAATTGCCCCTGAAGGCAAGCCAGCGCCGGGCACTGATATTCTGAGTTGCACTCATCGCAGAAAGATTGTGAAGCACTCTGCACAATTTCAGATATCAAATCTAACCTAACCAAACCAACCTATTACCCCAAAGGGTAGATCGGTGCTGGGGTCCAGTGGGGCTCTGGGGCTCAGTATGGCGGTCAGTGTCACTGACACTGTGTGAATCCTAGACCAGCAGCAACAGGATGAGTGGAACCTTTGTCTTTTCACAAACGGGCTTCCGGAGCAAGGCAAATGACATCATGAACACCTCTTGAGAGTTGGGAATTGCCTTCCGACAGTAGGTCGAACAGAGAGATTTATCGAGCTTTAGGCCCATTATACGAAATTTAAGGCACGATAAGAAATGCTTCCTAAGCAGTTCTTTTCGTGGCGTAAAGGAAATCGCCTGTGAAGTATTCTCCAAACTAAGAAACAAACTCTTGAAAATCTCCGCCATGGCTGTCACGCTCGAGAAGAATTGCGCCATGCTCGTCCATTTTGACAAACCTGTCTCTCCAAGCGATATAAAGACTGCGCTAGAGGGCCATGATATCTTTGCCAAGATCCAGTCCATGCAAACTGCCATCAAGATGCTTCTGAGCGGGGAGCAATTGCCGGCCTTCTTCATCACTGTGGTCCGCTATGTGCTGCCTTCGGAAGACCACACCATCCAGAAGTTGCTACTCCTCTATTTGGTGAGTGTTCACAAGGTTGAGTACAGCTCGTGACTGCTTTCTTTGTTATGTTTGTCGGGCTCGATGGTGGTTCATGGGGGTCTGTATTGCTCAGTCGAATGGTGTTCTCTCAAGCTCTTGCAGGCACTTGACAATGACAGTGTGCAGGAAATTATCGAGAAAACTGACAGCCAAGAGAGGCTGCTGCCTGAGATGGTGAGATTGCTCATGATAATAATCCTGAACTTGTTGACGAGAGCGCATACTGACAAGTGTATCATGCTCCTGACGAGTGTGTCATGCTCACTTTGTGCATGAAAACGCGAGCTGTGCCACTTCCACAAAGCCCATCAGCCCCACAGCCTTTGTCAGATCCAGGAACAGTGCTTAGGAAGTGTACTAGCACGTTTTGGTCTTCAGTACTCCACCGCGAGGAGTTCACCAAGTGATTCATTCTTGAATTTGGGGACATGTTGCAAGCAAACGTTGCAGCAACATATCACCAATTTCGGTGGTCAAAATTTGCATCCATTGACCATGAAAACCATCCTGGTTCCTATATATTGGAGTCACGTTAACAAATGCCCTCTGCCACCATGACTATCTCAGCGTATTACCATCATCTCGACTGTAAAGCCCTGAAGATGTGTCTGACCTTGTGCCTGGCCATCCTGGTCCTCATTCCCCCCTTCCCCTCCCCTGGGATGCCCACAAGAAATTTGTGGATCTGAGTGCATTACGTCTGAATCAAATTCTGCAGATCCTGATTTGTCAGAATCTTCGCAACAATCTCCAGCATCCAAACGAGTTCTTGAGGGGAGCGACGCTGCGCTTCCTCTGTCGCATCAAGGAAGAGGAGATCTTGGAGCCCCTGATACCTTCAATTCTGGCTTGCTTGGAGCATCGCAATTCGACAGTGCGCAAGAATGCCGTGCTGGCCATCAATTCCTTGGTCAAGCTGAACAAGGGGGAGCACCTGCTTCAGGACTCCAGTGAGCTAATAGAGAAGGCATGCCTCTTCCCACTGATCAGTGCTCATAGCCCCTCATGATTAATCATTTCATGTGGAGCTGGCACGTAAACATAGAGGCCAGACATACATGTTTGTTGTGGTGGAAAATTGGTTTGCCTTTGTCAACAGAGTATCTGCTTACAGGTGCTTCTGACTGAGCAAGACCTCACTACCAAGAGGAATGCTTTCCTCATGCTGTGTCAGCATGCACAAGACAGGGCCATTGCTTACTTGTTGAGCCAGCTGGACAGTGTTGCAATGTGGGGTGATATCCTTCAGATGGCTGTCCTGGAGCTCATCAGGAAGGTATGCACACTGCATGATTCACCTTCCTGTGTCTGCTGATATGAAAAGGGGTGCGAGCAATATGCAGTAAGCAGGAAAAAGAAAGATGAGTAAAGCTTGTACCCACTGCACTGTATGAGTAGTCAGTTCAGATCGACACACACATAATTTATATGTCCTCTGTTTGCTGTTTGAGGAAATCCCCCCCCCCCCCCCCAAAAGCCCTGTCAGTAAGTGACTCATGCATGAATGATCAAGCTCACAATTTGAAGCTACGCACATCTACTACAATTTTTTGCTTCTTAATAATTTTAGGAGATTATAATGACCCTGTGACAAATCCTGGACTGCGCAAGGAGGTCGCAAAGAGCAAGGGTATCTTAAGTGTTTTGCTGGTCGCAAGTTTGCAAGTATCCTGGTCATCATGCATGCCTACTCCATACCCCAGCTTGGTCGTCTCAAAATAAGCTCGAAGTTTGTGCCTCTTCTCTACATAGGCAGACGTTTTTGGAGTTAATCGTGAGCATTTCTGCATGTTGTTTGCACCGAAAAAGTGCGATTGTTGTAGCACTGTCTGCACTGTTAGACCCATCCAGAGATAGATGATATGATGATGTTTGTACCTTTAATGGTAGATGATCCTTAGAAACATAATCTTTTACATTGGACTGTGAGGGAGAGGACACCGGCCAGATAAAAAGTATTGCTTCTTTTTGCAGCCTTGTCCAGATTTCCCATGACTTGGCTCCCTGATATACAGCAGCTGATAAGTCTACAACTGCGCCATCAACCGTGAACAAACGGTCTCCTGATGAGACCCTTCATGAGAAATTCTGGGCTGTCAGCTACTCCATCCTGCTCCCTCGCCTCTGTGCACCCCCTGTGCCCATCAGTTTCACTCCTGAATTCAAGATCAATGGTCACCTCACACCCAGCCCTTTTCCTAGACTGCTCCATGATCTTTTCTTCCTCGCTTTCTTCAAAAGATGGGGCATCTCTTTTCCAGCCTTTCCGGCTCATTTTCAAGTTTTGGTTGTGTTCTTGTTAGGGCGGGAGTTCATGCTGCGCCACGAGAGTAAGCAAATAGAAATGGCGTCTGCTTTTTGGAATGGACCTCTTCCAGGCCACATTGAAACCTGTGGCTGGCCAGAAATCTATTCTGTCTATCCAAATCACTCTAGTCTGCAAGAATAAATGGAGCTTATTTCATGCCAAAAGGACAACAAGCGAAGGGTTTCTGCATTCTAAACTACATTGGATATTTGAGGGTCACTGGATATTGGAGGGTCATTACAGCTTGCATACTGATAGACATTTTAGTATACTATCTGTGGTGTCTGAGTGCAGGCAATTGCTGTAAGCCAGGTAATTTGTCATAGTTTGGAGGCAAATTACCTGGTTGCACAAGAACCTCCCCCATTCCCTCCTTTTACAAAAGCCATATTCACCTGTAATTTCCAGAGACTAGCAGAACACATACTCTTACTGACTCATGTCTGCACACAGCAAATCTTCAACACACTGTGTCATTGATGAGTGAAATGCAACACAACCTTTCATTGACATGTATTTCTGGCGTGTACGAGAAGTTGAGACAGTCTGAGTCATCAGTTCAAGGTGCTCTCCTGCATGCACTCAGTGCAAGATAAGCCTGAAGGGCGTACGATTCTGGTGAGGTGGTTTTTAATTCGCCCATGAGGAGAGACATGGGGAGATGGAAAGCTTTGCATGCTGCAGATTTCTTGCATACCAAGAAGTACCAGCTACTTGCAGAACAGACTTTTGGGCTAAATCTTCTCAACAGACTTTGAGCGCTCTGTCTCGTGAATGGCAAAAATGGCAGACTTTGCAAGTGAATCTCAGAAGACTCAACTCTGCCTTGTGGGAATCTTCTTTTCTCATCCACTTGGACTGAAATCATCAATTTACCTTTGATCGCTTTCTTGCATAAATTCCGTCAAGTTCCTTTGAAACTCATTTTACCAGGAAAGGAGTTGATGACTCAGCGCAAAATAAATAATTCAGGGTGTTTTCTTAACGAAGAATTGTCAGAAAACAAGAGAATCAAACACACCATTTAGTCCGCATGCTAGTCAAGCGTACCTAGGTTTCACATGAATGGTGTTGTTGTCACATCATGTCTCTGAGAATTATATCCGTTGCTCAGCTTCCCACTCCTGTTGAGTAGACAAGAGCAGATCAATGACGCAGAATCCTTCAATACCCAATGATGGTGCTGACCCAATATGTGATTTGATGAGCGAACGGGTGGCAAAGCATTTCTGTCTCTGACATACTTGGGATTGAAATGCAGGTGTGTAGATCTAGTCCTATGGAAAAGGGGAAGTTCATCAAGGTTGTTCTTGCTTTGCTGCAAAGCACAAGCACCGCTGTGGTGTATGAGTGTGCAGTCACCCTAGTCAGCTTGTCGCAAGCGCCAACAGCGATTCGTGCTGCCGCCAACTGCTACACCCAGCAGCTTGTGACCCAGTCTGACAACAATGTCAAGCTGATCATTCTGGACCGATTGGAGGTCCTCCCCCCCCCCCCCCTCCCTCCTCGTACATTATGTCCCAACGTTCTGCCTTCACAATGTTTGTGAATTGGCCAGAGGACGACCTCAGTTGATCTGTGTATTTGCATGGTATCAGATCGTACAAGCATGTGAACAGATGGATGTGGAAGGTCTAATACCAGGCTGGCATTGGATTTGACTTTGATGGCAGGATGCATTTCTAAAAGATGAGAAGGCTCAAAAGCATGTGGATTATGGCTATTCTCTCAGACTTAATTGCTTGAACTATGCGGAGTACAAATTTGGATAGTTCAAGAGATATTGGTTGGCCATACCGAGAGGCAATTATGGTACGGGCATTATTCAGAGAGGCAAAAAAACACAAATTCAATATATTTCCTCTTTTGCAAGAAGGTCAAGAGGGTCGGTATGATTTGCCTTGCGTCTTTCTCATGTGCAAATTTGCTTCAGCAGCCCTCAGGCTCGCCATCTGCCATGCATCATAACCTGAAGTCCCTCCACGATTGACCTTCTCATTGTTGCAGGAGTTGAAATCAAAGCACCCCGACATTATGCAAGAGCTCTTAATGGACATGTTGCGCGTGCTCGCAACTCCAGACATGGACATCAGGAGAAAAACTCTGAGCATTGCCCTTGATCTCACAACTGCACACAATATTGAAGAGGTAATCAGAAATAATGTTGCATCCACCAAACCTTCCTGGTCGACATGTTTTGCATGGCTTGTATTGGCTTTGCACTCTATTTGCAATCAGGAGAACGACAGGATGGTCCTACTTCTGGAAGCTGAGCTGTTCAGACCATCAACCAATACCATATGAAGAGAAGTCGGAATTCGCCCAAAAGATTGAAGGATGTGTGCTATGTATTTGCTTTTCAAAATGAAAGGTCAAAAACTTCAACGTTTTCCCTTGTCCATCCTGGAACAAGGGTGGCCCTCGCACTAAGGGGCCTGACTTCATATGACTTCATCATCATAATACTGTTTCTGTGAAAACCTCCCCGCAGCCTTACTTTAAAAAACATCCAATGATTTGGAGCAGCCCTTACAAAGGACTTGAAATTATTTTTTATTGCAATTGATGCTTCATATATATATCTCTCAATTTCTAACATTGCTTTAAAACCACGCACAATAAGATTGACAGGCTTGCACATCCAGTGTACAAGTACTCCATAATCCTTGATGGGCCAACTGCATCGAGAATTATCAATGGTCAGCTCTTTATTGGTCATGATCATTTTACACCGCGTACTCCTGAATTAAGTACATGCCCTTTGGTCTGTGAGGATCCATACCGTCTTATCTTAGGCATCTGCATCTGGCGCATCACTTGAGGATTCCCATTTAATGAATCTGCATGTTGCAATTTGAGTGTGTCCATCAAGCAAGTACGGTCCATCTTAACAGCTTGCTACAGCATGCACAAATAAAATTTCGCCGTCGCCGTTGCCATCTCCGTATACACTGTTCCACAAGCACACATCGAAATTATAAATGTTCTCAAATGACGCTCATCAAATATCCAAGCGTCAAAACATTCAGAAAGGTCGTACTGAAAGGACATAATATCCAAACCATTCTGAAAGATGGGCTTTTTACTGTCAAGGTGCATCAGTTTGACAAGGCACTACAATCTGACATTTGCAAGGAAAGCAATTGTCGTCGGACCCACGCTTTCCCTGGCGTCTTTGTGAGTGGTAACTTGGATACAAATTCCGCCATTTTCGTACTGTACACCAAATTTGATCACTACAAATATTCGTCTGGGAAATAATGTCTCTATGGTGATATTTTACAAGCAGAGCTGTGCCATCTCTTCTCTTCTTGCAGGTTGTGGCGGTGTTGAAAAAGGACGTCATCAAGAGCCAATCCAGAGATGTGGACAAAGGGGACGAATACCGCCATATCCTCGTGCAAGCCATTCACACTTGCGCCATCAAGTTTCCCGCCATTGCTGCGAACGTGGTTCTTCTGCTCATGGGTACGATATTCATTTGAAAGTACATTCAATATTGTACCAAATCTGCTCAGGTTCCAAAAACTCAGCACACCCCAGTGAGGATCTCATCTGAGTATGTTCTGGGCACCTGACTTAGCAATGAGCATAATCTGCATTTCCAGGTTCATGTCTTGTCCCTCAGAGGGCAGTATTGCCCTTTCCTTTTTTCACTTATGTCTTGAAGGGACTTAAAGACATCAGATCAAGAGGAATAATTTTTACTTGAGGCCCAAGACCTCTGCAAAATAACATCTGGACATTGATATGTACAGATAACCAATACCTTCTTCCTGTGAGTGCTCGTATCTTCTGCAATCTCAGGGAATGGGGATCTGCCCAATCTTAGCCCATGCTTCACACACTTCCTGCAAGAGCATTTCTGCAATATTCTTGCTCGTTGGCACAAAATTGGTCGAATGATTGAAGAAGAGTCTGCACATGTGGTGTACTCTTTTTATGTGCCTGCATGAGGAAACCATGCTCACCAGCCCCCATGGTGCAGAGATTATTCTCCTAGCCTTTTTTTGAACTTCTTGCTTGCCCATTGTCAGAGTGTCATCATCATCTGGTGCCTTTTGAATGCCTGGCAATGCAGTGCAGAGATCGACGATGGTTAAATGCGCAGGGGGTTGGAGTTCGATAAATTTATACTGAGCACAGCCTGATTGTTGTAGATTTCCTTGGCGATTTCAATACTGCCAGTGCCCTGGACGTGGTGTTCTTTGTGCGAGAGATCATGGAAACAAATGCTCAGCTGCGTGGCATTATCTTGCTTCGCTTGTTGGAGAGTTTCAAGGAGATTCGTTCTTCGCGGGTCTGCTCCTCTGCCTTGTGGATTATTGGGGAGTACTGCGACTCAGTGCCTGATATCAAGGCGGCTAAGGAGGTACACACTTCCTCTCTTGGCTCCAGCATCAGACAGCAAATTGAGATCTGATCAGAGTGGATCTTGGGTCAAACACCAAAATGTGATGAGGATAGTGAACGCATCTTTGCATGGACGTCGCGAATCATGCAGAAAGAAGACAGGAATCTGGAGATTCGTTCTCCATTAAGCGACCTTCCACCAGAAAAGGTCTATGAAAGGTTTGAGACCATGTATTCCAGATTTTACGACCGTGTCCCTGGTACAATGATCAAATTTTGTCGTGACAAGAGATATGAGGCACTTTGGTGCCTCAAGATTGTTTTGATGGGCATCTTTTCAATCTTGAGCCAATCAACGTGAGCAAAATTGGTGCTTGCTGAAAAATTGCGGCCCTTACACATGGAGTGTATTGAAGCCAAAGGAGATCGCAATTAGCAGTCGTTTGATCTATCAGAGGTGGCAGACACTGCTCCTTTTTTGGGCAAGTATTGTGGCTTCACAACTCCAAAACAACGCAAGAGTCAATCACGCTTGTTTCAAGCCAAGGGATGAGACTATTGAACAGAGACCCATGTATTAAGAATGGCTCTTGTCAACAACAGGTAATAAACAGCTCCTTGGGAGCCCTGCCTTTCCATAAAAGCTCGTCCAGCAATGATGTCGAAGAAGCTAGCCAGTCGAAGGGAAGCGAATTGGCTACCAAAGTGCGGCCAGTGGTCTTGGCAGATGGAAGTTATGCCACTCAGACAGCTGCAGCAGAGGCTGGAAATGTTGTGCAAGCTGCCCAACTAGTCTGCAACCTCAGGTGCTTACCTTTCCACAGCTTTTCGCAACCCTACATCTCCATCATCTGGGCCATGAAAGCAGGCTGGTAATCTATAACTCGATTTGGCTTTTAATGGCAGATATGGATCCAGCAATGAAAGAATCGCTTTTGACAGAAGTCTCATTGCTGTTCTCAATAAGGTTAGTTGGCCATGTGCTACACCTGCAATGGCATGAGCAAGGGAGAGCATTAGGCAGTAGCTCAGACATCCTGCTAACAATCTCGTTTGCGTTGACCACTAGGAAATGATAATAAATCCAGAAGTAGATTGCTGATGGATGCAATGTTTGCGTCAGGACACTCCTGATTTCTGGGGATTATTTCCTGGGGGCTGTACTGGCCGCAGCACTCACAAAGCTGGACTTGAGGCTCAGAAGTTTACCAGGTAGCCAGCATTCGCACAAAGATACAGCAGCTTCTATGATGATCATCTCCGCAATCATGGAATTGGGGAAGGACGAAAGCGCTGCTCATCTGATCGATGGGGATTCAGGTCTGTCTCCGCCTACACACGGCTATTTATTGTGCTCAGTAGAGCGGTGCCGATAAGGAGACTTTGGTTTTAGTCGACGGATGAGCTTCCCTTGTTCCCTTTTGTTTCAGTATTTACCAAGCAAAATTTAAAATTAATCTATGTTGTCATTGCATACGATGAGCTGAATCCATTGGAAAGGATTTTCTACAGGTCGATATCTGATAGCACACGCAAGTGAAGCGAAATTCTGATGCCTGAGAGTACTGAAATTCGATGACAGTGCCCACGTCCGCTTCACACATCTTTTCCCTTGGAAGCAATGAATCGGAAAGTGGAACTCGAGCGCGAGCAAGTACATATCAAGAACGATTTCTTGATTAGCGTAAGGAATCTTCGAGGCATTGCAAGTGATGTTTGACCCTGCGACTGTTCATGCTCCATGGCTATGAATGAGCAGATTGTGTGTCTTATTTTCCTGAGATGGATGGCGCTGCAGAGGACAGGATGGCAAACTGTCTGAAAGTGCTGGCCGGTCATTCGGATGGCTCATCAGCACTTCAGCATGTGTGGTTGCAGTCCTGCCGGCAATCGTTTGCTGGATTGATAGCAGACAAGTCCAGTCGGAGTGCTACTGAGACCAAGAAGGAGGTGAGACTTGGATATATTTGCTGTATCGCTGCTGTGATAAAGGCACTGAGAAATTTGTGGGGTGGCTTATCACTTGAATTCCAGCGGCATTCAGACCTTATTTTGAACTATGAGTTGGAGCTTGCCTGTAGATGCCAATCTCTCCGAATTTACCAGAGTCAGCGGTGGAAGGAAAACATGATGTTCTCGTTTTCTCTCCTCTTTGCCCTGCGTTTCAAGGCTCTGTTGGACTAGAATGGCGATGAACGCAATTCCTGCGGGTTGCTGTGTTCCTGGAGTTGCCAATCCTTGCTCTCAAAGGACTAGCATATGGTGGCACAATTGGAGTTTTTTTAGTTTCTGAAAGACAAGCGCTTTGCCCTTTCATGGAATCTTTTTCAATGTATTATGCTAGTGCATTATAGGGCCTCTCCTCAATAGATTGTGGATTGATCTTATCAACCTCCATGCTATGGCCAGAACAAGTACTTCCCAGGTAAAAGAGAAGAAATTTGCGGATACACAACACAAGCTTGCATGCAAGACTGATCACGGCAAGCGAGCACCGTGTGCGGTGCTAGAATTTGCCATAGTCTTGAGCTGGCTGCCAAGTGATTTTGGCTGAAGCTGTGCGCCGCAGGGTTCTGGTCCATGCTTACCTACTGAATGTGCAGGTGAAGGTTGCGATTGGTCCAGATGAGCATATTACATTCAGTCACCTCAGAAAGGGGCACAAGAATTTCCAGCTGGACCTGATGGACGATGTTGCCTCTGATCTGCAGCTGGCCACTGGCCATATGCAGAGCGCCAGCTCGGACACCCCCTCCCTCACTCGAACGCTTCAACTTTCCGGTCTGTCTAGTTGCTGTTGGAGCAGCAATTCTTCTTTGCGCTGTCCCCTCCTCTTCAGTGCAGTGCTCGTTGAGATCTGCCTCATGAGTATCTCATGATATGAAAACTTATCTGAGGTGACAAATTTTGCAAAAATATGAGAGATGCCAAAACATAACTCGCAGTCGCTCCACAGAAGTTGTTGATATGTTTGCAGCAAACAAGAGTACAAAAAGCATCTCTTTTTGCCAATTATATGTATCAGGCTCCCGATTCCAGCCTCTTTTGCTCAACAACGAGGGTGAATTTGCACAGGAACGGCCCCAAACCCCTTTAGAAGAGGGGCAGATTGGATGCCATTCTGAATAAGATTGCACTACTGAAGGGGAATGTGTGCCTGATTATTGACACAGATTTCTCAATGCAGGATTATCAGATCCGGTCTATGCTGAGGCTTCTGTCACAGTGCACCAATTTGATATTGTCATGGACGTCACGGTTGTCAACCGCACTCAGCACACCCTACAAAATCTTTGCCTAGAGTTGGCCACAATGGGAGATTTGAAACTGGTGGAAAGGCCTCATAATTACACGCTCGGTCCTGCAGCATCACGCACCATAAGGTAAACACCACCTGCAAGTTAAAATCAGGCTGGATGTAAGAGGCAAATGGAAGTGACTCTTGCTGTAAGAAACGCTCTATAAAGGCATCAGCCTTACCTGAACATGCCAGAGTCAGCAGTTTTCATGATATTTACTAATCTATCATGAGCGAGATCTGTCGTGCAGAGCCAACATCAAGGTGTCCAGCACTGAAACGGGGGCCATCTTCGGGAATATTGTGTATGAGGACACCGGCAGCTCTGGCCGAAATGTGGTGGTTTTGAATGATGTGCACATCGACATTATGGACTATATTTCGCCAGCCACATGCCCTGACATCCAGTTCCGCTCCATGTGGGCCGAATTTGAGTGGGAGAACAAGGTATATCCTGACTTGCTCAAGCAATCAAAGCATGCTTGAATGTAAACATGAATTACATGCATTTTTTGGGAGCCAGCGTACGTCTCCACAGTAACTTCTCGCTGATTTCTAAAAGTAGCATGCTCTCAGCGACTGAGCTTTGCTGGTGACCTCTAGGTGGCAGTGAACACATCCATCACCAACATTGACGAGTTCTTGGATCACATCGTGGCAAGCACAAACATGCGCTGCCTGACGCCTCCCATTGCTTTGGATGGCGACTGTGGATTCCTAGCTGCTAATCTCTATGCCAAGAGCGCGTTTGGGGAGGACGCGCTCGTAAATGTCAGCATCGAAAAGGCCAGAAACGGCAAATTGGCTGGAAACATACGCATCAGGTACTGTTGTGCTTGCGATTCTACTCATATTGTGCTTGCTGCTATGCGGAGGCTCAACCTGTTTGAATCTTGTCATGTAAGCATCGACTCTGAGACCTTCTTCATGCTTGCAGATCGAAGACCCAAGGCATCGCGCTGTCATTGGGAGACAAGCTCATCTTGAAGCAGAAGGGCTAACTTTGTTTCAAGCGAAATTCTTCTTTGGAGGCTTGCCGACCCTCCACCTTTGGAGAGCATAGTTGATCACAAATGAGATTATGTGCAAGAAACAGTCACTGACGGCTTTGTGGCAAGTCAGTGTCAAACACTTGGAACTGTGAATGTGCAACACGGACGGTGTCTCAGTGTAAGCAGGTGGCCAGCCAAATTTGTTTTGGGTCCAGACAGCCTGCAAGGCTTGTACACACCTTAATTGTATGGCCCAAATTGAGTTTGCATGGACTTGTGTCCAAGACAGCTTGGTGGCAACTATCTGCTAAATTGACGCTCAAAAGGTCAGAATAGCACTACCTCAGCTCTGAATGGCAAACATTCTGACGTGCAGAAACGACTTTTGTGTCGTCACCATTGAAAAGAGTTGTGACATTCAATTATACAGATCAGCAGTGCTCCCCTCTCATTTGCATGCACGTAGGTTGCTGCACCCTCTGCATGCTCAAATCAGAGGAATCAAATGATGTCACTTCAGACCAATTCATTATGGCTGCTTCACAAATAGGCAGCATGGGCAAAACTAAGCAATCGCTTCTTGGTCATCAATCCACTCCCACAGGTAGTCCCATTCCTCAGCGAAGACGTCTCTCCTGTTACGGGTCTCCTCTTGATGATCTAGTACGATGGGTGCGAAGGACATCGATTCTTGAACCTTGGAAGTTGCAGATGGTGGCAGAAATGGAGCCTTCATCTTTCTTTGTTCCATGTTCTCCCAATCGAAACCTGAAAACCACGAATGGGTCTTGATATCCTCTGACCCAAGAGGTCCAGATCCCAGTCGTCTGTCTGGATTCACCTGCGCATGAGTTGTGACTTCTGCTGGCAGCTGGATTTCCAATTGCATTGCACACATGTTCAGTCACCATCCACCCTCGTCAGATTTGTCCTTCTTTGGAAACAAAATGCCTTTCCTCTTGAATTTTCAGAGGTTCCCTTTCTTCTGTATTGAAGTCTTTCCCATCCACCATTGAAAGATACATAGATGTACTCCAAGTATTCAACAGGAACGTTTCAGACAGATCTGCCAAAGCTGGTTCGATATCTTGCTTGTGATCAGGGCGAATGCTAGTGCTGACACGATCCTTGCGATGCAGTCTTGGACATCACATTGTAGCTACAACCACTGTGAGCATATGAAGCGGATCAGAATAATTTCACTCAGGTTCCAGTGGTCCATTTCACCAAACTTATACTTGCAGTACAGTTTGACTCACATACAATCCTCGCTCCCACAAATTGAAATCATTCTTGACATTGGGGCGAGAATTCAAGGGGTTTTTCGAAAATTCAAGGGGGTGAATTCAAATAATTAAAGGTCCAGTCCAGAAAACGGCGGATATATTTATCTAGCACACTTTTGTTTACAGGAGCAAGATAGCTGCGCTGGCTGGCAGGCACAGTGCTTTCAATATTCTGAATCCGAAGGTTCTGGATCTAAACACAAAGATTGGTTGTCCATTGCAAATCATAGAACCATGATCTCCTTTTCGACCCAAATTCAGCAATAAAGGAGTGAGAAATGCTTGCACCACCTTTGCACACCAAATCTTCCTTCGAGAACGCAGAGCTGATTGACCGTGAATATACCTCAATGTATAAATATACTTGGTCTTATTTTCAAGTGAATTTGATCAAACATTTCAGCCCCTGATAAATGCCGACAGTGAATTTGCTCTGGATTAATTAGCATTCCCGATCTCCAATCGACGAAATATGGTGTAAACATATCATCACCCTCAAGTTTGAACATGAGCAGGTCAAATACTTCTACCCAGGATTGATTGCAATGATGAGTCCAATCTGTCGAAAGGTCACAAGCAGCTCGCTCCCAAAATTCTGTTTGGTCTCGCAATCATTTCCGCTAGAGTAGTATGGCATCACGCCCAAGAACAGGGCTGAACAAATTTACCAAGCATGCATTTGCTGCCAGATTTAGTCAGATGCAGAGCTACATTGATGATTAGCCAAGCTGCACCTTTCCATAGCTGAATCTAGTAAAGCACAGATCAGTGACCTATTCAGCGTTTTAGACAAATCAGATCCTCAAAGGCGGGGCTCCAATTCAATACCAAAATGCAAGCTTGACATCTGATATCTAAGATCTTGTCCTGCGGTCATGGAGGTGAAAGCACAACTTTTGGCATAACTGTAGTGGGCTTCAACAGCTGCGTTGACCAGCAGCATATCAAGAAATCTAGTTTGGCTCTCATTATGCACACGGTTCTTGCCGGACTGTTGATTTAGTATTGCGCCGTTGAAGATGAATGCACGCTGGGATGCAATCCAAATGGATTGCCAGATTGAAGCACTGCAGGAGCATAAATTGGTACAATTTTTGGCATCAGTGATTAGGGGGATTCTTTGGGGGGGGGGAATCCAGGTTTAGAAATGGAGACCATTAGCACAATGGAGTTTTAAGGGGAAGGAACGGATAGAAACAATCACGATTATCAATTCAATGGACAATGTAAATCTGCGGCAAAAACAAGTAAGACTGGGTTGGATTTCAAAAATGCAGTCAAACTTGGAAAATTGTCGAATGTTACACCAACCATTGAAGTGGGCAAAAGGGGGGTGGGTTTACCTGAAAATGACCACGCTTGAAACTGCTGGTCAAGTCCTTTCGAGACAAGCAATTTGTGCAGGTGCATCATCCATTCAGGCTCTCAGATAAATCAAACCAAATTGGTGGGCTTCACTCCTTTCAGACCATAACAATGGGTCTCAGACTTCAGACCCCCAATCTGGAACAGTTGCCATGCAGGAAAGGAGGACCTGTTTCAACGAAGAATGGAGAGGGAATAAAATTACTTCATCATCTCCCTATATCCTTCCAGGAAAGTGATGTGTTGAGAGTGCGGATCACCCTCTTCTTGTGGAGGAGTATTTCCTTACCCAAGCATTACAATCTCTCGCATGATTTGGTTTTCCAAGCATTACTAGCTCTCGCATGGTTTGGTTTTCCACCCACCAAGACATCTTGGCATGGAGAGTCACATGAAGGTTCCATTGAAATCGATTAGGAATGTATCTCAATTGCGTTTCACCTGCAGAAGCTTGTATATGAGGTCTGCAGCGCCTGAAGATATTGTGTGCGGCACAAAATATCGTCCCGACAGTATTTGCCTGAAAGTGTCCCACGGATCACCGCTCAAGCTTTTGAATGGCGGTTCGCCAACTAAGAGTTCGAAAATCAACACACCCAAGGCCCAGTAATCAGCCTCTACTCCTGTTCCTTTCCGCATGATAATCTCTGGTGCCTGCAGTCACGCCGCAAATTTAGAAGCCCACTCTGCGAACAGAATGACAGATGAGGGACCTTAAAACATGCGTGGATCGGGGAAAAGGTTGATTTGAATGGATACAGGTGTACGCGAGTGCTGCATCTGCGGTGTCATTGAATTATGAAGAGAGCCAACATAATACTTCACTCTGCAAAATGTTTCCTGGAGCTCATGGGTACCTGATAGTCTGGAGTTCCACAGATGGTGTAGGTCTTCTGACCGCCCAGGGCTTTTGCGAAGCCAAAATCAGCAATTTTGATGTAGCCATCTTGGTCCATGAGGAGGTTCTCTGGTTTCAAATCCCGGTAAATAATACCTTTATGATGGAGATGCTGCAAGGCCAGCAGCACATTGGCAGCGTAGAAGCGACTTGTTCCATCTGAAAAGGCGCCCTCCTGATCAAGGTATTGGAAAAGTTCTCCTCCTGCATTACTGAATAATGTACAGCGATTTGATGATAAAGCAGACACACAAATATGGCTAAGCAATGCAACAAAGGTCAATTAATATTGCAACAATTGCTGTAGTGCTCCGTTGAGCACAGTTCAGCGACTCACATCACACTTGTGGCCTATATCTTTTTTTTTCCAGATCTTGTGGTTTGTAATCTTTATATTAATTTTTGCAGCCACTGCAGCAATTTCCCATGGGAGCTCACCATTACTGTTCCAGACTGGGGAATTGGCTTGAGGAAAAGGTGGAGAAAAGGACTCAACAGATGTCAAGAGTATGACGAAGCAAGTATCATCTGATGACAAATTTGAGGTCATAACTATCTTCCATGCATATGCAGATTTCCACTTGGTGATGGTCCAGAGATTTCAAGCAATGGCTTGCATAACAGCTGAAGCCATGGAGCACATGTAATCCCTGATTCTTTTGTACTTGCATGCCTGACTAATAAAGTCCTGATAATTGCAGAATCTTACAGATCTGTGATTCGGCGATAGGTCAGTCACTGGGCAAATCGCAGCTCTAGTGAGTTCCTCATATTGTAATGGGTCGTGATTGGTCAAGATGTTCTGGCCTGGAGGCTGGGTCATATACCGTACTGACCATCTAGCTTCCTTCGATGATCCTCTTGATCCCTATTTTGGCATGGGGAAAGCTCATATCAATAAAATAATAATCCGCATGACACAAACCAAATTGATTAATCTGCAATCGTCTGTAAATAAGCTTATGCACCTAATTGTCATGTAAATGTATACAACTCAATCTTTTCTGCAGATACCATACTGGCCCTACGCACGTCGAAGAAAATTTTCAAAAATGATTATTTTTCCTCTGCCCGCATCGGCTTATCCGCACGAGAGATCCAATTAATTCGGATAACTTTGTTAGCGCACGAGCTTAAAGTAACCTTATCCGCAGCGTCGATTGATTATTTGCGGCTTATTTTGTGCGGACTATTTTAAAATTCGAGCTGTCCGCACGCGAAATCGAATTAATTGCGGGAAGGCGTAGGGCCAGTACGGTAAGCTGAAGAGGACAGTGCGCAAATTCCGTCTAAATTTCCATTCTCGGTGGAGGAAGGGGAACAGTACGATACATCTTCCTTGGCACAAATGGCAGGTAATCATGTGTTGCTCAAGCCTGATATTGAGAGGCCTGCCAGATCATTTACTTCTTATCAAATCCTCAAGAAGTTTTTGCAGCGCACGAGCACAATGCAGCGCAATTGTGCTGGGATACATCGAGTCTGTGGCAATGGTCACAGGGTACACAAAAAAGACATTTGAATTGCAGATGTCAATTTCAAGGCCTACTGTACCAATCCTTTGGTAGGAACAATGACTTGAAATTCCTGAAGTATGCCAGGATCAGATTGCACCTTTGTGACGGGAAAGAAACCACTAAACTCACAAGAACGAGGATTGAAAGATTTGCACTGTTATCTCAACCATTTTCAACACCGAGCGCAAATGGCCTTGCAATGTAATCCAGCTCAAAGGCCTGTCAGTCATTTTCATCGGCTTTTTCCAAAAAAAATACTCACGCACACCAGTGCGACTCTGCTTCTGATCAGACAGGAAATATCACAGCTGCAGGCACTTTAGGTGATTTGAGTACTGCACACATAATCTTTGATCTGGAAACCTAATCAGTGGCAAAATGTGTGAAGGGGTACCGGTGCCCAGCATTTGAGTAGTGTAAAAACGATCATGTACTTGGATATTTTATGGCAATCAAACCTTTTGTTGAGCAAATATTGATGGGGCTCTTGAAGACGGGCGATCACCTGAGACCCACTCTTGAAGAAGGTATAGGCTTTTTGCATCTTGAAAAGAATATATTAGACGCACACAGAAGCTGTAGTTTGCTGCTTCCAGGATTTCGCGCTCGTTGACAACATGTTCTATCTGCTTAGGTTCCGTCAACGGCGCTTTATGCATAATCTGCAAAACAGAACAATTGAACGAAGCCTATTCTCCTTCGTCTCTGTACCTGAACAACGATCCTTGGGATGATATCTATGTCTTTCTCGAGCTCCTTGCCCCTTCAGCCATCACAGATTGGAAGAATCAGTTCAGCCATTCATTTCATGCTGCAATCTTCAATTCTATGCTAAACATTGAGATTCGATTCAATCAATTAAATGGTCAATGATAGGAAATCGTGTGAGAATGAAATCAAACGTTAAAATGGAAAAACTCTTGTGCTGTACTGATTGTACATTCCCTAGGGGGCTTTTTAGGGTATTTCAGGCCAAAAAGTTTGTTTGACACTCGTTGATGCCCCCTCATCACCACCCAAAGATACCAACTTTCCAAATGGTGAATTCAAGCGCCTTATTACAGCATTGCACTCCTTGCGCAGATATGATAAAAACCCCAGGCCCCACTTTGAAATTTTATTGAAGTTTGGATGTGGGCTCGGGTAGCATAACCCTTCAAGAATAGTATCAAGAACCACATCCTAGTCCAACAAGGGTCTGATGCTTGAGATCATAAAGGGTCGACTTGACGCCTGGTCTCATGGCATGCAATGTGCTCCATCCTAAAAAAGCAATACAGATGCAGGGGAGATGATACTTTGTTTTCCGTTCACGGCTTGTCAGTCACGCTATGCTTAAGGTTCTCGGCATATCCCTCGCTGAATCTGGCAGCCCTGAATCTAATTTGATTCTTCATGTGAAATCCTCCCTCAAGTGTGAATTTGAAAGCTTCAAATGGGTACACAATCTTGATCACCAGATCATAATCCAAGTAAATTCAAATTCAAGACGTCTAATGTCGCAAACACTGCCCACTGGGCATACTTCATAAAATTAAAAATGATTTAATTTGGACTTTTCTTAGGGAATAAGGTAAATGACATATTTTGATCTTTATAATTGCCCTCAATCATCACCAAAAAATGTTTGGTTTCCTTGGATGACCTGTGTGATTGGTGAATAAAGCATGTTTGCATGTGTGTCTAAAGTGTAACTGATGACCACCCACAAATGATTGAATGGTCCCCAATTGTAAAAATTATCGCCAGTAGCTCAAGGCTCATCTGAACTCGGTCTGGCACCTCATTTGCTGATAGCGGCACCCCTATTGCTCCACTTGATTAATCCTCTGTAGTGGGGTCCATTGCCTTGTTCCTGTACCTTGATTTCTTGACACTTGTTGGCATAGCCAAGAGTGCCTTTGAGGAGATAAGGATGAGCAGAGGCTCACAAAGATTGATGAAGTCACACAGCACCTTGAGAAAGACAGGCCACAAGGGCTTCATTGTTAAGCTTAATTGCTGAAATGCAGCATGCCCAGCCTCTGCCTGGTTGTGGCAAACCATGGTGACGAAAGATGACAGGCAGTCAGATTTGTAAATTGGAAAAGTGAACTCAAATTGTACAAGTAATTATCAAGGAGGCAATTCTAGGAGATACTTGACCTCCTCCACCCCAGTCAACACAATGAGCTCAAGCAAAGGTGCAGCAATGAAAGCCAAAGAGCACCTGCCATCCAGTGCCTTATTAGAATCAGACAATCTTTTGGTTCATTGATTTTGTTTTTCACTTGCTTTTCTTGTCTCCCAAAATTTGGGCCAATGCACCACAGAAGATTCCAGTTCTTGTTTAAAATCACCTGGCAAACAAGCACTGGATGAAGTAGCTGTGAAACATTGCCAAATCCATTGTGAACAACACAATGCATTCTGCAGTTTTTCACTTCCAAGAATGGGCGAGCAGAAATTGCATACCTTCAGCGCATAAATATCATTCGTTGTCTTATTTTTTGTCAGCTTCACAGATCCAAATTGTCCAGTCCCAACAATGTCACCAATCAGTAGATCATGCCAGCTGATCATCACCTCATTGCTGCAGGCGCCCTGTGTGAAGCTCTTGACGACCTTTCTTTTCCTTCTGTCACTTTCATCTTTGACGGACAGAGTAGCTACTGGACCGCCCAGTGTCGACTCAGCAGCTTTACGCGACAGAGTGAATACCTGGAGAATTTTGCTGTCAGACACTCCATGAAAAAGATTTCTGCTGAGGGCTGCACAGCTGTAGCATATCTTTGGAGTGCCTTCAATTGCATTATGGGATAGAGTATGTACTTAATGGACAAATTCCACTTCAGCTTCATTTGTATTTTGCATCTCTGCCATCTTGGAGCCGAGCTAGGGTCCACAGAAGCATCAAATCTGATGCTTGAATTGTGCCTCTACTAGAACAGTACGTCGCATCGCAAACTGCGCATGACATTCCCAAAACGGCACTTTAGAATTCACACACTGTGAGGCTTTCATTTACAATTTCATTTCCCCGGACTGACGCTCAAGAAACATGAATTTGATGTTGTACCATGCATTGTTTTTTATAAGGCTTCTGTAGCAATTTGAAGCACAGTAGTGAAGCGTAAAAATGAATGACTTTTAATTATAGGAAGGTCAGTAGATGCCTGCTTAATATACAAGTATACATACTGTACCCTGCCCTATTAACAGTGTCTGTGAGATTGAGCCAGTCTCTGTAGGAAGATAAAATGGAAATGAGCTTCTGAATTTGAGTCACCTGCCTGCTACCAGTGAGTTGACTAGGAAGTAAACAACACCTGTGTGCCCATCCGCTGCGCGACTAAGCTTGTTGCTCGCTGCCCTGTTTTGATCAATGAGACTTCTCCATCTAGGGTAGCTGGACCCAGCAGATCGCCATGAATTGCATCTAACGAAATTCTTGCAGTGCCGTGCAGATTCACCAAACCCTCCTGCAACGTATTCTCTTGGCAGGAAAGTGGCTGGAGAATTTGACGAATCCATCTTGTATAGTGGCTGCCTTTCACCTTTCACCACAAGCTGTAGAACCTCACGTTCAGCCACCTGCTGTGTGTGGGCCTTGCAGCTGGTCAGAAATGTCATTTGCCTCTTCCTCCTCAGAACACAGCGTCAGTTATATTGTGATTTCCATGGGAATGCAGATATACCTTTGTAGACAAGACAGCTCCCCTTGCAATGTAGTAAAGCTTGCTGTCTGCTGAACCAGCTGGTGATATCAAATCGCCGGTGCTGTAGACTGCGCCTTCCATGCACTCTACCAGAGCCTTCAATGTTCCATCCGGGAGCCTTGAGAACCATTGGCACCGCCTCAGAGCAGCCACCAAGATCTGACTGGCCAAGCTGTCTATTTTTGGGTCCCCAAGAGGCAAAAATTTGGCCATGATCGACTTCATCTCTTTGTGAGAAATTTTTAAGGTAATGACTGAATCCGAAACAACCCTGATTGTGTTTGTTGCTACTTCAACATCCTGCACAAAGAGTAAATACCATTGAGAACATCACAAGCAGATCACCATAAAGCTGTTGCGTGCCATCGGATGTTTTTGCACATGATCATGTCATTACCATTGCAAAATTCGATTTCTCACTGGTTGGGTGGGTGGACGTGTCTGATTTGTGATTCACACTGGCACCATACATCAAGAAAAATTCAATGGAACGCTTTCAATCTCAAAGCAGGGTCCTTCGAAAGCAGTAGGAATACAGGCAGGAGAGGTATGTGGAAAGAGTTGGAAGTATTCAGGAAAATTTCAAAAAAATTAAATTTACTGATTACTTGCTCTCCCATGGTAATTGATTTGATATGTAGATACATCTGCACAAAAAATCTAACAAGCAGATAAAAATTTACAACTAAATTGCGCACAAACACACCATCATTAGATTGTGAAAGACTGGATATATTTGATCAAGACTTCAATTTGTCCTGCCACGGTATGGGCACCATCAGTTGGGAATTTTTGTCATCTCTTGGACTGGTTGTACTCAGCCTCTGACTTTTGACCTGATCTCTGAGAGCGGCAACCCCGGGCAATTTCTCCTCATGCAATAACTTCCCTTCAGACAGGGGGACGCAGGTACTCTTCTGGCAAAAGAATCAGCAACTTGGTACACCACAAAAAACGATTCTTCTTGCCGTCATAGGTGGCCCTCGTCAACCTCTGTGTACAATACGGCATCGACTCCAAAAAACAAGTTATTTGATTGAGACTTGCCTGTAGCCCATTGTTGTCCACACCCATGTAAGCAAATCCTCCCAGCTCGGGCAAAGAGCTGCCCCCACCATCGGCAGCCAGCTCGCCTGATCTGAGAATATGAATGCAAGTCCTGATTTCTCCCTTGTTGTACACAGCGTCTCTTTTCTTGTACTCCTTTCTTTCAAAGCTATCAAAGGATGTTTCAAAATCCTCGGCAGCCATTCCGCGAAACATCGGCAGTCCCTGCAGAATCAAAAATAAAAGCTCCTAAGGTCAAAGCAAAATCTCCATTATAAATTAGACAAGGGTTTTGTGCCCTATCTGATGACGTGGTATAATTTAACTCTTGTAGACATCTGCAATGCATGCTGTGTAGATTTCTCTCAGATACCTGACATGCCTTGGACAAGAAATCTGGGCTGCACAACTGCGCAAAGAACTCATCATACCTTCAACACAGTGGCTACAGCGTCGTAATCTATCATCCAAGCCAGCAAAGGATTGTCCAATTCCTGAAAATCTTTCTTGCTCATGACTACAGCTTCCACCAGGCCTTTGGCAGTACAGTCTGCAGTACGAAGCTTTCCTGCAATAATTCAATAGCTTGGAATAGACACAATGCTGTTGTGTTCACACTGAATCGAGATGGTGACGCTCCTCTGATGTACCAAAGATTAAACAGAGGAGCCTTAAAGTCCCAGAAGAAGAAGAATGGAAATTGACTGAAAAACTTGGCGCTGCAGCTGTGCACATAATGGACGGTTGCATAGGTAAGCAGGACTCAATGGATTTGATGGATGTCAAGGAGAAGTAAAGTAAGTGAGCAGCATGCAATCTGCCATGGCCTGCCATCCCAAGTCATAAGGGTTTCCTATGTCCAAAATGTTCCTTCTCCTGCTTGACGCCTAAAAGTCTTCTATTGGAGTATTTCGCAGCATGCCAGCTTGCTTGTCAAGAAATAGGGAACCCAGCACTTACAGCTTAGTGACAAGGGAGAAGTGTATAATTGAGGCGCTTTTGTTCTTAAGGCTATCTACCTCTCCAGTATGATTGTGTGCAGGTTGTTGTTCAGTGCAATTTCATGGCAACACACAGTAGTCGGACATCTCTCCTTTGGTCCTGCATGGGCTGAACAGGCACATAATCTGATTGAAACACTCTCTCACCATCGCATTGACTGAATTTATGGTTGCTGCACGAGACAACTCATTTATACCTTTATAACAAGCAAGCACAACTAAAAGCGATACCAAGGAATGTAAATTGGGCATGGCCGAATGGCCAGAATGACAGCTGTAGAATAATGTTGCCCCGTATCAGAACTAACATTTCCAAGCTTACCTGTGACCAGCGTTCGTTCGCCAACAAAGTGCCCTCTTCCAAGCACAGCTAGGGTTGTGGGGGAGCCACCAGGTTGATCAGGAGGTCTCAAGACGCAGACTTGACCGTTTCGAATGAGGTAAAGCTTTGTTCCCTGCTCCCCCATGCGAATTATGGGCTGACCATCCTACAAAGACTTTTCTAATTGAAATTTGGATTTCTTCCAAGCTCACAACAACAAACAATCATGCTTAAATCAGCTTGACGGTGAATTGTTTAGATAAAGGACACCTGAATGGAAATAATTTTGCTCGTACTTGGGACATTATTGTTTGTAAATGATAGATAGCTACTCTATGAAATTGGTCTAAAAGTCTTGAGGGTCTTGCAATGGAACATCTTGCAATAGCTCAGAGGATGTTTAGCAATCCAGGATAGAATCGATATATCTGCCCATTCTGCTCATCGGTTTCTCTTATGGTGGCTCAAGTTTTGTAAATCAAGTGATCATCACAAGATATTTCAGTGCGCTGTGCACAAAACCAAGTCAAGCCATGAAATCACGTGAATGTAATCCACAGGATTCACCAATCATGCTTAACACACTTGCAATCAAATGATCCCAGTTTTACCCCAATGTCCTTCTGGGATGCTGACCCATGAGAAGATTGATATGTAATTAGTAAGGCAACAACACACACCTGGAAGTCTGCAGCTTACCTGGAATTTCTCTTCCGTCATTCGCCCAGCAACATCCACCAGAATGTTGTCAGAGAGGCCTTTCAGAAAAGGTATTTTCCGTACAAATCGTAGCACACGGGCTCCAGGAGCATGATGGAAGACAAACTGCAGAGGCAGACCAATCGCCATCCAGCATATCTCTTGTCAGCAGCAACAGGCAGAATTGGCCCAATTATAAGCCGATATACATGATAGCCTCCATTATCAGAATTTCAATTTCAGGACTGCCGAAATTACTGTGAGTAGGTGGAAAGAAGCGCGACACATTCATGACACGAGTGACTTTTTTGAAGGGGGCTTGACAATGCCCAAAGAAGTGTTCGTTGTCAATCAGCAATGCGATATCGCTGACACAGATTTTAAAAACCGTTGCTGGCTCACCTTTGAGAATGCCCTGCGATTCAGTGCCCAGAGCATGATATCTCCAACAGCCACAATACTTGCAGAACGCTGTGAGTTGAACAATAGAGCCACATCCCCAAATATCCATCCTGGCTGCTTTCTTATCCTCACAGTGTTCCCGTCCATCTGCAACAAAACGTGCTCAGGGATTGACAATGTACAGATAGGTTGTGGTGCATAAGCTGATTTGCACCTTCGAAACTTTTAGACATGGCAACATCTTCGAGAAAATAATATTTAGTCAAACAAGTTGATGTTGCCTTTTAGTGCAGGTGATGGGAAGTGCGATCTGAATCTTCCGTGATTGATAGCTTTGACTGCTCCTAATCAGCAGTGTTGACAGGAAGAAATCACAATTTGATACATGTGCACTCAGCAACAATATTGCCAATAACTTAATTGAAATCTTGAATAATAAGAATAATTTAATTAACACTTGTTTTGAAAGAAAATCGAGAGTGAAATTTATTTGCACAAAATTCTTTCATGCTTGGTCTGCCGTACTTCTTGAGTGCATTCCTTGCATGATTGCAAAAATAACAGCCATAAAATTTGATATATGATAGTGTACTGCCAGCTTACTTCACCATGTCTCGCACAATGCAAGATGACTTTGACTCTTGAATAAGTCAAAGCCAACTCAGACTTTCTTACCATGTTTGACAATATTTTGATTGGAAAGTTATTCCATGGCTCAAATTCTGGGTGACTGCACCAAAAAAAAACTGCCTGCACTTCAAAACCCTCTGTCCACAGCCTTTGCGTCACTTCATGCATGACCAGATATACAAGTGAATTATCTGTCTGCTTAGCGGCTTGTCTCTGGAGGAAGTCATCTACTGTGAGAATGCAAGCAGTAATTCTGTTGTCATCAAAGCTGAAAGCACCAGCAGGCCAGCCTCAAGACCCCTGTTTGAAGCATATCAAGGCAGCCTGCTCAGCTTGTGTTCGACAGCTCACATTTGTGGTCACTATGGCATCTCACTTGTTGGCTCTCTGTGCTGACACCCTGTCCACCTCCAGCAATCACAATGTCGACTTCTCCGCTAGCTAGCAGGTAAATGCAGTCCGTTTCTTTTGGCAGATCCCCCTGGTGTATGATGGTGGCTCCAGATGATACCTCCACCAAAACCATGGCGGAAATCACCTGCACTTCATTGGAATCAGGTAATTCTGAAACTCTTTCCTCAAGGAGTATCCACAGCTCAACTCAGCAACTCTAGTGTCTAAACGATGAGGTCCCGATGCCTGATAATTCTTACGAATTATCGTCCAATGGCTTTGTCCTGGTGAGGAAGCTCCAGGATTGTTTGCAAATGCAGGGGATCAATTTGTTTGATTGTCATCCCAAAGTCAGGTCCTTTCAGTCAGCATGACAATAAAGTTCTGGACGATACGGTGGCCAATCATGTTATGAGGAGTGTAGCATTGTTGATGAAAGTACTGTGCAAGTGGAGAAATACACCTCGAGAAGTTGGGAGTAGTGCTTAGTGAAATTTTCTCTAGGATAGAAGGTGAATTGCGAAAAAGCGACTTGCAAACATTTCCCTTCCTTCTCATCCTCGCGAGCTTGGCAACCCACAACAGCAAGGCAAATGATAGTTTGTCCGGAATTGTGCATGTTTGTCTGCTAGCAAAGCCGTATCTGCTGACTTCGAGATTGCAAGGAGTACCTCTTTGAGACTCTTTTCATCGATACCTCTGAAGACAACACTCTTCTCCAGTGCACGCGCTATTGTTTCCCCTTCCTCGACCGAATCAGCCTCAATCACCACTTTCCCGGGCCTGAAGAGGATTTTATCAAGCGCTCAGCACAGTGAACTTCCCTTGAATTCAATGCAAGATTTGTTCTGGCCATTAGGTGTCTCCCCTTGCATGACAGATACAAAGTCTTGCAGAGCTGCTAGCTGCTTGAGCCCCATTTTGTTAAAGCAAGGTTAGGCAGCTTCATTTAGGACTCCGAGAAGTACTCTGGTCATCGAGTGCCACGGCCTCCACTTTTCTCCCTCCCCATGCCTGTACAATTTCAGACAGAAGGAGTGTATAGGGATATTTTTTGCCCACCGCTGTTTTATATATGACATGCTCGGCAGACGAGCTCTTTGGTATGGAATATCTGCAAGGAAATTGCATTCTTGGACTGCCACAAATCACAGGTACTGCAATCATGTGACTTATTTACCCGTCGTATGATCTGCCTCCGTGCTCTTGCTCCCCTTCGAACCATGAGCTATTTTCAGAGCTGCTGACGGCATAATAATCAGGATTGTCAGCCTTTGCCATCCCCACAACGGCCATTTTCTTGATCTTCTCTCTGACGCCCTGCAGGAAATGTTGCGCCAGATGTGCAGTGACTGAGAGGTGTACCATACCAAAGCATCCATCACAGGGAAAAGGAAACACATACGGCGTCGCCTCTGCAGCAGCTGGTCAATCACCTTACCTCCACACCGTAGCCGATGCGGCGTTCCCGCTTGCCAGGAGCAATGTTGCCAACGTTGCCTCGATTTGGCTTGTCGTTCTTTTTCTCCTCTGACAACATTGTATCGCTGGTGTGTGAAATGCCATCGAAATTTCTGTCCTCAGACAGGGTCTGCAATAGCCAGGAGTTGTTGCAGATACCCAAATGGCAAATCAAAGTGAGCTGTAATTTCCTATTGACAGCATTTCAACCAGCTTCTTCCAGGTAGTTTACCTCGTCCTTGGCCTTTTCGGCATCGAGAGAGCACTCTGGAAATGTGTCTTGATGAGTGCTAGAGCTGTCACTTTCAGGGATGATTGGCTTGCTCGATAAGCAGCCCATAGGGCAATGAAGCGAGCACAGTTTCTGAAGCACTCTTGGGAGAAATTCTCAATGCCTACAATCCATTGCCACTTCTTCTCAAAAAAGGAGAAGGTCAATCCATTTAAAGGTCATCCGATACCGATTTCGCAACGTAACTTGGAAGCTTGCTGCTTCGCTCAGTCGGCTTGTGCAAAGCAGGGTGTGGCACTTTTGCTGCAACTTCAAAGCAGGAAGGATACGTTACATCATTCCAGCCATATCAGGCTACTCAAATAGACACCTTGCCGATCCAGAAATAAATGCATTGATTAGTATCTAGAGGCTCTAGATCTGGCAGAGTACCGTTTCGCGCGATCGCTTGTCTGGAAGTTGTTACCATTTCCTTGATACTAGACTTCGAAGGACAGAGTGGATGGCATCTGACATCATCTAGGAGCACAGGGCACCCGAATCACTTACTATGACGATGACAAAAGTCAGCGGACTCAATAGCATTTTCCAGCTGCTCATCGAGTCCATAGGTGAGTCCATCCACAGGAATGTGTAGAGCTGCAAAAATTCTCTTTATACAACGCACTCTCAGATTCAACATCCAGGGACTTCATGAGAGTGCCAAAGTCACACAACAATTGGCAACTTTGTTTCGCAATTGTCGACGCAGCCACATACTCCTTCTCGCCTCATAGTGGCACTAGGCAAGGAGGGAGAGATGCCTCCTTGCACGTAAATTAAACGTCTTGTACATCCTTGGCTGCGATGGAGCACCTTTCACCCATCAGTCCTCAAAACACATCCATTCCTCCCATCCGCATAAGCTAGAAGCCATCTTTGGCGCCTCAAACCAAAGCTGGCAGGCATTGAGTAGGGTATAGCTCACCTCTGCTCTTGCAGAACAAATTATGGATCGGCATGTCAAGGGGAAGATTTGCTCAAATGGAGCAGCACTATAATATGAGCATGTACTGGGCACAGTCGGAATGTCAAGTGCATTTGTGCATTTTCCAGTACAGCCAGTTCGAAATTAGGGGGAGGGTCACAATGCACGCTTGACTGTTCCACATATGTCCAAACATCCCCTCAAACAAAATGGGTGGAAAAGGAAGAAAGCACGCATCGTCGAACAAATTTCGCTGTAAAGCGCCCCGCTTATTGCGAGTCGACTGATATCAACTAGATACAGGGGCCCTGGCCTCCCAGAATCTCAAAACAATGAGAATGAGTCTGGTTCCAAATGACGAATTTTCAGTGACTAACAATTGTGATGCACCAAAGAATGTTGTTTCTTGCGACACAGTCATGAAATTCTCGAGAGTTCTCAAAATTCTGTGCAGAATATCATAAGAACACCCTCCAATTGGACTGTAAGATATTAATACTGTCTTTGGGCTTGCTTGCCAAGATTGGGGTCCGTTTTACTGAGCTAATACACCGATACGATCCTTAATGACCAAAGAAAGGCCTTGCCAAGAAAAGATGATGTCAGATTCTCCCATTTGAGGAGCCAATAATGCAAATTCCACTACGGAGACCAGTCTGTCGACTAATCTGTCGGCAGATTAGATGCACCTCGACAACCTTGCTGGAAATACTGTGAAAATCACAATTCATAGTTCATAGTTAAGCACAGCTCTTGTGGGATGGATACAACACTTCACAGAGTGGCAAATGCCCAAGATATTGTGCTGCTCATGGTGAAGAAAGGGTTGACAAAAGCCTTGAGACTGCACCGTCTAGAAAGAGAAAATCAAATTGTGCCTTGGCCGCAAAGGAGAAGCTGCTGGCACTTTAATGCCAGACTTGAGGCACCGTGAATGTCTTCAGGTGTCTCACTTACAGATATCCATGCTAGCATCCTAGATTTGCGTTTAAAATTTCTTGGAGTGCATGTTGGATGAGATTTACCAGGACGAAAATTGGTAGCAGCTTGAGTTTTTGCCAAAAAAAAAACTGGTTTTCAACTCACCAGACATTTCAGGAAAGGGGATGACTTGGCTTGCTCTGAAGCCTGTTCAGCAATGGAGATTTCTTCTATATTTCTACCCTCCACAAGAGGCGCGGTGATGAAATCAAAGCCATAGGCCTCCAGGGCCATACCAGATCATCAGCGTTTGAGTTCTGAAGTTTTACGATCTTGAACATGTTTCTCGTGCTCTCTCTCCTTCAAAGAAGGAAATGAAGTTTACAATGCTGATCAACGAGGTACAGTAGAGGAATCTGCATTGAACGCGGTGATTGACGATTGTCTTTTGAGTTTGGCATTAGCACGCTGAAGGTTGTGATTGCAGGATGGCTTGATGAACACCAAGCCATTGGGAAGGAGCTGCAAGTGTATCGCTCATCAGGGGTTCTGCTGCACGGCCCTGCTGGCTGTGGCAAGACCATGCTGGTACAGGAAATTGCTGCAGTACTTAAGGCCAGTCTGCACACATTGGTTGCTTCCTCAATCTTCGATGCAGTGACAGGTGTGAATCTTTCCGCACAACAGCTGTAAATATTGTAACGGCTGCAAACCAATCAGAACAGCATGTTGAGGCTGTATGCTGCTGCAGTCTTTGCAGTTCAATCTTCGTATTGCATTTTCTTCCCAGAGGAAAGAACAAAAACTAAATTTGGGGCTGTCATGAGTCTTCTCATTGAATTTTAAATTCAATGAGCGGACCCTAACTTGCTCTGATCTGGATGTTTGTTGGGGCGCCTATTTTTCGCAGTTGGCCTCATAAATTGGGCTGCCTCAAGATATGCAAGGGATCTCCCAGAAAATGCTCAAGGGCCAAACTCTTTTCAGCTCAGGGCCTCGAGAGGGCCAAATGCAGTGCTTTATATGCCTTGTACAGGCCATAATGATGTAAGCATTTCCGTGAGGTCATACAGACTTTGAAATGAAAATTCAAACGATTGATAGGAATAGGATAGCACTGTAAAGGAAGAATGAAATCTTGTTATTTTCTAGATTAGAGTAGACTCTCATAAAAGCTTTCTCTTGTTTTTATTTGAATCCGTAATTTTAATCCGTCAGGATAGATGCTTTGCGTGCTCGTGTTTTACTACGTAAAACATATGCTCAGCAAAAGAATTCTTCCCAAGTTTGATTCGAAGAGCAGCAAGGCAAACACAACTTCGCTGTGTACGTCTTGTCCCTGTCGGGCACAGCATTACATGGCATGTAGGCTGGACTTCTGGGAAATTAACATAGTAATCATGTATCCTTTCCCCTAGATAAAATAAGTACAGGTCCTCTGAGCTGAGCTACATCAGCAGCCAAAGGAGCATGTGGATAGCAGCGGTCGGGAAATGCCAATTTGAATTTGCAAGTTCCATACCAGCATATCAGCTTTTTTATTGAATGAACGTAGTCTGTAAATTTGGTTTCGGAGCATAAGGTACAGATTAGCACAGTAAACATTTTAAATATTAGATCAAAATAATGATTTCAAAATCGAGTGGTAAAGTTTATCGCAGATTAAGAAACCATTAAATTCGTTGTTCAATTTTAGCTTCCATTGAATCAAGGAATTCCTTGAGGTGTATGCGAAAGCGCAAAGCTCGACGCACTCTCAACTTTGGTCATCGCCGAAAACTCTATTGTCCCTCCAAATGGATAACTTCTTGAGGCGTCTCACTCTGTTTGCAGCCTTGCAAAGAATGGTCCAAATTTAATATACTGCAGAAAATGGTCTTAGTCAATATTGAAGTTGAAAAGGCGATTAGAAAATATTGTCCAAATTTTGGAAGACCCTTGGCAGCTCGTTCCAAATTCAAATATGGTCTAATCTTCAAAGTGTTACGGTATGCATTGGCCGTGTATATATTGTATTTTGATTCCCACAGGAACTTCTGAGGAGAGGCTGCGGAACATTTTCAAGATCGCACAACGGGAGGCGGAGACAAAGCCTGTGATTCTATTTCTAGATGAGGTGGATGCATTGTGCCCAAAAAGGATGTCTAGTGAAGAACATGAGAAACGAGTAGTAGCACAGCTACTGACACTCCTCGACGGTGCATGCCAATACTCTGGTAAGCTTCCATGTCTAGCACAGATATAGAGAAAAGGAAGGCTGAAGTTCAAATGTCAGTGTACTGGTTATGGGTGTGGCATTGATCTCCCAACTTAATTGGCAAAATGCGGCGCCAGGGGGCTGAGAGGGGGAAAGTGGTTTGTATGGTGGTGAGGAGAAAATCCAGTGCGGAAATTAGGAAAGCTTGATGCTGGAAATTGCCTACCCAAGATCCTTTTTTTCTGTTGGATCTACCTGGGATCTACCTGGGCAAATGCTGCCTTACTTAATCACCTTCTAAATTCCATAGTGACCTTCAGCCTGCCTTCTCCATCAAATACCCAATTGCTCAAGTATCCATTATCCTATGAAGGTCAAGGAGCATCTGCAATTGATGAAATGTGGAGTCTACATGTACCACATCTCTAGCCATGAGGTCGCCATTACCACTGGTTGCCCTTGTTGCCGAATTGGTAGTGATATTGTCGTGGAAGGCATTGATGAATGTTCCAAGTAAAGGTTGCTGAATCCAAGTCTTGACAATTTGAATCCTCAAGCATGAACAGAAAAGAGACAGTGCCTAAACTTGACACACTGCTCTTTCAGAGGCCTGCGGAATTTTGCTTTGATTCAGTGGCAATCGTCACTCAAGATATGAGGCAGGTGGGGAAAGTGCAGAAGACGCTGCAAAATGTAATAAATGCGGTGACGACCGTGTGATGAATTTTGGCGCAGGCACTGGTGGGCAGATCTTTCTAATGGCAGCATCGAATCGAATAGAGGCCATTGATCCAGCATTACGAAGGGCTGGAAGACTTGACAGGGAAATTTATATCCCTCTACCCACAAAAGAGGTAAAGAATTCTTTTATCAATGGGCACCCTATCCCCCCCCCCCCCATTAAGCTTGTAACAGTCCAATAGCGAGTTCCCTGTTCATGAGTTCCTCTCTTATGACTGAAACTGTGATTTCTTCTCTTTCTTGCTGAATGCCTCCTTCCTCGGCAGTATATTGTGCTTCTAAGGTCTTTGGGACCTCACCTTAGCGTTCACTGAGAAGAATATACACAGTGATTACCAGCACAGGTAAGGGTAGTGCACAGCCCTGATTGTAAAGCATTTTTAAAATTGTTCAATCATTGAATCATTGGAGCTTCCGAGTCCCTCCGTCCAAAGGAGGAGCATTTTTTCTCCTTTTGACCACTGGTAATGTGAATGATGGTCATAGCTCTCCTTCATTGATTAGACAGGAAGAAATATCTTTGGCTTTTTTGGCAAATGATGAAGCACGTGTGGGAGGGCTTCCAATTTGAGAGCCAGGTGTAGGCATGGATTGCCTTCATGACAGGGAGGTCCAACGTTTTTAAGAACATATTGTGCCTCCACATTTGTGTGAAGACAAGTAAGAAAGTCAACTCAATACGAACATCCTCACGAAAAATGCTTAGCAAATACATGAAAAGAAAGTGTTTGCAAGTACAATTTAAAACAGGATTCCCTGTCAGGTTGTGGCATCCTGCCTTCCCTTCCAGGGGGAATTTGAAATTTTCATACCATTCATAAGACAGGAAGAAAAGCTTCCGACCACAAAAATGAATTGTTGATGCTTTATATGTGTCGGAACCAGAAACACTTTGTTCAGCAGGGTCCCCAAGTTTTTGTCTCTATGCTTGCCTTGATTTCCTGTGGTAGCAATTTTTGCATGCCCTGCAAATTCTGAAAGAAATTGATTGATTGATCTTTGATAAATTTCTTCCCCGCCTGCTAAATGGGCAAAACTTCCTCCTGAGGAAGACTTGAATATCTTAAGTGGATTGCCATATCAACAGAGAGAGGCCGTCTCCCTCTGATGACCTAACGATCATTTTCTTATACCAGATTATTGCGGTAGCCATCAGATAGATATCTGCACAGGTCCTCTCTTTGTGAAGTCCCTCTTATTTCAGAAGAATTGCTGCAACAGGCAAGGGAGGAGATCTTGAAACTCCACAGTGCGGCGATGCCCCTGGCACCCAGCTGTGACCTCTCCGACATGGCTGCAGCAAGCCATGGCTACTCCAGCTCTGATCTGGTAGCTTGGTGTCGAGAAGCTAGCATAGCAGCAATCGCTCGAAGAATGCTCCAAAGTACGGATGATGATATCCTTGAGGTACACAACTGCAGGCATTTCAGTTTCTGGGTCAAACCCATCAAACTGCAGCTGATATTTCCAGATAATCTCGCCTTTTACTTGATCAGAATGCATTGCCAGCTCAAGCATTTAGTCTGCATCAGGAGAATCAAAGGACGGAATGCTAGGCTGCGGCTGCAAAGCAATGCAGTGTGATCGACAAAGAAAAGCCCCTCCATCACCACCGCCATTAACCATTCAAGTGATTGCCAATTTTAGTGATTCCTGTTCAGCCGACAATCATTTTGAATATCGCCAGACAGTCTGGCACGGTCTTCACATTGCTGTTCGCATCACGATAAGCAAAGGATGTAAAGGAGACATAATTTAGTGTGTCCAACAGCTGGAGCATGACCTCATCACCAGTGCTGATTTCTTATCAGCACTCAATCGGGTGGACCCATCAATACTTCGGAGCTCCACAGAGCATCTCAAAGGTACATTTATCCAGGAAGAAGAACCATCAAGCAAGCAATCAGTTCATGTTGACCAGGCAGCTGCCTTCTGGGCAATATGTGGGCCTCACTCACTCATTGAAAATTCAAACTTTAGCTGTCTCTTTGTCATTGAAATATCTATCTTCGACAGCACTACCAAGCGTTCAGGAAATTGTCGTTGTAGAGACACGTGACTGCAAAAGCTATATATCACCGAGGTGACAGGTAGAGGAAAGGAAATAAAAGATATCGCAGAAAGATGGCCAATGATGTCTTTTACAGCCATTGCAATTGCGTACCTATTTTTGTTTCAGTCGTCAATATCAGCTCACATCTTATGTACCACATCATATGCTGGTCAGCATTGCAAAGATGTTGATATTAAATAGTGCCTGTAGACACATGAATAGCCTTAATCACTTTATTCAAGCCGTATATACTTGTGCTGAAATCATACTGCAGTGCAGTCACCTGGGATGATATCGGTGGTGTGAATGCTGCGAAGGAACGTCTGATCAAGGGCGTCGTCTGGCCAATTCAACATGGTGGCGCATTGCATCGCCTTGGCTTGGAAGCACCACAAGGCATTATAATTGAAGGTCCTCCAGGTACATGCGTGTCTTGTATTCCCTTAATTATTATTCGAAAGTTGCATTGTCTACCATTTTGGCAAGTCTTTAATACACCAACCTGTGACATGATCATACCAGCCATGGGAATCCCCAAACAAGGATTTTGCGGGGAAATGGTAATTAATTCTGTTATGATTTGGCAGCGTCTTCTCTTCATGCATATATCCAGGCCTCAAATATTGATGGGGAGAGGCGGAGGCATTTCTGGCGGTTCGAAGACAACCGTGAAAATCCCAACCTGGAAATGACTCTCCACCTCGCACATGGGGCTTGTGAGCCTCGTTAAATTACAGACGATCACCTTGCGAAGAGAAATTTCCCATCCACGATCCAATATAGGAAAGGCGGTGGGAAAGGGAAGCAATGTCAGGTGAACTTTTGTCAACACCGTGGTCTCTTTTGCCTAGCTAGACACCATTCCAACCTTGAATGCAAACCTCCCCAATCTGAAAAGATTTGATTTCATATCATCTTTGGTCCCATCATGAATGTTGCACCCAATCATTGTGAATTTCTAATCATGAATCACATGGTAGTTGGAGAACACATGACTCTCCTCACATAAAGCACATCTGAAAGATTAGGAATAAATAAGATAGATTTTGGACCTCATGCTTTTTATATAGCACTGTCCTCACAATGGAAATGGACGCATCAAGCCGTACCATACTGTTGCCAAGAGACCATAAAAGATACGATTCTTTGGCCGGATTGTTTTGAGCAATCAGAAAAGAATCTTGGTTGACTGTAACCTCTATGACATTTGGAGTCAGGGCTCGGCTAGACGCTCTTTCTCGGCCTTGATCATCAACCTCGATTGTAGCCAAAAGTCGTTCTCCATCAATACGAGTGACTTGTGACGTTTCAACTCTGCTCACCAGGGATCGACTTGGTTCATGATTTGTTCATGGTCAACCAAAAGCCATGTCTCAAAATTCGCAAATATAATGTACTCGATATCTGAGCTGTCAGCTTCTTGGTCATAATCTGTATGGTCCAAAATCGGCCAAAATGATCACATTATTCAAAACCTTGCAAATTTGAGATATTGAACACCTTTGCCAACAGCCGAAGATTGCTGTCATGTGCTAAGTGAATAGTGCACAAAGGAGTTCAGCTGACTGTGTGGCAAGCATATACAAAAGAGCTCACTTGCGCAGGTTGTGCGAAGACGACTTTGGTCAAGGCCGCAGTTTCTGCCAGCGGGGCTTCATGTCAAATTCTTACTCCAGCGCAATTGCACAGCGCTTATGTTGGAGAAGGAGAGGCTGTCCTCCGGGCTGCCTTCTCTACAGCGAGATGCACAGCACCATCAATCATATTCATTGATGAGCTTGACACGTTAGCTGGCAGCAGAGATGGACATGATGGCCCAACGCAATTGCTGACATCCCTCCTCACCGAGATCGATGGACTCGAAAATGCGAAAGGCAAGATCAGGAAGGCTTGTACAGCTGATGCTCATGCCAGCTTGCACATCCAGCACAAAGCGCCTACATGAATCAGAGAATCCGCGTACATCCCCTTCTGCTTTAAGAGTTGAAATTAATTGGACAGTTTCCATTGAATGCCAAAGCAAGATCCGAGTTGTAACGTAACGATATCTGACTGCTTCACTTAAGTTGTGGGCCTGATCGCATATTTTTTGACAGGAGTATTAGTAATGGCTGCCACCAACAGACGGGAAGCAATAGATCCTGCGCTATTGCGGCCGGGCAGATTTGATGTCAACATCAGCGTCTCTAAGCCAGATGCTGTTGGACGCCTTGCAATTCTCCGAGTGTATAGCCGGCAATACAGTCTTGCCTCTGACGTTGACCTGAAGGTGATCTTGGAGCTCACTCCAATCTTCCTGGTCTGTATCGAGAACGACGTCGTATTCCAAAGAGCTCGATGCAACACCGTTGCAATGAAAATGAACCCATGTTGTGAATGAATTAAATGCGTGATGTTGAGGGATACAGTAATGTAGGCGCAACTTGAATATGAAAAATATCCGGCGCCCCGAGTTATGCAATGCATCGAATTATCTTCTTCCTGTGACGACTTTCAAACGATTCAGGCAAAGAGAGACAGACGCACATATAAGTTTGAAAGACGCATAAACACAAGGCAGCTCATGTGAAGGCGACTTCCTCGAACAATGAGTGATTGTTCTGACCATGGCCTTCTTCAATATGGAGTGCAGTCGAGGAGGGCACAAATTTAAAATACAGGAAATGCCACCGACTGCACTGGCGATTGCCCAATGGACCCGATTCCGACTGTAATCTGCCTGTGCAGGATATCTCATTGAAGATGATTGGCTTCTCAGGAGCAGATATCGAATGTGTGTGCCGTGAAGCTGGAATAGCTGCATTACACAAGCAGTTACTCTCAAAATCGTCTTCAGCTAATTGTTCTGCCACTATAAATGCAAGTTTGTTTGAGGAGGCACTGGCGTCATACAATATCTAGTGGGGTGGTCGACGTCCTAGCAAAGCAAGATATCGTGAGTTGCATGAAGCGCTCCTGATGTGTCTGCTATAACATCAAGGAGTGTTCCTCCGTGATTGTATATGCCCTGAGCATTACAGCCTGCCAGGTTCACCAGAAGTTTCGGAGACGAAAATGAATTGCCACAGCAATACTGTGGTTCGCACCCACGCTCTTCTTAGATCAATACACCACACCTTCGCGCTCATAAATTCCAAATTGATCGATCAAACGACGAGTTTCCCTGGTTCTCCTCTCTCTCCGTACCCCCAACGGAGATGTAGGGCCCCCAAGCCTTTTCACTGAACTTTCGTCACCAGGAGTACTCAATAGCGGGGGAACAGCTATCCTTCTTCCCTGGTTTATGTATCTTATTGCCATTGCATCCTGGGCTACTGCCATGGCTGCTGAGAGATAAAGCATACAACATCATCACCACATAATCATGTTTTATAAGCATGACGTTATCTTTCCAAAGTAACTATTCGCCAGCAATTCCTGCAACAGTGCTGCCTGAGCAGGATGTGGCCGCCTTGGCCAAATCACACCTGAGCATACTCCTGGCGGCATTAACATCACGATCGACAATCTACAGCGCAAATGACTATGTTTGTGTTCATTGCTGAGGTGTTTGTCTGGCGATTTCGGAACATGTATCGCCCACTGCGCTCTAGGCGTGGTACCAAGACGGTCAGAAGATGAGCCATAATACAAAATCGTACGAACAGACGCCAAAGTCCCAACAAAATCTACCATGTATTTGTGATTGATTACAGAACTGGACTTGGGCATATCATACCCAAATTCAAGCTTTTTGGTGATCGAGGATGTAGACCACAATTTCTTACCGTGATACCAGAGAGGATGCAATGCGGTGGAAAGTCAAGCCACCCACAATTCAACCAATTTGAATCGAATGGACCGTAAGCATTGGGGAAAACTTGGAAATTTGGATTAAGGGCTTCCCTAAGATCCTTAGAGAAGCTCTTTATTACATGGCATCTGAAGTTGACCATCGAAATGAGCATTATAGATTATTTTGGAATTTATGAACACCAAATGTCACGGCCTTCGATTTTGGCCTGATTATAAGCGTCCAAACGGCTCTTCTCAGCGTTGGAGTCCCTGATGGCTTATGGTGTGAAGAAGATGAAGTGGACGCAAATAATGAGGGGTATGCGTGAGTTTTATAGGTAGAAGCACGGGGTGTGGGTTCAAAAATCGTAGCATCTCAATTTGTTGGTGCAAGATGGACTAGGGAGCCAACAATTTCATAACTTTGCTGGATGCCGCGCTGGACAGCATGAGATGGTTCGGAAAATCGCGAAGCCGAAGGCAGCAAGAGTTCAATAATTTTAGGGCTGAATACAGTAAATCTTACTGTTGTCAAAGACTTGTTGCCTGTCAAATGCAAAACAAAGACCAGAGGTCACTGCCCCTCAGTAGAGACTCATTGCAGATTTCACGATTGCACAGCATTGGCAAACTTTCAGTACGCATGGCCGCTCGGCACGCGCATGTTGGAGAATGAATGCAGCTTTTGATCGCATCCGCGTAGGTGGCGAGGGTGAAGGAGAAATAACACCGCCATGAATTCTTGTTCTTGTGCAAAATACAATCCTTGCCTTTCTTGCACCTTTCCTCATCAAAATCTTCTTGGCCTCTTTGTCCAGTAAGACGAGGTGTTTGTCCGCATCGTTGGTTGAATTGGATTTTCCTGTCTAACGCCTCGTGACTTAGACCTACCCCACTAATAGTAAGAGCACAGAAGCAAGTACCCCTCTCAGGAAGCCTGCATAGCTTCGAAATTCCAGCGCGCTTTCAGCTTCCCACCAGGCCCTCTGCAATTGGCAAGCCATTTTTGTCAGACCGTCAAGATCGCCACATTCCATGGGCGTGTTTCACTTGTTGGAGTTGTGGTGTTTGTGTCTCTTGAGGTTTGGCAGTGGTTACTGGATTCGTGATCATTGGCTCCAGTAACGGAGCTCAAGCTCTCACTGTAATTGACCACCCCACAAATCCCCCCCATCGTGTTTACTCTGGCATTCTTCTCGGGCCTGCAGCCTAGCTGTGGCGTGAGAGTGTCTGTCATCCCATGGCCATTGCGGTCTAGGGTTGTTTTGCCTCCACAATATGGGCTGAAGTTGTTCTCCCCTCCAGATTGCCTGGGGTTGTCCCTTCTCTTGCTGTTTGATTGTTCCCACAAAGCTCTCTCATTGGATCAAATTGCTCCGGTGTCTGGAGCTGTTTCTGCTCTTGCTGGTTGAGTATTCCCGCAGAGCATCTTTTGCATTCTGATCTCCCCACCAGTCTCCTCTTGCCCTGTTCTGATCACTTTCACTCTACTTTCTCATATCTTCAGCCCTGCCCTCTTATTTAGGCAGAGCATACTAATTTGAAGCTGAAGATTTACCAATAATTCACCTTTCTCTTTGATAGGATGGCTTTGCATGCCTTTTTGAAGAGTTATAGACCATACTATCTAAGTTTGATTGCTTTGCTTTAACGGCACTTGGTGTCTGGGTTCTCTGCCCTCTGTTGTCCATGGCTTGCCACTGCGATGTTGGCTGTGAGATCCTGGCAGCAAAATTTGGAGGTTGTTGAGGCCTTTTCATAGGTGACAACCGGGGAAAATGTTCTGTCGTTGTTCATTCGCTCGCCCAATCGCTGAGAAGAAGTGCCCTGGGCCAAAGTTCAATTGGATCTCTCTCTTACACAACGGAATCCCCCCATAGATGTCATTTTGGGAGCAAAGTTAAGCGTCAGGCAATAGTTGACCTACAAGTCTGTTCCGCCAGTAAACCGTCTTCCCATTCATCACTTTTAATTTGTATAGTATCAAACATTCCGTCAAGATTGCCATATACGTTTACCTGGTATAAAGTCAACATCAGAATCTTTCATCGCGGTGTCTCGTTCGGGAAGAGCTTGGAATTTAGATGGCGTGCTGTTGAGGTCATCAAAACATCATTCAGCCCAGGCATTAACATTATGCAGGGAAACTGCAGAGAATTGCAGAGAAATTAGGCTCTGCGCACAACCCCTGAACTGGTATCGACTGATCTCCCACTGATCGCAATCGACAAGGGCGGAGCCATGAAGAGATTGGGCTTACGGTTATACCGATGTAATGGCAGCAAAAGCGGCATTGCATTTATTGAGAGAAACCCCGTGAATGAGACAGAATCGAGCCTGGAAATTTCAGGACTGGTTCAGAGGGGACTGCACTTTGGTGGGTTGGTGAAACCCCGCCCTCGAGGGGGGCCGAGAGAGATTTAAAGGTTTTATAAGAGTGCGCTGCAGGCCTAGAGTGCGCTGCACAACGACTAGAGACAATTGCATTCGATAAGGGATAAGGGGACCAGCTGCTGCACCAGATATGCTTCGCGATGTCTAGTCTTCGCTCACGCTCGAATCAGGCCTTCTCCTTACTCTTGCGCAATGATAACAGGCACGCCCCACCCCACTAAAGGCATGTCAATCACTGCATTCGGCCCTCTCAAGCCCCTAAGCTGAGAATATATTGGCCCTTGAGCATATTCCGGAAGCGTCCCTTGCAATCCTTGAGGCAGCCCAATTTATGAGGCCAATTTTGAAAATTAAAAGCGCCCCAACATCCAGATCAGAGTAAGTTAGGGTCCGCTCATTGAACACTAAATAATGCAATGAGGAATAGTCAGGACTCATTGACAGCCCAAAATTTAGTCTTTGCGCTTTCCTCCTGGAAGAAAACACCATAAACTGCAAAGACTACAACGGCAAACAGCCTCAACATGCTGTTCTGATTGGATTGCAGCCGTTACAGTTTTCACCGCTGTTTTGCGGAAAGACATATCATATCACTGCGTCGAAGATTGAGGAAGCACTGTGTGCAGACTGGCCTTAAGTACTGCAGCAATTTTCTGTACCAGCATCGTCTTGCCACAGCCACCAGGGCCGTGCAGCAGAACCCCTGATGAGCGATACACTTGCAGCTCCTTCCCAATGGCTTGGTGTTCATCAAGCCATCCTGCAAATAAAATGTAAGCTTTAGCGTGCTGATGCCAAACTCAAAAGGCAATGGAGTTTGCGGTACAAAATCCCACGCATCGGCTACGGTGTGGAGGTAAGGTGATTGACCAGCTGCTGCAGAGGCGACGCCGTATGTGTTTCCTTTTCCCTGTGATGGATGCTTTGGTATGG
>QAXI01000436.1:1784425-1816628 GCA_004335615.1 Chloroidium sp. JM
ATCACCTGCACTAAAAGGCAACATCAACTTGTTTGACTAAATATTATTTTCTCGAAGATGTTGCCATGTCTAAAAGTTTCGAAGGTGCAAATCAGCTTATGCACCACAACCTATCTGTACATTGTCAATCCCTGAGCACGTTTTGTTGCAGATGGACGGGAACACTGTGAGGATAAGAAAGCAGCCAGGATGGATATTTGGGGATGTGGCTCTATTGTTCAACTCACAGCGTTCTGCAAGTAGCGTGGCTGTTGGAGATATCATGCTCTGGGCACTGAATCGCAGGGCATTCTCAAAGGTGAGCCAGCACAGATCTCGAAATTATTGTCACAACTACACCTTTGACTTAAAACATTTCTATAGTACTCCAAGCCTTTAGGTTTACAAAAAGAGGTGGGCGCCTTACGCCCAATAGCAAGTGTGCACCGAGTTTCATGGCCAGCCCTGGTCTGCCGCAGCGGGCAAGAGCAATAATCATTTCACCTACAATTTGCAGGCGCGAATTTGTTTTCTTTAATCGAAGCAGCACATTCTACCCCTACTTTATACAGCTGGAGCCTACCACCATTATAATCCCCACGATTACCTTGGCGCCTTTTGTTTCTTTCATATTTCAGGCACCGGCGGCGATGCGGCTGAACTGGCACATATTGACTTGCAATCATACAAGGAAGTAAAGTCAAGGTCAATACAGAGGCAGGCGCCAATCTGAGCCGGGAAGGGTGTCAAGCAAAATGTGCCTGTGCTTAAGCGTCTGTGTGTAATTGAGACATACTCACTGTCAGCTGGGACAGGAATAATAAGCTGTGGAGGGAGAAAAAGTGTCCTTCTGCTATGAAGGACGAGAGACTTTGAAGAGATCCAGTCGGGCGCAGACCCAGTGGGTTTCTCAGAGTGCATAAATCTGAACGGTTAGTGGGGTACGCTAAAATTGGGGGTGAGTCTAAGTTACGAGGCGTTAGTCCCGGGTGGTGGGGCTAAAAAACCGATTTGAGAACGTGGCCCCTCAACTTGTGGAGAGAGGTAGCAATATTGCGCTTGCTACTCATGCATCAGAAGCGCGGTTATGGCTCTTTTAAGTGACAGCGAGCTCATCGTGAGCAGGGCAAAGTACGATGAGAAAGTGGACAGGAGATGGCTGTGGGATTGGGCTCCACTTTTAGAACGATGCGAGATCTGTGGATGTGCTCACTCTGCACCACATGCAGGTTTGGAGGGCATGCCAGTGTTAAATTCAGAGCGAAATGAAAATATACGAACGAATTACTGCACTGCACTGCACGGGAAGGGATTGCCACACGGTAGAATGTTGTGCTCAAAATATTGGAATTGTGCGAACCTTGCTTCTAGGAACTTTTGCTGTAGGCCGACTCTGGTGGCGTTGGCTAAAACCTGATCAGTGGCACGTCATGGACACAGATATTCAACATCGTGAGAATAAAGTTTGGAAGCCCTTGAACAGGCTCTTAGATAAATTTAACTCCTGAATTCAAAACTTCATTTGTCCACCTCATGATTAAACTTTGATTCAAACAGCGACGCACAATTCCAATTCAGTAATTGAAGGAGGTACGCAGAGTGGAATGTTCTCACTAGACAAAGGATCGCTGTAGCCCTGTTGCAATGAACAGTCTTGTGAAGACTCTTGAACACGGAGCCTGAACACGGAAAAGTGTGAGGAGGTTTTCTCGCTCTCAAAGGGCAAATCAAAAGCTTCACACTCGTTTTGCTTCCATGAGGCTGGAGAAATAGAAAGACGTCTTGGTCAGGTCCCGCCTTTGCACTCTAAATCCAGCCTTGTTCAAGGCTGCCTCCACTTCCTTTTCTCCATGCAGATACGCCCTGGTAGCCTGCCATAACCACATTGACACCTCACTGTTTGTTGCACAGAGGTGCTCATTGAGACAGGAAATATGCGACCTGGATAGATTGTTAAAAGTTTAATGGAGTAGATTGTTTCCAGAGACGTTTCGCTCAAATCTTTCTCTTAGCTCTTGAAACTTCATTGGAATTGGATGCTGTGTGGATAATATAAATGCATATAGACATGTTGTGCCATATCGATGACACAAGCTCACCTTGGCAGGACCAGGGAACAACTCTCCAATTCTCTTGAGAATCAAGTACTGTATCGTCCGGGGGGCGAAACTGCGCACCAATTAGTACATTTAAGTCAGAACAAATCACTCGTCGAGAGAGCTTACATGCAGTAGTTGTCACGATTGGAGTTGTTTGGGTCATGCAGGGTACCTACACTGTCAGGAGCAAGCTAATGCTTTCCCACTCTGCATCTGGTTGCGCGGGTGGTCCAGCAAGTGGTGAGGCTTGTTGCCTTCCTTTTGATTTGGAATGAATGAGAAGTAGGCGTTCACGTGCAAAACATTAAAGGCATACCTGATGATCAATTTCTCTTTGGCCAGAGATGCCAGATGAGCGATCATTTTGTCTGCATCTTCCTGCAGAGGGAAAGTGCTTCAATTTCAATTTGGTGCAACAAAAGGAAAATAAAACCCGCTTTGATTGCTACTGAGGCAGGGTGGGTTAAAATTTCTTTGAGAAGTTTGAATGAAGCTTCTGGCCCACTCCCATGCACATTGCAGAAGTGAATCGCTTTCAAAGAAGTGGTGGACCTCGTTTGGGCATGCCCAATTCGCATCGATCAGATTCATGGGCAAAACAGGACAAGTGATGACCTCAACCGGTTTCTCCTTAAAATTGCTGTTTTCATATTCAATAGGACCTGCAGTCCTTTGAGGAAAGGTTGAGAGCTTCTGCTTGAGTGCTTGTCCTCACCAATCAAAATAACCATGAGATTAGCCGTATAAGTAGCTACATATATAGTTATGTACAGTAAAACTTCGATTAGCGGGACGAAAAAAAACAGAGGAAACCTTCCCGCTTAGAGGCTTTCTCCCTGTTAACGTTAAGGGGGATTTCTCCCTCTTCCAATTTTACCCCTAATTTGGAGGGGTGCAATACTGTAATGGGGCAACATCCCTCTTATCGTCTAGCAATCGAAGCGATCCCTGCAAGCCTTTTACACCAGACTGGCAAGCAGAGATGCTTCCTGCATTCCTGAATGCAGTCAATGGTGTCATACGATTGCATGGGACGACCTTTCGTGGTGCTCGGCAACTTTTCGGGTTGCATGTCTTGTTAGATGGCGAAGTTCGTCCCATCGAAAAGGGGCAATTTAGCTCATTATTTAGCTCATTATTGTTCACCACCACCGTAAAATAGGTAGCGACCGTGTTTATAAGCATGTCGCTATTCGTTCGATCGCCTAAATGCTGTGCACGAGTGCTCTTTGCACAGGGAAATTGGAAGATCCCGCTTACACTTCGCCTTTTACCCCATATCGAAGTGAATTTGGGAGCAAAGTCAGAGCGCATGGAAAAGTGTCCCGCTAAGAGGCTTTTCCCGCATAAAGATGTCCCGCTAATCGAAGTTTGACTGTATATCAAAATTGGCTGCGCTATATGTTGAGTTGCATGCACGTTTCCCCAGTGCGACAAATTGCTTTCCTCCTTTCCAATGCATGTGAAGAGGGACATGAGCATTGCTTTTTCCTTGAGGGCAGTTACCATGGCTAATTTGAAATAAATATATTAGGCCGTCTGGATAATTTGAAAGTATGACCGAGCTGTTGCGGGTCTCACAAAATATTGCTGTTTCAAATGCTTTGTGGCCTATTTACCGGTCTTGGTGTGCAATGTCGGCCAATCAAGTCCTTATGCCTTGGCGTGAAAAACAGCCTATCAAGCCTACCTTCTTATGCCTTGGATAGGCTGCCAGGCCAATTGAAACCGACATGACGAGGCAGAAAACCTATTGACATCTACGTTTTTCCAGAAACCTTTTAGGCGTTGCAGCGCATCAGTTTTTCTGCCAGGTAGGGCACGAAAATCCGACAAAGCTAGAAGGTGGGTTGTTGATATCATGTTCAAGGACATTAAACCTAATCATGAGAGCGAGCATATCAGAGTATAGACAAAGACAAATCCAGACTACAAAATACTCTCCTCCGGACCAAAAATGGCTGAAGATTGTGTGTTGCTTTCCTGAGAAGCCAACAAAAGACATCTTCCCAACTCACTGTGCATTCATTCAAATAAAACATGTCACGGTTAATCTTCTTTGAAGACTGAGAATTTTTTTCATTTCGTCCAGCTTCATGGAAGTGAAATTGAGATCTTAGCAGAATGTGATCCGATCAGCCGCTACAGAATGCCCGTTATTGAATGCCATCACTCCAATTTAGAAGCTCATCAGCACCACCATCATGGAGGATGCCGTATCGTCAAACGGGTCCAATGCATCATTTGAGGTAAATTCTGTCGTTGATGCTTTTTTACCCCTTGATAGACAGAGCGGAAGAGTGTGCATACCTGTGGGTAATGGATCATGACATCCAGACACGTGACAACATCATAGCTGCCCGAAAGGGAGGCCAGATCAGATGTGATAAATTGCGGAGGAGTTGCTGGAGGCTTTGCCCCGCCTGAAATGGCAGCCTCGTATCTACGTTGCCCCTCGTTGGCCATGCTGGATGAAATATCGCTAGCCTTCACATTGGCACCCTACAAGAAATGTCGCTTTAATTGATTAATTCAAACCTAACTGATGCAAATCAATGATCTGGACAAACACTGATTGTGTAGATAGCATTTGCTGGAAAACCCAGCGCATCAAACCATTTGCCCCAAGGAACACTGGACTTTTGACAGCAAAGTGCGCAAGGCTGCAGGGTCCCTTTACATGCAGACAATGACAGCTGACTAAATACGTGCGAATTTGGCAAATCAGAAGTGCCATAATCTTGGACCAGGCAACGGCCTCTTCAAGATAGATGCTTCTAGTGCTGAATTTGCTCAGAGGGTTCTGCCAAGATGCACCTTCAGAGCGAGAGGAATGGCTAGGCTTCCTGTGCCACATCCAGCATCGCAGATTGTCACACCTTCCAAGGTGCTGCTTCCCAGCCATGCCAAGACCTTCTCCACGGTCTGAGCATGACCTTTTCGGATGTCCAATTGAACCTGCAATCATGCCAATCGGTAATGGTCTGTGCTTCAAGCAGAACCACAGCTCAAAATTGCTATAGTGACGTGTTAAGGGAATAGCAACATACAATCCGACAAACTGAATGACTAAGAAGTTAAAGGAGGATTCAAATAGGGGTATGACTTATGGCAATGACCATGCAAAGAGACCTGCCAATACTTTGCAGGCAAACACTGTGCAGCAGGATTTTCCCCCTACTTGCAAGCTTCATTTCAATATGAGTTTGGCCAGCAGATTTAAAAGGCAGAAGGGCACAAGCTCCCTCTTCAGAGCTGGAGCACGGACATGCAATCCCTATTCGTCAGCAACAGTAATGTGTGACTGTTATCAGATTTGTCCTTTGTGAGCACAAGAAGGGGTGCATATGGGAGATAGAGGGTTGCATTTCCCCGCTCGTGTACAGGTTCAGAACTTTGACAGCAAGCGGCCCATCAGCAGGCAATTCAGCAGGAAGTGGGGCAATTGAGGCAAATGGTCAGCGATGTCAATGGAAGGAAGACAGTGATTGCAGAAAAAGTATGCTAAACAGTGACTAGAAGCAGATGTTTGACCAATGGGATGGGCTGGACTTGTGTAGTATTTATGGCAGGATAAAAGAGATTTCTTCTGCTCAGGGATGTAAGGATGACAAATCTGCCTGAAGCAATATTGTAAGTGGGCATAATCTCAAACAATCTTCAGAAGGCAAGTGGAAGCAGCTTATGCCAAATCTACTGTATTGAAATAAAAAATTGAGGCAGCTTGCAAGGCGCCCATGAGGATTACATAGGTTGTTGCCTATCTACCTTGTTGACATCATCAGTTGTCCCATAAATCTTGTTCCATCTTTCGAAGCCCTGAGTATTGAAGTAATTGGCAACAGCATCCTTCTCACTGCCACCGCTATCAGCCATCTGCTGCTTTCGCCTGCATTAGAGAGCAATGTGCTTCATAATTTTGTGAATCAAGATACACAAGATCTCTTTCATCTCTGTCATTTTGGACTGCTGTCAAACTTTCCCTGTGAATTCTAAGCAATGACGACGATACTTTCTGACGTAAAATCTGGAAATGTAATGTATCTTGAAGGCTTCAATAGGGAAGGGGAGCATTATTGAGTGTCAAAGTGCCCATTTTGTCCCATCAAGATAAGCTGCTCAGCGGGCCTAGGCCATCTAGAATCTCAAAGCAATCAAGAGCAATCTCGATGACATCGCGTCAACCCTTAAACTGATCAAGTGTCACAATGCAGCAAGAAGAGCTAAATTCTTACACTGCGACCACAATGTGTTCAAACCACTTCCCAAGTTGTGCACAGACACCAAGAAGCATTACTGCAGTGACACCCGATAATGACACAGGGAAGAATTCGAATTTTGGTGGTCAAAAATATGTGATCTCATGAAACTGCCAATTTTGGTTGTCAAATTTGGCACCTATTCAGCCGAGATTCTTTGAGAGTCCAGCAAGAGTGCTCGCCTCAACAAATTTTCTCGGCCAATCTTTCCTTTGGGAATTATTCCGCTCCCAAATGGATGACTTCTTGCAGGGTTTTGCCCTGTTTGCAACTTCGACCAAGATTCTGATCTATAATGAATATCACCCAGGGAATTAAATCGCTGATGAATTGAATCAAACAACATACTTCTTGAAGATAAGAATCAGAACATGAAGAAAATAGAGTCTGAGGTCACATTCGATCCCTGCAGCAATGGTTCTTTGGTATTAATTCCACTCTGTGATATCTTAATTTCACTCTCTGAACTTCACTACTGCAACGCGCAGTACATCCATTGGAACACGAACAGACACAAATCTTCTGCTTGATGGTCCCATCAATATTTGTGGCCATTTTGTCAGTGGTAAAAAGAGTTTATTGCCTCCTAATGGGATCGTTAAATGGTGCTCAGCGTGTTTCCTATGAAAGCGGGAACACAGGAACGTGAAAGAGAAACAGGTCTTGAAAAGTTTAAGTACTTGCTCAGCATTGACCGGATTATTGCAAATTATAAGATCCAAAGTTGAGATGCTAACTTTATGTGGGGCTTCACTATATCGTCATGATAGGATTGCTCATACATTTTACTACTATTCACTGCCAACAAAATGAGTCAAGTTACTGTGGCTATCGACTTGCGGTGGTAACAGTGAAAGTAAACGTTGCATTAAAATCCTCGGCCTGAGAACAATTTTCTGCCAATCAGGGATACCTTCTCTGTCCACTCATCCACAAACATCTCATTTAGTTCCTGCTTCTCCAATGTCATCCCGCACAAAAGACAAAGATGAATCTGAGAATTCTCAGGATTTGCCAGCGATCATCATCCTCATAGAATGTGATTCCACCACCTGCCATTGAAATTTGGCACAGCAACCAGCTCTAACTGAAGGTACTGCATGAGGATGACGGATTCTGACCTGGCAGCTGGATCTGTGGATAGAAGCACGGCAGACATAGCTGCCACAGCCAGGCCTCCAGTCGCCCATGGCAGCGCCGTGCCCACCGCATCTGCAGACGGCCAGTCACGCTTCTGTCACACAACCCCACTGGTAGCAAGAGATCCAGGATTTTGACAGCAGACATCCGTTTCCTCTATTAGCACATGCGAAGTAGCTGATGGGGATCCCCGTGGCTGTCTTCAATCCAAGCGTAGTGCCATGCGTGCTGAAAGGCGCGAGACATGCGCTTCAGCTCAGGAACTCAGAATGTGCAAGCAGTCGTCACACGAAATTGTAGAGCTCAGGGAACAGACCACCACCTGTAGAAGCAGCAGCAGGAGCAGCCAGAAAGCAGAAAGGTAGCACTTGAGTCGCCAGTTTTCTGCCTTGATTCTCCCAAGTCTTCAAACAGCTGCACTGAGGCTGAATTATTGTCCTCCTTGATTGGGGTCGGGCAGGGGCAAAGACATCATGCTGGATAAAGGAAACCCGCCGGCTGTCGAAAGTTTGGGTGGGAGGTACCATTCCGCATGCAAACCGTTCGAAATTCGGATAGATCTTCACCTTGTACTAGCACAAAACCCTAGGCTGGAGGGGAGGGCTTCCTGGAGAATGGGCAAGCTTGCCATCCAGTTGAACTTATGCAGCGGTGCAGTGATTGGGGACAGCAACGCTGGGAGAGAATGCCTGGGATGTGAAGGGGGGCACCCGTACCTTGTGCTTGAGCGCCCAAATGGTGAGCTAGTGTTCCAGGAGGCTCTGCGTTGCCAAGCGGCAGATTGTAGATATAGCTGTGTTCACCGATGATTCAAGCTCATTACGCGCCGTGGAAGCCGTTCAACTTGGACAGGAGGAAGCGATGGTGGAGGATGTTATCGACCGATTGCTGGACGTGAGGAACGGCAGACCGGGCAAGCCAGTGCAGCTCACAGAGAACGAGATTCGGCAGTTATGTATCATGGCCAAAGACGTCTTCCTTGCACAGCCAAATTTGCTGGAGCTCGAGGCCCCCATCAAAATTTGCGGTGAGTTGCTCATGCCCTTGATTTAGGTAGACAGGATGATGAAAAGACCTGACATGTCCAACATCCTTCAGAAGTAATGCCAGGCCGAGCTGCTGGGAGCCTGGCAAACCTTCAGTTCTCCGGCTACGCTGAGGAAGCAACAGCAAAGAATCCATGTGTTGCTTTCCATTTACATCATTTGACGTGCACTGGGCAGCATGCATGCTTATCCTGGAGCTCATTGACAAAATAACGCGTGGATGGCAGAACCTGTCCACGTGGGTCTGTGAAGACAAGGGGGGAGCTCAATGTGGCAGCCTTTTGCCACTTTAGGGCCTCTTCGCATGGAGGCCAAATTAAGTTAGAATCGAATTGACAGTCTGGTCAATTTCCATTTGCATGGTGCAAATTCCGGTTTCCCCTCTCAGATTTTTGCAATGCTAGAATACGCTGCTTTGGTCGCTGAATGCTTCAGAGGAAGCTTACATAGCAGTAATTTGGCGTACTCCGCTCGAAATTTGGACTCGTATCGTTCAATCCACACAACATTCTGCATGTATACACTCAACAAGGCCAAGATCTCCAGAAAAAGTGCTGCGAATGGGTCCAGGATATCACAGGAAGCCAGAAAGATGTGTTCTGGCGTCTTTTGATCGAGTCATTTTCCAACATGTTGACCCAAAAAAACACAAAACTCGCTGTCATCCCCAACAAATCTTCCTCAGAACACTCAATCAACAATATAGGAAGAAACATAGCCTTCAAATACCCGCAGTGTGGTGAAAACTCATTAGCCAGCGTAGTTAGAACTTAATTGACCTCGCCCCCCTCAATTAGAAAAGTTAACTTTTTTGGCTAGGGTTTCGCTTTACTTGACTCTTATTTGGCCCCATGCGAAGAAGCCCTTAGGGATATATATTCTTATTGATCTCTGGGTTTTTAAAAGGTCTCCTACGCTTCTCTCTGCACATGCCCACTTATGCTGCACCATGAGTAGGAAAACATCTTATGCCTGCGCATGAATCTTTTCGCTCAGAATGGCTTTTACTTTTTTGAGTGGATCAGGAATCTCCAGTGTACTTCATCTCTTGATGGCATATGCAGGAAAATGTCAAATATCTAAGTTCCGGATACAAAAGATTGGCCGACATTTCAACTTTAAAGGAGCTGTCAAGGGTTTTCGACAATTTGGCCCTTATTTTTTATCACTCTTATATTAATATTTTGACCAGCGCCAGATTCAACCTCTGGGCGAAATTAATCTTGGCTTATAGGTATGCAAACAGAGCGGAACACGATGGGAATTCATGTTTTTTTTGCAATGACACTTGAGGTCAAGAAAGATCGTCGAGCCCAATGCTTTCGTGGAAGTAGAAAGGATTCCCTCGATTTAATGGACACTAAAGTTGGCCAACAAATTTTGAGAATTTTCAATGTTTGCTTCATTTGACCACCCAATTTTTAATTCATTAATTAAGGGGCAATCTTTACTATCCTAACAGTAATGAAGTTTTTGATCCATTTTGGGTTGCAAAGTCAGCAAGCTCTATCAATTAAAAGCAAAACTTGTCTTGAGATGGCCAGGTCAAGGGCAAGAATAGAATAAAACACAGTAGCATAGGCTCAATATTTCGACCATGCTCAGGGCTCATTTGACAGTCACTTGGGCGCAACCTCTTCCCAAATTGCCTTTCACCATCAAAAATGATCTGACAATCAAACATGATGTCAGATCCTTGTCCTGCAAGCAACATCGCTTCTTGCATTCCATCATGAGGCCAGAATCAGTCAATGAATAGATGTCGAAAGTTGAGCCTGGGATGCATGAGATCAGCGAGCAGATGTGGACCCTTGTTGATTGAGAGACCCTGAATGGCGCACTTTGCAATGCAAAGCCTCTCCCCTCCACCGGCTTGCGGCTTTGGTTGGCAGCATGGTTGACACTTTTATGGCAAGCAAGTCAACATCATACAATGTATTGAGCAGATTGCGCAATGTTTGGAAGTTTTGTAGGAGACATCCATGGGCAATACTCTGACCTTCTGCGACTTTTTGAGTACGGAGGGTTCCCACCGGAAGCCAACTACCTCTTCCTGGGGGACTATGTGGACAGAGGAAAGCAGAGCCTGGAGACGATCTGCTTGCTCCTGGCCTACAAGGTAATTTGATGCAGCTTAATTGTGACGAAGGCCGTTGTAAGAGAAGGCTAGAAAGTAAACTGCCGGCTGCCTTTTTATTCAAATTGTCCAACACAAGTGCCAAGCATACCAGAGCTGGTGGAGACTGCTTTCATGAGCATTCGGTCTCGTCCAATTCCTGAGCTCGTCTAATTGATCCCACAGACGTTCTTCTACATGCATCCTTTTAAGGAGTCTATCCCCCTTCCATCCTTTGGGTGACATCATTTGTTGTTCATTGGCTGATGCTTCCATCTGTGCCGGTTGGGAGAGCCGTTGTAGGAGTGCGACAGAATTCACCTATCTTTACCCACTGCTGTGCAGGTGAAATATCCAGAAAACTTCTTCTTGCTTCGTGGGAACCATGAGTGTGCATCCATCAACAGGATCTATGGTTTCTATGATGAGTGCAAACGGCGGTACAACATTCGGCTCTGGAAGATTTTCACCGATTGCTTCAACTGCCTTCCCGTTGCTGCGCTCATTGATGAGAAGGTGAGCTCTCGAAAACGCTCTTCAATCCAAATTTGTGTCTCCAGCCCTCATCTCATTTTTCCATCATGAAGTGATTTCTGCTTGCTGAAATCTCACTTCGCCAGATTGTTATGTATGTGCCTTCGATGAACTTCTTGCTGATCCACCAAGCCAGATCACTAGAGTCAGGCAACATCTCTGCCCCTGTGACCGCCTGATTTAAGGAGAATTATACACATGACGAAGACGATTGTGAGAAATCTCCACAACCACTTGCGCAATCCAATTAGAACGCATTTATGGATTGGCTCTCAAGTTCCTTACAATACGCAATGAACAGGTCAGATTCTGTTTTGGAAGTTTTGGTCTTGGCTTCCCCTGGGCATGCAGAAAAGTGCTGATTGCAACTGGGTGCGCTGCAGATTCTGTGCATGCATGGAGGCTTGTCACCAGAGCTCAAGTCATTGGAACAGATAAAGAGGATCCCCCGACCTACAGATGTGCCTGACACGGGCTTGCTGTGCGACCTCCTCTGGGCAGACCCTGACAAGGAAATTGCTGGATGGGGAGAAAACGATCGAGGAGTGTCATATACCTTTGGACAAGACTCTGTGACAGAGTTCCTGGCAAAGCACGACTTGGATCTTGTATGCAGAGCGCATCAGGTGAATGCTCCCTCCCCACTCAACTGTAACAGCTGTAATGCCAGACCGCCGTGGTGTGTCAGAATTCTGCGCTGCCTATCTCTGCAAGCCAGCAAGCGACGCCATTTGCTGCTATGATGGTAACATACTGTCCCTGGGGCATACTGGGCATATCTGCAAAATTTAAGGTGCTCAAGCCTGAATTCATACCGAGAGGAAAGACACAGCCGTGGAATTTGAAGGGGCAGGACAGCTCTGCTTTTGGCATGGGGGTTGGAGGCTTTCACCAACTGGGATGAAGCAGCATGCCCTGCCTGCGCTTGATGCTGTGATGATGCAGGTTGTTGAGGATGGCTACGAGTTCTTTGCCAAAAGGCAGTTGGTGACAATATTCTCAGCCCCCAACTACTGCGGCGAATTCGATAATGCTGGCGCAATGATGAGCGTAGATGAGACCCTCATGTGCTCATTTCAGGTCAGATTACATTCCATGTCCCAGGAATTTTTGAAGAAAAAGTTGATGGCCAGATTGTGGCATCACGAACGATATTTTGGTGGTGCTTCCAAAGACTGTAACAAAAACTGCACTTGTAAATTATCTTCCAATTTGTTTGAATGAGAAATAAAATAGATCCGCGGACCAGCGCACAGTGGTGGGTAATTTGATGGGGGAGGTGGTCCATAATCGGGATCACAGAATCTGGGTCCTAAGTGAGGCTGCACAGGGTTCGCAACTGATTGCTTGCTCAAGGGCTTGACGGGTTGCTGTTAGACATTAAGCTGGTGTGATGATCTTTAAAATATTGCACTGATCGTTCCAGCTTGACAATTTTTTTTTGCGAATTGGAACTTTGCACTTTGGAGAGCCTGTGATCCTACAGTCAAAGAGGCAGCCCATGTCTGACCAAACATCTCATTTTGATGTGCAATGCTATGTGTGCAGATTTTGAAGCCAGCCGAGAAAAAGCAGAGATTTGTATATGGAGGTCAGAATGCGCCGAAAGGCAAAGCTGGAAAGTGAGCAACACACTAAGGGTTGTGTTTCAAATGTTTTGACAAGATTCACTCAGCATTGATAGGCAGGCCTGATGACGTTCCTGTGCTGCGGGAAACAGTGCCAACAATACAATTGACCGACCCTTATGTTTGCCAGAATTGACACCTCAGTGCATACTGTCAATTGGAATTAACGGAATTTAATGCTCACAAGAGGAACATCCAAATCCTCCCCTTCAGTGTCTTCACAAGCTATGACAACATCAAAGTGTTGCCGGTCGTCTGGAATTATTTGCTTGGCAACGGTGGTGACCAGCTGGCTAAGGGGCTTGGAGAGGCGCTCTTTGTGTCTAGGGAAGATGTTGTTGTACAGCAGGCTCTGGCCGCATGAGATGCTGTAGGCCTCCAAATTCTTTGCCTGCAAGGGATCAAAAGTTACAAAATTGACGGCCAATGAGCACATACATCCACCACGACAGGACAGCTCCCTTGCACGTCGACATTTGTGCTTCACTCATTAGCAGCAAGGCCACAGAATTCCGAATGTTTGCAGCAAGGGGACCACCTTGAACCAATCCAGGACCTCCTGAACAGTGAGGTCTCCCTCGAGGACCCAGCGGTCCCATATCGACCACTCCAGTGACTCGTGCTTGGCTTTCTTTGGCGGCAGGGGCTCGGCCATGGCGAAGAGTGGCAGAGCCAGGTTTGCAAATGTGTTGCGATACGCCTCCAAGCCCTTTTTCTGAACGACCTTGTACAACTCCAGCCCCACCAAGCCTGCACCACCAGTGACAGAATTCTTGAAAGGGATCTGATGATACACCTCTCGACCTCCAATCGTCCATCTCATCTTGAGCCTTGTGACGCTGTACGGTGGCAATGTCTGGCATTACGGAATTCCATCCCCTACTGCCTGCATAGTTGCAACCTCAAGCTTTGACCAGCATGCCAAGGAAGTGGGACAAGATCACATTGTTCATGCCAGTGTCTATATTGTTCTTTGCCTGAGGCGGTAGAGAATGACCTGTTGCCAGCGCAGTGGCAGTTGCAATGGCTGGGATGATGTTGCCAGCAATGAGCTTGGCCCTGAGCTTGTCAACTTCAGGGATCCTGTAGTTCCTGGCCCGCATGTTGGCTAGACCCGCCACCACATCCATGTGGAAGTTGTCGTCGTTGTCCTTCTCGAAAGCGATGGTCTGCATCCTGAAACCCTGGGGCAGCTCGCCCTGGACAGCCTGCGACAAACGCCACAGGCTTCAAGCTGATGCTGTCAAGAGCGTCCGCATGAATAGAGTAGACCCTCCAGCGATGGAGGGTCTGCCACGATCAGAAGGATTTGCTGTACACCAGTCCATCAGTAATTCAGACACAAGTTTGGTTGCAATCGCTTTGAGCTTGCATAATGGTGCCCATATCCATATTGTGGGCTGCCATTTTTCCCTGCTGCCTGGTGCCAAAATGTGGACTTTTCTATAGATCACGGAAAAGAAGGGGATGCTTGCAGCTGCATTGGCTTGCCCCGCGGTTGGGGAGTTGACAAATAAAAGGGGAGGACATACCTGCAGCTTGTCTGCCAGGGTCTTGATGATTTCATGGTCATCGGTGGCAGCGGCGGTAGGCTTGCTCTCTCCGTCGGTGGACTCTGTGGGAATCGTGTAGCCCTGCTTGGGCTGGAACTCTGCGATCTCCACGCTGGCCAGTGCACTAGCAACCTGCATATCAGCTCACTTTCTAGTTTATGGGTCACTGTGATCACATTCAAACACCTCCTCCCGTCCTGATTCATGCCTTGAGCACTCAAGCTTTGCCTCCCACCACGCTTGTAAGCGCTTGATTTCTTGAGAATTGGGCCAAAACCCTCTTTCAAACGCTATTTTGTATATTAGGTAAGCATGGACAAGGGGTGATGCACTTGCCACCTCTGCCCCTGCAAATGCTGGTGTCCTGAACATTACGAGTGTGCTGGCTCAGGGAATGCGATTTGAAGCCAGGCAGTGTCTGCCCTGGAGATCACCTTGTCGTGGCTGGTGTACCGAGCAGGCAGGTCGATGCCGCAGGTCTGCGCCTTGAGGATGGCGGCTGCCCGGCACAGAGTGACATGCGCCTTGTCCCCCGAATCAAACTTGATGGGCTGGGGGAAGCGCTTGGGGGCTGACCAGAACAGGGCGCCAGTGGAGGTGACGGCGTCCTCTGGGAAGGTGTGCACCAGCTGAGCAATGCGGTCATGAAACTGGTGCTGCACAACACAGTACACCATGGAAGGCTGGAATGGGATCATTCGCGAAGCAAAACCAAATTTCGCAATCTGCTCGCACAAGCAACGGCAGAGGCAGTCCAGACAATTAGGTCCAGATAAAACATCTGGTCATGGTCAGGCGGGTTGAATATCCTGGCTCTCGAAATGTGAGCATCCGCTGCATTCAGGTATGCAGAGGTTCTTAATCACTACCCAGCGCAAGTTTCCCTACGCCGTCAAGCTTGGGGCATAATGGCATGCATGTCTCATCTGGTGCAGCAAGATGTAGCATGGAGCCGGCTTGTGCACCTCGAACTTCTTGCGGGCCCAGGCGATGCAGTCCTGGAAGGTGGTGCAGCGTTCGGTGACCAGCATGTCCACCACGCTCTCCAGCTGCTCGCGTGCGTTGGCGTCAGACGCCTGCTGGATGGTGGCCAGGTACTTGCCTGGGTCCGCCAAGTATGCGTTGACCTCGCCTGGCGACTTCTCGTACAGCCCCTCAAACTCGGACCTGGCGAAGGTGAGGCAGTGGCTGATGTTGTGGGGGAAGGAGTGCACAGTGCACATGGGGGCCTGCTTCTCCGGAGGATCCCTGGAGGCTCCTGCAGCAGACAGGCGTTTCAGGAAGAAATTTTTGAGGCAGAGTCACAGTCCTGCACCAACCCTGTCTTAAGATGCATCGACAGCAGGTGCTACTCGTTCCCACTCTCTTGTGATCAGGACCTTACGGCACTCGGCAGGAACAGGAGATATCATATGGAACACACATCACTGCAGGTAGACAAATTGTGAGGGAGATGGAGCGTTGCCCAGGCAACAACTGAAACACTGGAACATGGGCCAGTGCCCACCGTAGTTCTCGGTGAGGTCCGGGATGATGGACTGCGTGTTACACTTGGGCCCCAGGGTTCCCGACTCCAGCAAGGGCTTCTTGAAGTAGATGCAGCGCGAGTCTACGTACAGGCGGGCGGTGACGTTGTCCAGCGCGTTGACCACCACGTCCAGCCCGCCCCAGAAGGCGTCATTGAACACGCCCTCCGTTTCAGGGGACACACGGTTCTGCAGGGCCTTGGGCTGGAAGGCGGGATTCAGGGCGGTGGCGGCGCGGCTGCCAACTGTGGACTTGGAGCTGCAAGGCAATGGCGCATGAGCGGCTTGTGGACCATGTGGGTTTTCAGGTGGTTCGTGAGAGAGGGCTGAAATCTGACAATCGGAGGGTGTCTGGACATCCGGTCTGTGCCTTCACCCTCACCGTTGGTGACGTACTTGAGACCTGGACCTTTGCTGGACTGGTGTGCCAAAAACGTCTCGCCTGGAGCTCTGACGCCCCCAAAGTCAGAACAAACTGTTCTATGAGGCTTGCCATCGGTCAAGCATGGCAATGTCGAGGCAATTGCAGGGGAGTGGAGACAGGGTGGGAGGCGACAGGTGCAGGGATGACCTGCCGATGTCCCAGTCTCGGAACAGGAACTGGCGGCTGAGGTTGGATTTTTCGATGACGTCGTCGTCGGTGATGGTCAGCAGGCCGCGCTTGCCGGTGGAGATGCCCATCATGGCAAAGTCCTTCAGGAACTCGCACCCCAGGGCGCCCGCACCCACCAGGAAGACCTGCAGGTTCTCCAGCACCTCCTGGGTCTGCTTGCCGAACACGGCAATCTGCCCGCCGTACCTGGTGCCCTGCAAGCCAGGAGAGTGTACATTGGGATGCTGCCGGCAGGGATCGTCTTCATCTGCAACAGCATGGAGGGTACAGAGTTGGACTCGAGCGGGATGCTGACTGGTGACATGCATGCCAACAATGTGCTTCTGCTGCTGCCGGGAAGGATTGGCAGAAGTGTTCCGGTATGTCGACCAATAGCTCTAGTAAGTTGTCATGAACTTGGGACAGGGAACAGAGGTATCATCTCTACCACCATTGCCTCCTTCAATTTCTCTGCAACTCCCTTCCTTTGTGAGCTACAGCCAAGCATTCCTACATGGAGCCACACCCCAATGAAGGCGGACCTGAGGCTTGCAGTCCTCCTCCTTGAGCTTCTCCTCCGGCAGCGACTCCTCGGAGTCGAAGTAGAAGAACTGGAACATGGGGTGGAACTTGCCGCTGATGGCCTTCAGGGCCTCCTGCCCGACAATTCCCCCGAAGAGGGCTGCCATGGGGCTCAGATCTCCCCCAGCTGTGTAGGCCAGCTTTCTGAGGATATCGGCCTCCAGCTCAATGCCCAGAGAGCCCTCCTTGTTTAGCTGCTCCGCTACTTTCACCAGCTCCTCTGCGTCCTCCTCGTTGTAAGGCCGAGGTAACCTGCCATTCTGCTCCTGCAGAGCAGCCAAGCGGAGCATGGAGTCAAATCACAGGCCTAGCCAAATGATTTGAGGGTCATCACTGTTCATCATTCATGGAGATAGGAGCCATACATCACTGGATAGCTGTGTATCGAATGCTTTATTTCCTAGCTTAGCACTGACCCCATCCCCGCTCTTTCACCTGCCCTGGCCGGTCCTTCACATGCAAGGCTCTTGGACGAACACATGAGGATTGAACTGCTAGCCAATGAAGCACCCTGCAGGCGCTCACCTTGAAGTGGTCCAGAGCTTGGAAGCCAACATGCAGAATCGGGGGCCGCTCCATCTTGGCAAAATCGCTCATGGGGAAGTCCCCTGGATCGGCCAGGGCTGCGGACAGCTGCCGAAAGTTGAGGGTTTTCTTCTCCTTCACTTGCGTGACCAAACCTCCTTTGTCATAATGGCTAAATCCCCGGGTGTCCTGCTCCACCTCAAACGAGTGTGCCTGTACCAGCATGAGACGTGGGCTGAGAGCTTTGGGCAATGGAGGCAACGGGAGCTCAGGATGCTTGTGCTCCAAAGTAGGAAAACTAGTTTCAGCTTCCACCACTGAAGGGCAAGCTCAAGCCTCTGGGAGGGCAAGCCCGCCTACCTTGGGAGGCAAATAAGCACATGCTATCAAATGAAGCCGTATTTTCATCCCTGGCTGCTCAGGAACAATCTATAACCTCACAGACATGGTCAGACACTCTCTGCGGCTGCGTAGCCATGAGGTTGCAATGTCCAAGGGCGATCATTGAGGGCCCGAACACATTCGTCCTGGAGAGGTTAAGTGCCAACAGTAGATGAAAGCGAGACTCACTCTGCAATTCTTGATCCTCCTTGGCTTGCCGTCGTTCAGCTGCGTCATGCCCTCAATCTCTGCAAAGGTGACATGCTGCCCCTCCTGCACACATGAGGAGGGCACCTCAAAAATCGACATGGAGATGGTAGGGTAGACTCCGGTCTTTGGGGAGTCACAGTACTGGTTTAGTGTAGCAGTTCTGCAAATAAAGCCAATCAAGCCACGCACTGTCAGCATCACAGATTGGCACGCCTGAATTGAACATCTGCCATTGTCTTCCCAAAGACTCCCATCTGCCGTCACACTTTGAGGAGCAGTCAGGCTTGCAATCTTGCCTGGAATTCCAGCCTGTTGTCTTCAACGCAGGTCACCAGGGTTGTTTCGCCTTGGGAGACGATGCCAGCAATGATGCCACTGCTTGGATCCTCCCCTGGAGATGTTGTATGCACTGTCAGCTTCAGACTTGTAAGTGCCTTTTGTTCAACAGCAATCTTTGTGCTTTGCTCAGGCCACACTGTAGCATAGAGAATCTGTGCTAATTATAGGACGAAGTCATGTTTTTAAACTCGACTGAGCTGCCAGGGGAATCCCTGCAATTGAGGACCCTTCGGTATTATGTTTATGTGCATGGCTTGACGGGTGACAGTGGATCTACAACAATAGGTTGTTTCAATCAGTTGCAAAGGCGCATTGCCGTGGCAGGTAAAGTGGCCCTTTGACAGGAAAGTATCATTCGATGATGATCAGGTGCTGTGGAAGACAGTCCGACTGAGACTTTCGCTGCAAACCCAAGAATGACTTGATTTTTTGATAACCAAATAAGAAGACGAATTTCGGTACCCGTCTTGGAGTACGCTTAATTTGACCACGCAAAATCCAACTATTGATTGTTGACCTGATCATTGATGTGGCTACAATATTTGCGATGAGCTTTGCAGACTCCTCTTCACTTCCTCGGACTCTGGGCACCTCACTGAAGTTATATCACATCATGGCAATACTCCAGGAGCTCACCATCAACATCATTGACTTCAAAGTCGTCTCCGAAATCGCAGAAAACAGTACCGAAGACCCCCCTGGTCTCTGCTTTGATGAAGGCAATTTTGTGCTGATGGCAAATGCTATTGATGGCAGTAGCCTCCGTCAAACTTGAATCTGTCAAGATGACCACCTGCATAGCAGCAAAGATACACTACCTTTGCACATGTTTCCTGTTGGTGTACACTCACACCCCAATACCTGGCCAAGAGTAGATCATATCCTGGTAGGCTTTGTTGCTCTGCACCTGTTGATGTTGAATTTGGACCCTTGCAGGCAATAAAGGCTTGTAAATGATGTGAATCTAGAGAGCTTGCAGTGCTGTACCATGCATTGGTACACACACAAAATTAATTTAGCAAAGATGCCTCATGATTGCACATTCACATACCAATAAAGTGTGCGCTGAATTCGTTGATATGTTTTGCAGTGCCACACATCCAGGAATTGTGGCTTCATTACCCAGATCTGCCTAACAAGACAACCGCTCGTGGTTTGAAGTGAGAAAGCTCCAGGTCATGACGGCACCCAGCTTGCAAAAAAGTTTGCAGATATTTTGCAAGCTGGGTGCCGTCATGACCTGGAGCTTTCTCACTTCAAACTTGGAAAGTCTCCCCCCTCCCCCTTGAAATAGCCTTGATGCCACTTGCGGGGGTAGCAGACAAAGATCCAAACCTGGAACTTCGTGAGGAAAGCTGTGTCCAGCTTGTCCGTAGCAGTGGACACCAACACTGCCGGATTGAGCTCTTGCAGCCTGCTGACGCATGCTTCAGCCCTGTTCTTACCGACATCAGCTTCCCCCAAATAGAATTGGGCTGACAAGTCCTGAAGCTGGACGTCCTTGGAGTCATGCAGGGTCAGAGACCTCACTCCGGAGAGAATGAGGTTCTTGGCTGCACATGCGAAGAAAATCAGCCACTCGCTCGAGGCATGAGGTCTGATCTGCTGAAACCCAACAGCACACTTACGTGATGAGCATGCCATCATAATAGTCTTGATCACACCTGTTTCCACTCCGAGACCCAGCATTCCGCAGATGAGGATGTCGGAGGCAGCCATGCGCCTCATGGACGCCCTGCCGTAGACGGCAAGCTGCCTGCTGTGCAGGTCCTCGTCCAGCTGCATGGTTTTCTGCGCTACTACCGTCTCTTGTTTGGCCACTTTCAACTTCTTGGCTGAAAGAGGCGCCTCTCCCAACTCCCCTCCAGTTCTCTTCTTCATGCGCCGGCCGATCGCTGCTGTGTTTAAGTTTCCCAGCTCCTTGTAAGGTGCTTTACACCCTGGCCTCTGGGCTTTCTTCATGAAAGCAAATGTCCACATTGGATAACTGAAAGTTGTGACTTGGCATCGCTCAAATCTACATCATGCAGCTGCCTGCTGGACCAAGTGTTGGTACTGGCCGCACACCAAGGTGCCTGCATAATGTGACTTTGCACCTGAGACGATTCTTGTGCCTGGTTCGACACCAAACCTCTGGCACTTTAGGCATACTCCTTCACAGCCACTTTGCTTGCAGTTTCAACTTGGCGGCATTGACACGGCTACCTGATACCAACACGTTTCTCTGCAAAAGAGTCAGGAGCAGCCTTACATCCTGCGCTATCAAGACTGAAGCAGGAGCAACCACCTTTGGGAGTCAGAAGGGGTCTGTGAAGATACCCACACGGGCAGAGGGGCCTCAGTCCTTTGCCGAGCTGGGCCTGGACGACAGGGCCACGGTTGGGGCAACTATCTCCTTTCCGACGCTGTGTTGTGTGATCGGGTGTGCCATATGACATTTACAATGCATCAGCCCAGGCAGCTGTGGAGGATCGTTCTATGCAAACAATTCTCTACCCCTCTCTTTGATCGAGTTGAAGAGGATCGATCTGCACAATGCACGCCTGTTGAATGGCAAATATATAAATCATTTGATTTGTTTGCAGCAAAATCTTGCCAGCCTTGGCCTGAGCGTGCCCACAGAGGTACAACAGGCGGCATTGCCAGTCATCCTGAGCGGCGAGAATGCTGCCATACAGTCGTACACGGGGTCTGGAAAGGTAGCCTGCCATTTTTAGAAGATGAATCATGCCATGAGCTGACAAACGTAAGGAGGCAATTGTACCCGGAGTGAGTGCTCGCTGGGGGGGCCAGAGGGGAGCAGGTGCTGTGGTGAATTGGGGAAGTGAGGAGAAGTCAACCTCTCCTCTGATTTATAATGAAACCCTCACATGATTATCACCCAAAGGGATTTGCAGCTGGTCTGATTTCTCAAGTCAGGGTACAGTCAGCGGAGGTCTGTCAAGCTGCGCCAAACAGAGCATGCAGATGATCAAGGATGCTGTTGAATGCAGACCCTCGCGTACATGCTGCCCGTCCTGAGCCTGGCCATCCAGCGCGGCGAGGCAGAGCTGCTGCAGCTGGCAGCCGAGGGGCGGCAGCACATGGCAGGCTCCCTGCAGGCCATCGTTGTGGCCCCCAGCAGGGAACTGGCTATGCAGATCGTGAGGGTGGGCCAGTCCCTGCTGCCACCTGAGGCCAGGGGGTGCGTGCAGCAGGCCATAGGAGGCGCAAACCCTTACAGACAGGTGGGCAGTGGAACCGTGAGAAGTGACATTGCGAGGAGCTGCAGAGGGGCGCAACAACGTTGAGTTTGGGTGCTGAGGGGACGGAGGGAGTGCAGCCTTGCACCGTGGTAGTGTTGTGTGACAATGCAGGGCAGGAGGAGGTGAGATCTCATGGTGCCGATGCGATTTGCAGATTGAGGCGATACAGAAGAACAAGCCCCTCATGATCGTGGGCACACCTGGCAGGTTGGCTGAGCTGAGCCGCAGCGGGGCTCTGCTGTCCCACACCTGTCCCATCCTGGTGCTGGACGAGGTGCACCTTGAGCGGCCCCCTCCCCTGCCCTGCCTTGTCGCATGCCGCATCTCATGATCTGCGGGGGCATTCTTCTACCAGTCAACAAATGTATCCAGGGCACTGTCTTGTAGGGGCGGTGACATGCGGTGATATGAGGGGTCTAGATGGTCTGAGAACGTCATGAGAGTCTGGAGGCAAATTTTCATTGTAAGCATTTAGATCTTAAAGATACTCGGCATTGGTCGAATCGCACTGCCGGCCAGCAAGCGGGAGCTGCGTTTCCCAGCAAGGTGGCCTGTGTGCAGGTGGATCAGCTGCTGGCGCCGCAGTTTCGTGAGGACCTGGTGCGGCTGGACCAGCACGTGGGCCGCAGGGTGCAGGGGCGGCGCCAGACCATCCTGGTCTCAGCTACCCTGTCAGACAAGGCAAACCCACCCGTTATCAGCTGAGAGCGCCTGGATTGCATTTGGTTGCTTAGTGCTGCTGCAGAACACCATATCAGCATTAGAGTCTAAATGGCCTTTTGACCATGGGAAAGGCTTGGTCTGCTGGTATCCCAGGCCAATACCTCATCTGCGGCGCCGATGCCTCCATGACAGGTTTTGGCGGCTGTCTGCGCAACATTTCAGGGAGTTGACAGTGCTTGGTGATGCAGGTGCTGGCGCAGTGTAACAGCTACGCCCCCAATGCCGTGCGTGTCAGAATGAGCCAGGAGCGCATCGCACAGCCCAGCCAGGATGGCCCCTCTGCACCTTCGTGGGGCTGGGATCGCTTCGGCGACCCCAGATCCCTCAATGCAGGTACGACAGCTTCCAAGCCTCACAGCGCACGCTGCAACCTGCCAGATGCCTTGCAGTGATCGATCGGCTCGTGACTCACTTCACATCAGCTGGCCTGGGTCGTGCGCATAGGGGCAAGCTATGCAGGTCCAACAAGTGGGGTGGGAGGTGTGGGCAATGCGGACCTCATTCCTGCCATGCCGCCGGGGATCGAGCATGGGTGGGTGCAGACCAGCAGGCGGCACCGCGTGGACACCACGAGGCGGGCCATCCACGCCATGAATGCCCAACGCGCCCTCATCTTCATGAATTTTCAGGGCCGCCTCCAGGTAATACGCTGCCCTCCCTGTGCGGCTATCATGCATCCTAGAGGAGATACATCTCTGGTGATCGTCGGCCGAGCAGAGCCTTGACAAAGCACCTAACAGCATGTGTTGACATAGTCCTCTACGACGTGCACCCTTCTTAGTACGAATCTGAATCCCAGTAAAATGGCTTCGTTGCAGATTGGTATTGCATTGCGCTCAAGCTTGTGGTGGGATGTAGGACACAGAGGCCAAATTGAAGGCTGGCAGGATGAAGGTGGCCTCGCTCAGCGGGAACATGAACAAGGAGCAGAGGCAGACCATTCTATCCAAGTTCAAAAAGGGCGAATTCAGAGCGCTGGTCGTCTCAGGTGTGCCTGCTTTCCATTCCCTCCTGCAGAGGATATTGACCCTGAGGGGGGCGGTGAGCCGAATCTACTGAAGTCTAGGATTTCTCCAATCAAACACGAATTGTGGTCATACTTCGACCACCTGATGCCAAGGGTCAAAATGCAGACTGGCATGGGCATCATGAGTGGGTCCTGCTGCTTCCAATTGGGTCTGACAAATCTTTTGGGGATTTCTAGATCTCAGGGACCCCTACCAGTGAAAGGACCTCGAGAAAACTAATCCTACTCAATGCAGATCTGATGGCTAGAGGGCTAGATATCCAGGACTGCGATGCTGTCATCAATCTGGAGCTGCCTTCTGATGCCGCGCATTATGCACATAGAGCAGGCCGCACCGGAAGGGCTGGAAGGTAGGCTGCTCACTGATGATGTTCATGTCCAGAGTCCTGCTGTTGCACATCCTGACAATCTGATTCAGCGCTTTGCAATCCAGGAAAAATGATCATATGTGCATGCAGGCCAGGGACGGTGGTGTCCCTGGTGGAGCGGCAAGAAGAGTTTGTGATTGAGAAGTTGGCAAAGCGGCTGGACATCAACATTGCAATGCTGGAAATAGCTAACGGAGCGTTCCAAGATCCAAGCACAATGACCAAGGAAGTCAAAGATATGTCACAAGCTTGACGTTTCTTTTTTTGGAGGAGGTATTAGACGTTCAGCTGAGCTTCTGTATTTTGTATGTGCATCAAAGCCATATTTGCAGGTTTGCAATCCTTCTGCAGATTGTGAATTGACTGTATAGTACTGCAGATACTGAAACGATAGTTTTTGACCTCCTATCAATCCCTGTGAGCACAAACTTGGAAGATGACACTCTCATGTTGCCACCCCTCATTCCTCCTCCTCTGTCCCTTCACAGACTTTCCTCTTCATTGCAAGGATATTGCCACTTCGCAGACTGTTGAGAGGAAGACAGGGCTGGATTCCAAGTGTAAGCAACCCAACATATTTGAAATGTTTGTGAAGATGTCTCTTGTCTTCGTGGAAATCCTGCAGGCGAGGCGCGGCACCCATGGTGCCGCCAGACTTGATTTGATGTGCCTTCATCCATCATGAGACCGGGAAGGAACGAGGGTGAAACAGACTTTCCAGAACTCCTCATGCTCCGTCCCAAGCAAATGCACTGCCTTCCCTCCTCCAGCCTTCTCCTTTGCCAGCTTGGCAGCAATGCAGTGCTAAATGGCATTGTCAAACTTGCAACGTGTGTGCACTGTAGAGATGGAGTCAGTAGTGAAGAAATGGTTCCATTTTGAGGAGGAAGCCGGAGGGGCTTCAGATCACCTTAAACTTCCACAATGGCCAAGAAGGGTTTTTCTCAAACCATCCACAGGGTCAAGTGATATCCATACAGCTAGCTAGGCAACAATGCATTCTCTACATAACCACTTCAGTGGCAGTGGGCATTGGACCACTGAAAGCGGTGGTGCTACAAACTTTTTACAGTCAAGATGAATCATTTCTGCAGCTGTGGTGCATGCACAGCTCCACGAACGCACTGAATCAATACATCCCCTCTACTGGGTAAGGCGGCATGGTCTTGATGTGTGGATGCGCTCGCTGTTCAGCTGATGCATAGAATCCTAAAATCTGCCTGTTGGCTGATCTGGGGGGTCATAGATCCGTTCATTGGCCCCCTTAAGTGTGGGGGTTGTTCATCTGTCTTCTGGCATCATGCATGATCTCAGCGGCCAGGACAGGAAGATATTCCTCCTGATTTTGTCAAAGAAAAAGCAGAGAAAGGAAACGGTAGTGGGATCTCTTCCAAACACGGACACCCATGGCTATCACAACCACCTATTGTGATTCCAAAGATTTTAAAATTCAGAGCTGGCAATTTCAAATAAACCAAACCAGTACTAGCACCTTTCGAAAATGCGATACAACTGCTCCAGGCGGGTCAGCTCCACTATGCTGGCATCTTCAAGGCAAAGGCGGCTTGGCTTCCAGAACATCCGCAGTGCCGGGAAGATGACCTGCATCATGCTTGAAGTGGGACACCAGCATCGTGCACAAGAGCATCATCCATCATGTAGCGATTGTTTAATGGACACGCAGGTCTTGTGCTGTGAAATGTGGACTCACGTGCTGCACCGTCCACCTGCGTGTCTCAGCCTCCTCATCGCCAAGGTTCCTGGCTTTGTAGTCTTGAGGAGAATATGGAGAAGGTATTCCACCGCCAGACTTGTCAGCACTTTGACTGCTCTTATATGGGCACAGCGGGGGTTTGAAGCTGTAGAGCTCAGCCAAGGCCTGCACAGTGGAAACACAATTCAGCAGCACGTGTGTTTTCCATACTTGCATAAATTCAATAGTGCCACGATGCTTGCCTTGACCCTGGAGCGATCCATCTCAAGCAATGTGTTTATCCGCCCTCCGGCTGGTCCTCAACGCAAATGCTCTGGCAAAAGAACTACCTGGAACTTGCTCGTGACAGCTGTCAACACTTGGCCCTACTCGTCAAGGCTCCCATTCAGCCGCTTAGAAGGTTTAATCACCAAATACACCAAACCAAAATTTACTGGTCCTGTCACAGCCTTGAGCCCTGTCAGGGCTACACCTGCGCAACCCCATGGAAGCACTGCTGCTCCGACTCCCAGTCCACCTCCCGGGCCAGCTTCAGCACAAACTGCGGCAGGTGGCTAGTGTCCGGGGTGTAGCTCTCGATCAGTTGCGGCAAGCTGCGCAGGCACCCCTGCTCGTCCACATCCAAGCCAAAGTATGCCGACAGCATGGCTGCTTTGTCCAGCATCAGGCGCTCCACCAGGTCCGCCACCTCCTGCCTCACCTTTGGGTCCTCCTGCAGGCCGCAACAGACCTCACTTGCCTTGCTCGCTGGGGCTGCATTGTTTGCTTGAAGATTGCCGCAGTCTTTGATTGCTCAGGCGCCCCTTCCGACGTCAAACTCGTCCTGTTTCAGCTTGGGCCACCATGCATGACTCAAAGATCCGAGCCTCAAGCCTGGGTGGAAAACTTCGAGATGTGAGCCAATACCTGCTCCCCTTCTTCTGACTCCATTTCCAGCGCTAAGAGGGTGAGCTCCTTGATGGCGCCTCCGTCTACCTCTATCCTCATCACCTGCTCAAACCTGGAAAGCACCTGGAAACGCGGAGGGAGTGTCGGACACTTCTTATTGATGCTGCCCGCCACCTCAACAGATTTCGACATGCTCCACACAAGGATGAAGGGGCGCCCCACCTGCTGGTACAGCATTTCCCTTGTGATGGCAGTGGTGTCCACTAGGTACAGCCGGGTGCCATGCTGGATGAGGGCCAGCGTGGCATCCGCCAGGCCCACAAAAGTGTGGTTTTGGATCATGTCCAGCAGCCCTGCAGAATGGCCTCGGTCAAGCCCTGGTGATTGGATGGGTTCTTCATGGGAGGAGATGCCTCCATGGGGTTGGATCTCGTCAGCCAGAGATGCCGCAGGCAGGCAGTCCAATCCCAGGCATTGAGCCTTAGGCGCAGAAGCGGCTGTACCTTGATGACAGTTCTTCTCCACGTCTGCCAGCAGCCGCCCTATGCTCTCCAGGCGCTCACTGGGGGCGGCAGGGTTCGGTCGCTGCCTGACAGAGCGCGCCTCGTCTGCCAACCTGCTGCCCTCCTCCGCTTGCCACTGCTCCCTCACTCTGTGACACACAAAGCCACGCTGAACATATGCCTCTCAGTTCCTGTAAGGCCATAGACGTCCTGGACCTGGTTCAGGCATGTCTTTAATTTGGGGACCATTTAAGAATAAAAGGCGATCATGCGTACAGGTGCACTTGTCACGAGGATGGGCACACCTGATCACTCCGCGCTGGGCGCCTCGCCTTTTGGCTGCTTGCAAGGGTGCCTCATCCCCAGGAGTGGCCACGCGTGGCGAGTCTGGACCCTGTGATCCGGCTGCAGCATCCTGGCTGGGGCGCATGAAGGCATCCAATGTCCTGGCTCGACTGCAGTCAGTGCACAAGATTGTCGCCAACCTCCTAGGCAGTGAGCTCTCACGGCTCAGGCCTTCATCCCAAGATCACCCAGGTGGCAGTATGCAAGGATGCATTGTCCATCCATGCTGCTGTTGGTTTGGCAAAGCATGGACGCTGATCCAGGCTGGCTGATGTAATGCATGTCCTGATGTCCCCGTGTGCCTACCTGTCTGTGCGGACCAGTTTGTTGTCCCCTCCAGCCTTGTCCCTCTTGGTGCTCACGTTCAGGTTCACGCTGCAGTCAGGCTGTGAGCAATCTCCTGCGTCCGCCATTCCACCGCCACGAGGCAGCTGAGTCTGCGTGAAGGTGCGCCTGCATGGATGCACAAGATCTGTGTAGCGTACTTGGACAGAGAACAGAAGTACACCCATCATTTGAGCCATCCTGAGCGCTGATCACCGAAGACGACTGCACTGGATGTACTGACGACAATCCCTGCTGCTCACAGAGAAGCTTGTGAGGAGCCCATCCCACGGTGAGGTACAGCGAATGCAGGTTCTGCGGAAGGCCACATAGGAAGGCCCCATAGGAAGGCCAAGATCCTGTGTATGCTCCCAGTATCCCAGGAGTCAATCCTAAGAGATACAAGGCCGTTAACGAGCAGAGCGCACTGGTCATTGGATTTGGTCAGCCTGTCCTGGATGGCCGAGCAGACCGCCTCCGTCAGCTCCTCCTGGTGCAGGAATCCGACCTCCCTTTTGGTGGGGTGCAGATTGACATCCACATGCCCCCCCGGCAGCCTCACATCCTGCGGGTAGCATGATTACCTGGATAAACCTAACCCAATTTCAAAGATGCTTGCTCACACAGAGTAGCGGCAGGAACCCCCAGAGGCCATTCTTAAGTGTCAAATGAATGCCCCACCGCCCAGCCTTGTGCACCTGTCATTTCACATGTGCAAAGCCAGACTCCCGTACATGCAGGGGTGGGAGGGGGGCTTGCCAGGAAGACCCATGGCTTTGCTGCTTTTGGCAGGAGGGAGGTGTATGTGATCTCGATGGCCCGCTTCAGCGGGCTGCAATCCACAGGCCGGCCATTGATGAACAGCATCAGGCTGGTGCGCTTGCCGGCAAACTCTGTGCCTGACACCATACCCTGCACCCACACTTCTGATTTGCAGCGCAAGAATTTCTCATTGGAGTCCCACCTACCTTCTCACTTCCCTATGTTAGTTGTCCAATCCATCATCTGCAGCGTGACCTTTGCGTCCGATCAACAGGGGTTCTATTGCTACATACGTCCATCCAATGTCACCAACACCACCACACCCTAGATTGTTCACTCAAGCACAACCGTTCCTTCGGCGTCTCTGCTGGATTTGCATGGTCTGCTTTGGCACCTGGGTGAACAGAATTGACCTTGACATTCCATGAAGGCTGGTTCATGTCCTCTATCGCTCCTTCCCCTGCCACCTGCACTTTATTCATCTCCACCTCCACAATATTCCTGGCCACAGCTGGACCAAAAATGCACCTGAAAGCAGCATTTCTCAGATGTCCAGTGCCAACTTGGCCCTCCCAGAATACCCCGAATCTTGCAGATGTCCTATTGACGAGACAACGGTTCCCAGCCCCTGGTACAGATGTGGAAAGACGGAATTGAGTGCTCACCTGATATTGCTGATCCTACTAGCTCCAGGGAGGCTGTGCAGGTCGGCTCTAGGCTCTCCCTGTCCGTGGCCATGACCACTTCAGCTTCATTTGTAATGCAAGAAAGGCCTTTTCTTCTGTGCAGCCTTGGCATGTGACCCAGCATAAGAGGCTGGACGGAAGTCACCTGTTTCTTCACCGTGAAGCCAACTTCTGGCTTGAAGATGGCATAACAGCCCACCAGGTCCAGAATTCTGGAGTACTCATCACTTGAACTCTTCAGAGCCTGCAAATTGCAATAAACATTTTTATATTCTGATGGCAATGGCAGTCCTTGGGTATCAGCCATTCTGAGCGATTTGGCAATGCTGCCTGATGGGGTGATTCTCAATGCCAAAGGATGAACTTTTTCACGACTTACTGATTTGCGGGTTGGCACATTGAAGAAGAGGTCCTCCACGGTGATGGTTGTGCCCACCAGGGCTGCACACGGCTTTGGACCTGCCGCATCCATCACACCATCCCTGCAGCACACCCTTTGCAATGCCTCCCCATCCCCTTGGTAGGACCCATCGACCCTATGAGACGGTGTAGATACCAGGAAGATGAGCCAGATGCCAGGGCGCCTCGAACGAAGGTCCTACCTATAGGTCACAGTGTAGCCGTGCTGGGCCCCAGGTGTCATGGTGGTGACGGAGAAGTGAGCGATGTAGGATATGGAAGCCAGCGCCTCCCCCCGGAAACCTAAGGTATTGATGCCGGTCAGCTCCTCAAAGCTTCGCAACTTGGAGGTGGCGTGCCTCTCGCAAAGCAGGGGCAAGTCCTCCAGCTGCAGCAGCAATAGCCTATTTGACATTGTCGTTCTTGCCTGCAGGCCTGGCTGAGCTCCCACACTTGAATAGCTGATTAATGCATCAACAAGTGCCTCCAATGACTTCACATGCTACTACAGCTTCCAGCTATTTCAGGACTCGCTCACGTACAATGCAGCTGGGTACGAACCTGGATGCCATGGCCATTGTCCTGAATCTGCAGCACCTTGTTCCCACCTTCCTTTACCGTCACCACCACCTTGGTTGCACCTGTAGTCGATCAATTCAGTGTGCATGTTCCCTTATCTTGTAGCTCGTTCAATCGGTGGAAATAGTCGGATCAACGAGGAGAGAGCCTTAACCCAGTAGCATCATCAGCAATCCGAAAGGCCATGACCGTCGTTGGGCAAATGATAATGGCATGATATAACACGCAAGATTACCTGCGTCAAGACTGTTTTCGAGCATTTCTTTCAGGGCTGAAACAGGTCTCTGAACGATTTCTCCTGCTGCGATGCGGTTCACCACGGTCTCAGGCAGCCGCAAGATCCGCTGATGGCTGACCTGGTTCGGAGAGGCCATGATGACGAGCTTTAAACCTCGACGAATGCATTGGTCGAGCCAAATTTAAAGGCAGACAAGGGTTTAGGGTCCTTACAGATCTCCTCTTCCCTCCCTCCCTGTTTCAACCTTAGCTTATGCAATTCTTCTTGCATGTCTCCTCCATTTAGGAGACTGTGGCTTTTGCCTACAGGGCAGACATGCTGAATGCTAATGCTGGCTTCTAGCACTACAACATTGGACACAATCCTGGTGTGGATGCAACAAAAAGACAATGCCAGCCTCAGAATCGCCGCATATCTTGAGCCCGTGGTGGTCGGAAATTAACGGGGTGACTTTCTTCTGTGGCTGACAGGTCCTCTCTCCACACTGCAAAGATGATCATCCTCAGCTGTCAATGTGTGCTCCGCGAATCCAAATCGATGCCCTTGCTGCAGAAATGGGGGGACGGCACGCAAGACACAAGGAGCAAGAAGAGCTACAGATTCATTTGGTATCCAGGGCTGTTCCGCAAGAGCGTTCTGCTTGATACACACACGCGCTGTCTCAAACCTGAGGCGTGCCAATGATACACAGCAAGAGCAGAAAGGACCGGCACAGTGACCTATATCCAAAGTCTCCCCCTCCCACTGTTATTTCCCGCCCAGACAGAGCGTTTACAGAGGGTTTGGACTCACGCTTGATAGTCTTGTCCACCTCCCCAGTGATGAGCCTGGAGCCAGACATGTCAAAAGTCATGCAGTTGATGCCGGCCTCACTCTCCAGGGACCCCGGCTGCACAATGGTCTGCTCGTCCTGAAACCTGTTGCCGCTGTGGTAATCCCAGAACCTACACTTTGTAAAAGCGTCATCGCAGATCGACAAGATCAGATCACTGGAGCGCAGGCGATTGAGGATATGCTGTATCTTCTGCTTGGAGGAACAGCGAAACTTGACTTCTGCTTGGAGCGATAGCCCTGCTGGCCAAGAATTATTTGGCAATGAATGGATTCGACATCGAATTCAAGATTTGGCATCCAACCTCAGACCATAACCCATCCAGCTTGAGGGGTAGAAGGTACTCACCAGAGCGAGCCATTGTTGCCTCCGGTGGCCAGCACGCCGTCGTCGTTCACAGCCATGCTTTCCAGGATGGTGCTCTGGTTCTGCAGCATGTTGTGCAGGAATCGGCCCTCTGGCAGAGCAAACCTGTACGTCATTACAGGGTGTGAATGCTGCCACCGCCGAAAGGGAAGACAGCTTTATTAAGCGTAGGAAAGTGCAGCAAGAGGCTGAACAACCACTGGGCCACTGCTGTGGAAAGTGTGACTAGAATGAGTAGAAATTGATCAGAGGGCTCACTTCTTGATGTTGTCTGCCCCAGCAGTCGCAAAGGAGTACTCTGTGGGGTGGGCTGCCATTGCTCTCACGCTCTTCTTGTGGTAAGTCAGGGTGGTCAGCGGGTACGGCCGCACTGCCCGGATGTCCCACAGCTTCACGGTCTTGTCATGCGACCCGGTGATCACCTGCAAAACACACAGATGCTCCTTGAGCTGGACATGTACAGCTGAACTCTGCACGGAAAAGCATGGGCGTCCAATGAAGTCTGGCTTTTTAAAGGGTGCTGCCAATGGCTATTCAGATGGTGCATGTCAAAAGCTGCATATAGCTAAAGATGAATCAAGCAGAGGCTGCTTACTGCACGTCTCAGGCTGCCAGGACCATAAAAAGCGATTCACATGCCCCCCCCCCCCCCCCCCCCTTCCCCCAAAACTTGGTCTGTAATGCTATGCTGGCTT
>QAXI01000436.1:1817100-1907549 GCA_004335615.1 Chloroidium sp. JM
CTCAGGCTGCCAGGACCATAAAAAACGATTCACATGCCCCCCCCCCCCCTTCCCCCAAAACTTGGTCTGTAATGCTATGCTGGCTTGGACTGCTTTGTTCGGCCCAGATTCCGGTCTCTATGTTGGTCAGTAGAACGTTGGGGGATGGAAGGCTGTGTGACCTGGGGATCAGTGCCCTGAGAGAGGATGCTGCAGACCGTGTCGTCGTGCCCCGTCAGGCAGTGCACCTGCACCTTGCTGCGCATGTCCCACACGCGGCACACGCTGTCCCTGCCGCCGGTCATCAGGATGTCCAGCGTGGGGTGCAGCTTCAGGGCGTACACCCCACTCAGATGCCCATGGTAGTGCCGGATGACCTGCAGGAGCGATTGGTACGGCTTGAGCAATCCACAGCACAGTGTGGCTGCCACCAAAACCCCCAAATCCGGCATGGCATTGGGCAGAGGTCTACAGCAATATTTGAGGCATTTGCCTCTCTGCCTCCAAAATCCGTGACCATCCGCTTTTCCTGCATGGTCTCGAACTCCCGCCCACTCTGCGAATTGACCCTGACACGCCCGTCCTGAACAGCAAATTTCATGTGGCAGTACTTGTGCAATCCTATAAAGTTCGTTCCTGACCTCACACCCCTTTGAGACACACCCTCCGCCTGCGGCAACCATAGGTTTGCTCTGTTGGGGCCAGCACCTTGTTGTACTCCAGGTCCCAGCACTTGACCATCTTGTCCAGGGCGCAGCTGAACATGTAGGGTTGGCGCGAGGACACGGCCAGCCCCGTGACCTGCTCTATGTGCCCCGTCAGCGTCAGCTTCAGCTGCCCCGAAGCCAGGTCCCAGAACTTGATGGTGCGGTCCCCGCTGCCCGTGGCAAACCACTCGTTGCTGGGGTCAACCGTCACCGACCGCACGCTCCTGTTACATGGCCACAACCCCGATCAGCTGTAATGCAGGAAGGTTTGTGATCAGAAACACAGCCATTATCCACCCTTCAGCATATGGCCCATGCTGAAAGTGTCGCAAGCAGGCCAGCACGTCCCGCAGGTCGATTTCTGCATGATATCCAATTCTTCAGTGTACGCATGCTGCTTCACAGGCCAGGGTTGGCGGCCATTATGGGTAGAAACAGGCAGGGAGTCAGGCCTCACCCCAGGTGTCCCGAGATGACGCGGTAGCAGTGCCAGGGCGGGTGCCATTTTGGCTTGGGCCACTTGCTGGCCAGCTTGCGGGCCAGCTGGGCACTGGGCAGGTCCTTGGAGTCCGTGGTCACGATCTTCATCACCTCCTTGTTGCTGGGCAGCTTGGCCCCCACCACCAGGGCCTTGCCCTCCCCCTTCCTGGACCATTTCTGTTGGTTCAGATACTTTTGCATTCCCCTGGCCCCGCACCCAGGATTTCCTCCCTGATCCTCGTGCCTGAAGTAGGGTATGCTTGCAAAGGAAGAGTATGCTTGCAAAGGAAGAGGTTGGAACATGCCTCTGGGCTTTGCTGGTGGTCTCCAGCTCCTCCAACAGCTTGGCGGTCGTACTTTTGGAGGCCCCACCCTCACCCTGCTTGCTTGCACCCCCTTCCTCATCACCCCCCGCCTTCTCGTTGGGGTCTAGCTTGAACTTCTTCACGCCCTCGTACTCGTCCAAAATCTGTACACAGCCGACGTTGCGCAGAGTGCGGTGCTCCCTTTCTGTGACTGTTCTTGACTGGGTCTGGCTGTATTATGGTGCTCAAAACTTTTCTTGAATCACCGAAGTCAATCAAGCAGAATGCAAAACTCTCCACAAAAAAGCAATGTTCTGCAGGGTGCGTGCCATGCAAAGCGCAAAGTCCAAATAGTACCTTGCAGGACAGCTTCAGCTTTTGACTTTCGGTGTCTGCAGCTGTTCGCTGTCCATAGGTGAAGTTTCCGGCGAACAGGTCGAAGGTTCTCTTCAGCGAGAGCAGTGCAAGAGCCTTAGATGTCCTTGGTTTGACAGGAAGGTCACTGATTCCATTCTCCATCTGCATCTCTCTGTCGTGATCGTTTTCTGCACCACCTGGGAGTGCCTCACTGACGCTTTCTGGACATCAAGGTTGAAGACTCTCAACGTGCAAGAAAGGTCACTCACTCCCTGCTTGCATGATGAACGAGGTGCCAAGAGGCGCGGGTCAGCGACTTTCAGAGGATGAAATCAAACATCGGACAAGGACGGCAGTTCAGGTCGCGATAGCCTGTCGGGCCAGGCGTTGCAAAATTTTGAAACTTCCCACCAGCAGCAAACTTGGAGAGGACGTAGCCATGGTCACCTCACAGTCACTCCCTCGCGTGAATTTCTCCCAGCTCGAGCGTTTTCCCAACAGGCTCGTCCTCCTGGTTGCCCAGGTCAATCGCTGACCTGCCAGATTACAACACCACGGTTTTTTTTAATGGAGAGCATTTGCCTGATAGTCGATAGAGCTCGAGGTCATCATCTTTCAAGCCTTGTCCGGTTTCGAATCTCATAATAGTACAGGGCGCTAGTGACTCAATGCAGCCTGCAACAGTGAAAGTCTTAGATAGAGGGAGCAATCAACAAGTTGTTGCAGCCTGAGCTATGATGTCACAGCTCCACCCAGAGCAGTTCCTGCCTAGGGCCAGGCCAGCACGGTGCCCTTTCGTGAAACACACGTGTTGGACAGGTGGACAGCGTGGAAGGCCGGAAGGCCAAGGTGAAGGCAGCAGATGGGGGCCATGTGTATGTGGAGCTGGCAGGGCCCCCTGCCTTCAATACTCCCTTCGTGGAGTTTCAGGGGGTTGTCACATCCCCTACAAGCATCAGGGAAGAATCCCGCAGAGACTTTGGCTCTAATTTTGGTGAGATCTCACGCTATCATCCGCACAATATTGTAGGACAAGTGCAGCACTTGCCAGGGCAACCTCGTAACTTCTGATCTGGTTGTCAGTTGGATCAGCTGAAATGCTAACCCAGGTCCTTGTCTGCAGATATGGGTCTTTACAATGAGCTCTGCAAGCTCTCCACAATGGACTATGCGGACATCTTCTGAGGGTGTAGAGCCTTGAGATTGTGTGCAAAGTCGAGGGATCTGTTGGACAGGCCAGTGTAGACAACCTTCAAAGTTTAAAAGTATGTTAGAGTCCATGTTCTGTTAGCAAACACTTGTAAGATCTCGCTCTGGTCACTGCAAGGGAGTAGGCAACCTTGCTAGTCTACAGAATTGGGTATTTGTCAATAGTCGATTGATATTTCTGTCACCTCTGCATTTGCATATCTGTTTCACGCTCTGGTATCAGACAATCCAGGCAAAGTCAAAAGAATACGGCGGGACACATTCCTGCGGCTCCAAAATCATCATTCGTATGGGTACTCTTGTCCAGTTCGTTCGTTTTGCTGTTGTCACAGCTGTCAGCAAAATGCAAGGTAGCCGAGTGCCATTTAGCAGACACGTTTAGGTATGCGCTGCCACCTTGGAGGGCATGCAGGGCGTCATAGGGGGCACAGACATTGTACAGGCAGCCATCTGCAAAGAACAGCTGTGTTTGTAAAGCGATAATGAGAGCATCAGTGATTTGAAAATTTGCACATCAGTGTACACTGTGCATGCATTCTTCGCTGACCCAACTCGGAACTCTGACCCACCTGGGCAGGATACTCAGTCATGGTGGCCCTATGGTATCGCGGGCCAAGCGGAGGTGGCCTGTCCAAGTCTTGGCTGTAAGCTTGTCTCAGACTTGGGCCACATCTGAAGTCGCTGGCAGGATAGCTGAAAGAGAATAATGACCTGCAAGAAAGCAAGCATTCTTTGGCTACGGCAAGAAGCAGCCACTGAAATGGTGCAAGAAAGGAGTACTTTGAATCCAGTATCGACATACCATTGGCAAGCTGGCAGTTGAGACAGGCACCTATCGGACGAGCTGCCAGACATTGGCACGCTGGGAGAGCAATCCTCGAGAGCTTCACGTTCGTCCTCCTCTGGCACAGAAGGTAGTTCGCTGAAGTATTCTGACCGGCCGCTTGTTTCAGCTGCAAGCGGAAAAACGTGTTCAGTCTATAGTGTGGACGATGTTGATCTGAAGGCAACAAATGTCAAGTCTTCTTCAGTTCAAGGTGGCAAAGACTGAGAGCAACCTTTTGGGAGGTCATGACTGCGCCTGGGTGAGAGGTCCTCCTGTGACATGGTGAACAGCTTCACAGATTGCCTCTCCTGCACAGGGTTCTCCTCCAACGGCAGGCCGGAGTAGTCTTCGTCCATGAAGAAACCCTGCATGCACAGAGTGTGCTGAGAACTTGTGCTGCCGCTATCATTCCAGAACCATGAATTTGCGCAGGTGTGACAACAGAGCCAGGGCATACGAAATGTCATACAAGCAACCAGATCTGTCAGTATCATGATTTCAGAGGTCTGTGGCAATTGTATAAGGACTTACTTGGCTCTGGGAGGCCTCGCTGAACACCGAAACCACCAACGGGCTGCTGGTTTGGGTGCTTATCCGCGAGTCGAAAGGTTCTGGAGAGCTCCTCAAAGCCGCTTGCACTATCTCGGGCTGCAGTGCTGAGCATTTCTCTGGCTGCAAGCCAGAGGCCCCCGCCATGCCATTCTTCAGGATCGTCTCCCCCTGGCTGATAGCTGGTCTTCTCTTGTCTGCTGCGTTTGTGGTCAGATACCTGCACAGGCTTGCTAGTTTCAGGCTTGTGCCTGCCACCAAAACGCAGATAGCCCCAGCTTGTCCAGTCATTTCTGAAAATGGAATTCCACCTAAATATGGTAGTAGGACAGACCCCTTAGAATATGAGATTTGCTTCTTCATTTGCAGACGTGGGCTGCAGGGTTGAGCGAGGAGAAGCTTTTGCATTGCCTCACCTTTCAAGCATGTAGTTCAGACTATTCGCTGTGGTCTTTCTGTGCTGGTCTGCGCTGTCAGCAGGGGTGCTGTACTGCACTGGGCAGGCCACGCAGCTCTGATCGGAAGCTGCAGACTCGCAGGACGGGGAGTAGGGGCCCATGCCGGACGCGCCCCCAAACAGACGAGCCTGCAATGTCGTTGTTTAGCGTCCTCATTCCAGTCTCGAATTTATCTGGAGTGAAACTGCCGATCTTCGGATGCAAGCAATACGAAGTCGCTCACCCGTACAGGTTTAAGCCAATGTCGCAGAAACTTTCCAATCCGGTCCCAGAGCAAATCATTTTCCTCTCCAAGTTTGGCATACTCCCAAGCAGTCATTCACACCTGATGGTGACTTTCCCAACCTCATGCCCTCCTCTTCACTGAATGGCAGAGCCTTTAGGGTCAAAGCTACAGTAGTGCTGGCCAATTGCAGACCGGCAGGTGCATGCCTGACCTGCTGTGATGGGAGTTTTTACACGAGTCCCACCTCTTGCTGGAAGGCTTCCCTCATGTCTGTCTCAGCCAGGCATGGGTGGGCAGCGATCTCCTGCAGTGAAGGTCGGTCTGCTGGGTCGGTCTGCAGCATGCTGAGGATGAGGTCGCGTGCCCCACTGGAGACACGGTCCGGAAAAGGGTTCAGCCGCCCCTTGAGGGTGTTGTACACTTGCTGCTGGTCGCTGTGCGGCCGTCGCATGTCCTGCAACACACACAGTCCTTCTGGCTCTTTGCTTTCCCAAGTGATTAGCATTGCTCTTTTAGGTCTTGAGAGAGGAGAAAGCTGTGGAAAGTTGACCAGCGCAACTTGCAAAGGCATGCTTCCTCGAATGGGCTTCGAATTCTTTGCACATTCCAGCACAAGGGAGCAATAATTATTGGTAGGGACATGTTGCAAATCGGCCATGTCACCTCACTTGGCTGAGGATGGCGGGCTGTACCTGGAAGGGGAATTTGCCGACCAGTGTGATGTACAGCGTGACTCCCAGCCCCCAGACATCCACAGCCACAGCGTCCTGTGCTGGCGTGCTACCCTCCTGGACTATGCACTCCGGGGCAATCGTGCTGAGTGTCCCACACCCTGGCGGCATCTGTTCCTCCAGAGGTGCTGCCAAGCCAAAATCAATCACCTGCAGGTCAATCACTTGTTTTTGGTGCCAGAGTGGGAGCTGCGCCATGATTGTCTTGGAAGCAGCCCTCAGCGGAAAGGCAAACCTTAGATTCAAAGTCCAAGACCAGTGGCCCTGAGGTTGAGCGCTTGGATGACATATTCCTTTGTTTTGCGATCAAGACGACAGACGAAACGCCACCTTCAGCATGTGTGCCTGTGGGTCCACCATGCAGTTCTCGGGCTTGAGGTCGCGGTGAGCGATGCCCTGCTCGTGCATGTGGGTCACGGCACTCAGCAGCTGCCTGAAGTAGTGCAGCCCCAGCTGCTCTGGCACCCTGTTGTGGCACTGCTTGATGTAGTCCAGCAGATCTGGCCCCCGCACCAGCTCGAACTGCGCGACTTGCAACTTTCAGCTGTGACTTGTCACAACAATTGATCTGTCAGGGATGGACAACATCACTGAATTCAGGCAGATGGAACTCCAGCCCCCCCCCCCCCCCCCCCCCAGTTCTCTTCTCGCCAACTCTGCCTTCTGACATACAGGTAGATCGGCATGTGAGGTGCATGAAGGCCCACCGCAAGCGCCAGGCTGCCTTCGTGTGCCACCACATCCACCAGCTTGGCTATGTGTTTGTGGTCTAAACACTTGGCGCAATTGATCTGCAAGCAGCAAAAATATCTTCCCAGATCCATTGGATAGGTGCAGCAGCCAGACACTCAGGGGATCACTCATCAGAGAAGAGATCTCACCTCCTGCTGGATAATGCTGGGCGGCAGCATGAAGCCACCACAAGGTTTTGAATTCAGCACCTGCACCAAAATTGTAAGCTGGGAGGTGATCTTGGCAAAATCTTCATTTGCAGCTCACCAAAGACCCTTTTATCCCAGGCATGGGCTGGGTGCGTACCTTCAATGCAACATGAGCTCCATTCTTATCCACTGCCTCGTACACACGAGCTGTGGCACCACCTGCAGCAGCCGTGCTGCATATTGTTTCGTCTCCCTAGGACGCGAGTTTGGTGTCAAATTAAAGGTGTTATCGTGAAAGCCCAAGGAGGTAGAATCATTCCACTCAATGCCTTTATACAGGCACCGTATTCCCAAAATTCGTCGCGATAGAGGCAAGATTACAAATCTGGCATGGCGCAAAGCTTGGGACGCATCAGGCGCGCGCGCCTTGCTTTACAAGGAAGGGATCTATTTAAACATGCGTGCAAGAATCGCAAGAGGCACATGCTTTTCAGCGATGAGTTGGCTAGGAGGTTGGTTTTTCCAAGTCGCCCCACAGGACCTTCTTCTTTTCGAACAGCTGAATGCATCGTCCACTCACAACGAGAAGGTAATTGGAGATCTGCTCACCGTTGATCTCGGCGAGCAGGCGATAATGGTCAAAGGATGTCCCAACATAGTCGGAGATTGACCCCGACATTTGCGCATCGCTCCCCAATTGCATGAGTGATGCGAAGCTGGAAGACGGCTCCATCATCATTCCCACAAATCCTGTCTCACGAGGACTCTGCCCTTGAAAGGGGAAAACCATCGTCGAGCGTCCAAGGGTGAGTTGTCGCCTTCGGCCTTGTAGAACGCATTTTCAAATCGCACGACTTGGCTCCTCAAATCACACCACCGAACGGCACGAGGTGAATCCGCCCATATTCGTTGTAAATGGACTAGCTCGGCTAGCGACGAGATTACTCATCCAAAACCCGACTCGGACGTCTGGTTTCATATCTCGGCTCTTACTCCTCAGTCGACAGTGCTTCAATACGTGATATGGAGAACCCCTGAATTGGACTTGTCTCTTCTTTGCTTTGACACTACATCAACAGCGACGAGCGTCAGAATCGATTTGACAAAATTTGTGAAGTCCAGGACGCAGTGCTGAACTCACTGAGCCGCTGTCTGGAGCAGTACAGGCTTGATGGAGGTCAACTTGGACACGCAAAAACATGGTGAAGACCCTCAAATTTGTCTCCTGCAGGCATAGAATACACACCCCAAAACAGCCCCTGAGTGTTCTCTAAGTCGTGCTTCAGAAGGTGAGCATTGTATGCAACTCCAATACAGCTAATTGCAGCCAGATCTGATGGAACATGGTGCGAAAGTACAGGCCAGAGCACAGAGATTGGGGCACAGAGCGAAGAGGCCACCAGGTCAGTAGCTAACTTTGCCGATACCAGCAGCTTTCATTTAAGGAGCATTGGAATTTGGTACTGCATCTCCAGAGCAATGGACAGTGAGACGAGAAAAGCAATGAGTCCTGACATTCTGACGACAGGGAGGAGAAATGGCTGTGGGCAAATTGCCAAGCCCTGCAGGGGACCACGGATGCCAACATGCACACATTCTTGCACAAAAAGAAGCGGCAAGTCAGGTCCCCTTACTGCTTGGATACCCCTTGAGGGCCACCTGGCCCTTCTCCTCAGCAAGGCAAACCAAAGCTTGATTGGTGAGCCGAGCAGCTGAGCTTGTATCTTTGTATCTTGCAAGGCAAGGCATGCAAGTGACGCAGTCCGTCTTTGCAGCTCGAGTGGAGGGGGGTGACACGCTCGTCAGCAAACAAGTCTCAGGACACCAGATGGTCCGCCGTCGTGTATTTGGGGAGTACAGGTATGAGCAAAGCCATACAGCATGCGTTCCTGACCTGTGTCGACCATTTGGAGTAGCAGTCCTGCCTGATAGCACTTCAGCTGTCCAACGCGGGCTGAAGCGCAGACGAGCGGGGGAGCATCAAGCACACGATCAGCGCCACCTACAAAACGGCAGAGGATGCGGCGACAGACTATGACAGGGCAGTGATCGCCATATATGGGCGCAGCAGGGCAGTGACCAACTATGATGTGGACGATTACCCCCCAGAGGTGTGCCTGTGCTTGGCTGGAAAATGCACATGATCTGGCATGGAATGCAGTCATGCTACGACTGTGTCATCGTTTGACAATTTGATTTACAGGCACTCCATGTTATGTTATGAAAGGTGCAAGGCAGTCGAAAGAGTTTTGGTGCCAAGCCACTGCTGATCACTGACAAGCAGGAACGATGCAGGATGTGATGCGCACTGGAGAAGACCTGCAAGCATTCCTCAAGACCCTTCAAGGAAGACACTGGAAGCAGGCTGCAGGTAAGACTCGCAGTTGTGAGCAGACTTAGCAGTTCTGTGAGCCTGATATTACGCTGCACCCTTGTGTCTCCTCTTATTTAATTCCCTCCCCCTCTACTGTCTTGCAGCAGAGCCCACTCAGCAAAGCTCACATAAAAGCTCACAGGGGGCCCAATGGAAGCACTCTGACCGTGGTGGCATCTACCCTGCTCGCTGTGGCAGATGCACCAATTGCATCACGCAGAGTGGCTCAGTCTGCCTTCAGGTGGCTCTCCTCTACCCATCGCCTCAAAGCAGCAGTACCCAATCGTTTGGGAAGCTGCACTGGCTTACGCATAAATTCGTGAAAAGCAGCATGTTCATTCAACAGAGGAGAATGCCAGTTTCCTGTGACATTGTCTGCAAGCATATAAGCATCACACATCCTGGGGCTCCAGGCGAATTCGTTCACTGATGGCTGAAATGGGTGATGCTGCCGTCTGCTGCACTGCTTGAATCTGTTTTCCTTGCAGAACCAGTATTTAAGGCAAAGTGCGGCTGAGCTGCACACAGGAGGGCCTATCAGGAGGACGAATGGCCCTAACAAACTCACAGGAGCAGCGGCCAGGCAGAGGATGGCTGCCTTGTACGAGCTGCATGAAAGCAGCCGCATCGCAGCTAAAATCAACACAGGTACAAACAGGGGAAGGCAGCCTTCCATTTTTGTGAAAACATGCTGGTCAGGCTGCATGGTAGAATTTCGGACAGTTTTTTGCACTGTTGAGACGTCATGCAGGCGCAGAAGGCCTGGCAGAGGGGGAGCCTCCCGCATATCACCAGCTCTTCTATCCGTCAGGTGTGGCTGCTGAGGCAGCCAGGTCGGTGGAAACCTGCTATGACTATATTGCAGATCTCGTCAAATTGAACAGGTGCATCGCTCGTACACACCAAGCTCGGGCAATATCCTCCTGGGCTGTGAAGATTCAAAAAGGGTGAATGCGGCGCACGATTTGTTGAGTGGTGAAGAAGCAGGACCACAAGCTAGGGGTCATGATATACTGGGTGCTGCAGGAGGCGAGAAGCATGGGGAAATGCCATGCCGACCCAAGAGACTCCTTGCCAATGCTGCAGCACTTCCAGCCACAGTTCTGACAGCTGTTTACTGCACATTATGAACCCCAAGCATCAGCTGATGCAAAGTCATGTCGAGGCAAAGCTGGCCAGTTCAGGATCCCAAGAAGGTGAGCACCCTGTTTTCAGAGGTGTAGCTGTTTTGGCGCCATGGAAGAACAGCCTGGTGACCGAAACTTCGCTATGTCGTATGGCGTATCAGGTGATTCTCGCCCTTCCTTGAAGCAAGCCCAATTCAACCACGCCCCATTTTGACTGTTGCAAATTGTGCTGAAATGTACCAAGTCCAGAGGAAAATGGTTGTACAGAATGACCAGAAAAGCATATCATGTGATGTTGTCCTGAATTTCATGCAGATCCTGACGATGAATGGATGAAGCGGCTTCCACCCTGCCTAGTGCACACCGCCAGAGAGATCCAGAAAGCCAGCACCTCAGAATTTGGGTCAGAAGGCAACGATTGTGCGCCAAGAAAGAGAAGGAAAGGGCTCAGACCAAAGGGGGCTACCGCATTCAGTATCATCATGGATCAGCTCCTCCAGTCTGGTCATCTGTAGACGTGACTGTATATTGTAAAGATTTCTGTGAGACAAATAATCCATGGCAGAAGCATGAACCCCACGATTTTGATCGACTTGAACGTGTGTTCAACATGGCTAATAAAAGAAATGTAGTGTATTTCTGTAGAGAAGTTGTAAGCATGGTGTCACTTTTGGTGCTGTTGTAGCTGTTGAACATGCATGAGAATAGAAACCCTGGAAGCCATATCACCCGAAAAAGATGTCCAAGTCATGGTCATCATGTGCTTCCCCACAGCAGACCGCAGATTCCTTAACGGGAAAGACTGGGAGGAAGCCCCTCCTGGGGTGTTAGAAGTACTTCCTCACTCGATTCACCGCCCCTCTCTGACCCTCCAGGAGGGGGTGACCCTTGGAGGAGGGGGGGGGGGGGCAGGCAATGCACTAGTAAGGGAGAAGCCTCACTGCCATGAGATCAGTCTCAGCTGGCTGAGCAAGCACTCCACCGCTCAAGAACGTTATGTCTCATAGTCGGGGCTCGTTTGAAAGATAATTAGGACGAAAGAGAAATCCATGGCGAATTGGAAGCTTCTTGCCAGTATAGCTCTCCTGGTGAGACCTATCCCGCGCAATGAGTGAGCGAGGGTAGACTTCATATGTCCAAGATCACGGCAGACGCGATATTTAACAAAGTCAAACGCATTCTTCTCTTTGACTCGCCAGGCTGAGCTGCAGAGCACGTGTAAATGATGATGGAGACCAAGGGTATCCATCCAAAAGTGTTTAGAAATTGCCAGAAGTATTGAAAGATATGATATGACACCACAGCATCAATCCTTGAAGCATGCCATGCACTCGCAGACAGGCGCAACCTGCTGCGTCGTTTGGGCACTGAATTGGCTGAAGAAGCTTGACTCTGAAAGCACAGGAATTCCTCATGAAGCACAGCTAGAGACGGCTTCAGCAAAGAAGGCAAGTGTCCCTCCTTCAATTGATGAAGAGTGCACTCTGGAATTCCTCGTGCAACTGAAATTAGTCGAAGAGCAGAAAGTCATTGCTGCTGAAGGGGTAGAAGCAAAAACTCAAGTCCAGCACAATGCTGCCTGCAAGGTCTCAGCATTCACTGTCTGAGCAGGTGGCATTGCCTTCTGTGTTTGCCGACGCGAGCAGAACCCTTTCCATCGTGGTGCCAGCATACAATGAGGAGCTGCGCCTCCAGCCCACAATGGAAGAGACAATGACGTATGATCTTCTGACAGCCCTCGTAATTGTTCAGCTGAACAATTGACAACACAGTCCGTCATAGATGTCAAATGAGCACACTGCGCCTTGTCAGGGAATGTGGCTGTGCTCTACCTCTGTATCTATTAACACCGCCCGATTGAAGAGAGTCCCCGAGGGCAGGCGGGGTGGGGTCGCTGGACCCTACAACAACTGCTCGGGTGGGCTTGATGAGTGAGAAATTCAACATAACTTGCCTGAATTGGAAATAATAGCTTCACTTAACAGGCCAGCAACGCTTTAGGTCTATTCCCCTGGCTGACTATCATTCTCAAGACAAAGAGTGGCAACCTGCATGACATGCCTGCCAATGGCGCAGGTATTTGAGGCAGAGGCGGGACAGGAAGGGGCGGCTTTTCACATATGAGGTCATTGTGGTGGACGACGGCAGCACGGACAACACCCCAAAGTAAGAGACTTGAGCCTGAATCTTGCACACTTGCAAGGAAGTTTGCATTTGCATTGGGAAGGAGGCTGGCGTTAGATGCAGCTGTCCTCGGACATGCTAAGCCTGAGCTAAACGAAGTAGCGCCTTTGCTTGCTGCTGCTTAAAACTGGAGATGCTGCCTGACTGCATACAAACTTGGTCTGACAAGTGCCCTGTCAATCTGTAAGATCAATAAACTTTAGGTCTTGACCTCATACACCAACCTGCGGACGGTATGCAGGCTGGTGTCTGACCTGGTACAGAAGCACGGCAGCGATACGCTGCGCCTCGTTCGCCTGCAGAGCAACAAGGGCAAGGTACGCCTATTGCACCCCAAGCTCTCCGCTGCTTGCGATTTTACATTTGCAGTATAGACGATTGCGATGTGAGATTGTGCGCCTTCAGGGGTATGCCGTCAAGGCGGGGATGCTGGTGGCCAAGGGGGAGGTGGTGCTGTTCATGGACGCCGATGGGGCGACCAAAGTCTCAGATGTGGAGAAGCTGGAGGCCAGCCTGCAGTCCATCGCCACAGGTATCCCACAGAGTATCAGGCCACACAGGTCATTTTGTGGCTCCCTGCTTGCTTGGCAGGTAAAGTTGTAGCTGCAGTTGAGGAAAGGGGCGAAAGTTCCGTTGGGTGGCTTTCTGTGCCTTATCTTTTCCACGGGAAGCCCGTGATGGAGGTAAAGCAATGCCATCTCAGCAGCCTGCTCTTTGCAGGCAGCAAGGACGGTGCAGTAGGGATGGTTGTGGGATCTAGAGCGCACCTGGAGGATGCCGCCATAGCAACGAGGCACTGGTACAGGAACTTCCTGATGAGGGGGTTCCACCTCCTGGTCCTCTTCGTCGCAGGCGGGAGCGTCAGGGACACGCAATGCGGCTTCAAGGTTGTCTGCTCCCCCCCTCCTGCTCCCGAGATCTCAAGCTCTACCTGCACATGCTGGGCCCCTCTCGGAGGCAAAATTTGTCGGCTGTAACTCTGCCTTGTGGAGTGAATGCAATTTCGGCCCTAAGTTTTGCTTGAGCGGTCCTCAAGACCAGCTTCCTGACTCGGACGTACAATAACACACCGAGAAGGTTGTCCTGAAACGTGCAGCTATTCACGCGGCAAGCCGTCAGGACATTGTACAGCAATCAGAGGCTACAGCGATGGTGCTTTGATGTGGAGCTCCTGTTCCTAGCCAGGCGCTGTGGCGTGCCGGTTGGGGAAGTGGCGGTCACCTGGAAAGAAATCCCAGGTGCAGATATTCCCGTGTTCAGAATGATCCAGGGATTTATAGAGAGCGTGTAGCCTGTATTTGCGGAAGCAAGAAGTATCCATAGACTCACATCATGAGTGCAGCACATATGAGGGGTGAGCGTGTGACAGTACTTAAGGGTGGAAAAGGGGGGTTTCCCGCCTGACATTCTTGATGAGCTTCGTGCGGTGGCGTGACAGCATTTTTTATTGATTTGTTCCTCCCTTGCAGGCTCAAAGATTCGCTTCACGTCCATACTGCACATGAGCTGGGAGCTGCTGGCCATCCTTCTGGGGTATGTGGGCTTCAGAAGCTGGAGCGTGCGAAGGCCTGACAAGAAAGAAGCTTGAGAAGTCTTGTGGCAGTAGCCAATGTTGCTTGTCGCTTCTGTTGTTGCTCGTGAGTGCCTTCAAATCTAGAGCGTGTGATGAATGAATATATTACCGTCCAGGGGGGAGCCAGGGATGACTCAATGGACTATGACATCCAAATCTATCAAATCTAAGTGTGAAAAGAGGCGTCGAATTATGAATTTGAGCTTAGTAACTTTATAAACAGGCTGGCAATGTCTATGAACCTTGGACTCGGAAGCATGTATACAAAATTTCGCCCGGAGGCACACGGAGCTTCTGAGATCTCAACTCAGAAGTAGCAGCACTCAATCCATTAACAGACTGTCGATCAATGTCAGTCATCAGCGTAATGATTTGCAGGTTTTGTAGCCTCGTTTGCATCTGATAGCTTGAAGATTGTGGGGTCATCAAGAGCTGCAGTGGACAGCTTTCCTCAAACCCCCTAGCAGCAAATGACTTCCCTATAAGAGAGCTCCATTGTGGACTCGCCCCACTTTTAACTTACTACCCTCCATAGACTGTTGAGGTGAATGCACCAAAGACGGAAAAGAGATCCCAACATCCCTTCTTCTGAAGGATTGTATACACCACCTCAAGCACTCCTGATGCCGCTCAAAGGCTACTCGAGCAATATAACAACCTCCAGAAAGCAATATGGATTCACCTTGCAGGCAGCAGCATGGATCACTCAGTCTTTGTCGGAGATCTGGCGGTTGATGTGACGGATCAAAGTCTCCAGGAAGAGTTCAGACAATTCTTTCCCTCTGTCCGTGGGGCCAAAGTGATCTCAGACATGGTCACCAACCGCTCCAAGGGGTATGGCTTCGTGCGATTTGGGGATGAGGAAGAAAGGAACAGGGCAATCGCCGAGCTCCAGGTAGGCCCTCCACGGCTTCCTAACACAAGGATATGTCTGCTGCTTTTTGACGGACTGAGGCTAGTGCAAAGTATCGTGTCAAAGCATTGACCATGGCACAGCAAAGGATCTGCCATCCAGTATTCTGGCTGATGAGTGCTTCATCGTCGAGCATGCGAGGACCACAATCGTTGAATGCCTGCTCGCTTGAGGATTGCATTTTTGGATGCAGGGCCACATCATATCCGGCCGGCCCGTCCGTGTATCCATAGCGACCGCCAAGAGACCAGCAACGCTTGATCGCCCGCAGACCTCTCCTGGTGATCTGCTGCCACCTCCAGCCGCCCCAGCTTCGCACTCCCACACAGCTGACTCAGAGGCGGTGCAACTGAATGATTCTCATCGCACTGTGGCACAGCCGACGGCTGTGGCAGCAGGACAACGCTCAGCATTGTGAATAATTACTCGTTTTGGCAGGTGAAAGCAGTACAGTATGTCCTTGTGCAGGCCAACCTGAGGATCTCAGCAACACGACCCTGTTCATTGGAGCCCTCAGCAGCAGCGTGACGGAGGAGGAGCTGAAGGGCCTGTTTGGTCGGTTTGGGCCTGTCGTGTACTGCAAGATTCCGTCAGGAGGATCGGCGCCCAAGAACTGTGCGTTCGTGCAGTACGTCAGCCGGCCCTCGGCGGAGCAGGCCATGCAGGAGATGCATGGCCAGGTGTGTCTTGCCCACCACCACTTCGTATGGCAGGGAGAGGAATGAAATGAAGGTATTGAGTCTGAGTCTTAGGAACGAGATGGGAGGGGAGAACCAAAAAATTTGTGTTCACCGAAAATTGATTTGCTGCAAGCCAATAAATGCACGTGCTTGAAAAGCAGCCACATGTGCAGGTGATCGGTGGCTCGGCTGTGCGGGTGTCATGGGGAAAGAACAACTCGCGGCCGTACTCACAACAGCCTGCGGCAGCCAGCAACATCCCCTACTATCCGGGCACATACATACCTGGCGTCCCGATGCCTGCCTATCCAGCCTACCCTGCAGTGGATCCTTACGCAGGCTACCATGCTTTGGGGCAGCCTGGCGCCAACCCCTACCTCATGCAGGCAATACTTCCTGAATTGTAAAAATACCCCCTTGCAGTGTCATATCCCTCCAGAAATTTCAATGTCTAGTACCTTCCACTGTTGTGTGAGAAGGGTGGTCAAGAGCAGGCTTCAGTGCAGGCAAACCAGCAGCAGCAGGAGGCACAGCAGATTCACCCTGGTCAGACAGGCGCCCAGAGCGGCCCTGCGGGAAGTTTGTCAGCCCAAGGCAAACCTCAGCAGGCACGCTCCTAACTCCCTTGGTCGTAGGTCCACATGTGCAACGCTTGTCTGGATGAGCTGAATCAGTCTTGACGAAGGCTTCATCAGATATTGCCTACCAACAACAGATGAGCTACCAATTGATTGGCCGTTGTGCAGGCAGATATCTCGCGGCTTAATGCCGAAAGCTTGCAGAAGTGCAAAGTCTCGCTTTTTGGCCACATACACAGCTTAATCGATGCCAGGAGGGCAGATATTTATTGAATGGTAGGAGATTGTGATTTGCAGCAGCTATGTTAGCTTTTGTTTTAGGCACAGTCGACAGCCTGTTGGTTTCTTAGATCCAGAAAAAAGAGGGGTGAGGACTTGTTAATACAGCAGGTGATGAAGTATGTGTGAGGATTCAATTGTGAATTTTCTGCAGACATATTGGCAGTCTTCCAGAACCTGTTAAAACATTTCACCCACAGAACTCGTCCCTAGTTGCCTCGCTCTGGCTGCACGTTTCAATAAAGTACAAGGCCCTTGGCTTTCTGTAAAGGCATTGTGAATTAAGATTGGTCATCACCCTTGCTCTGTCCTCAAGCTTTGTATCTCTCATACCTGCCATGAATTCTTCTGTACATGGCACTCCTCTGACAATTGTTCACACAAACCCCATCACAGAGCCCCAAAATTGGTGTTTTGACTAACAGCGCTCTCTCCTGCGCCCTCTTCGGTGCTCTCACGGGCTCATGACCCGCCGACTTGATAATCTGTCCCTCGGATAAGTCCTGTACAAGCCTGGAGCCACACCAAATGCCTATTTTGAGAAGGGACTCAAGGATGTCCATGACTTTGGGGAGCTTGCTGCACTGCTCTCAAGCTCAACACAGCTGCCTCACCATGGATGAATCAGGATACATTCTGAAATTGATGAAGCACGTCATAATAGATTGGCTGCTTGCCCGTCACAGATATGCAAGGACAAGAACGCAGCAGCTACTATGTCCCCCCAACCTCAACGGATACAAGACTCTGTGCGCAGGTTCAGCAGATCTCATTTGTCTTGATGCTTGGACAAGAAGCGGATTGATCTCTTACCAAAATAGAAGAAGAAGCAGAGCCCCCAGGGCACCACGAGGGATACCAGGAGAGCGGAAGAGAGGGATGCGGCGTTCTCCAGGTCATGGTTGATACCCCCCTCCGACACCTCCCTCACATCGTAGTGAAACAGCTTCTCAGCTAATATCCCTGCACACCGACGACACGTGCATGACATCGCTGGTCATGCAACGATGTCGGCGCAGCCTCTTGCCTCACAAGCTGACATCAAGCCCGCATGCTCTCACCAGAGCGAGAACCAGAACGCAAACAGTGAAGGCTGCAAGCAGCTAGCTTGAGGTCAAAGCAGGGCACAAGTGAAGAAAGGGCAGTGGGTGAGCTCACCAACCACCGGGGCAGCACATGCAGCCACGGCCCCTTCGAAGCTTCGGTCAAACGCATAGACCGTGCTCCTCTTCTCCTCCGGCACTATCTCGGCAAAGATGGCGCTGTTGTTGGTGCCACACCTGTGCAAATCAAGACAGCTCAGGGTGGCCAGCATGCATCTCCAGCTGCACCTGCCACGCCACCTTGTTTCTGCCCTCATCGGTCGACAGCCTCGTGATCATTGCTCCGCTTGCCAGTGAGACCCTGGCCCAGAATGCCTCCGAGGCATGTGGGGTACGGGACGGAACGCTGGAAGCCGGTGTTTGCTTCTTCCTGGGCCCGGACTGCACAGGGAGGGGTGGCTCACCAGCTGATGCAGCAGCCCATGAGGAGCATGACAGCCCCGTAGGTGAGGGCCAGGCTGTTGGGAGAGGCGTCCCCCAGGGGCACAGTGGGCAGCCCCTTGAGCAGCAGGCAGGACAGGGGCAGCCCCATCAGCACGCTGCACTGGCAGGCGGCCACCCGCCCGCCGCTGGGCCACCTCGACCCCATGTGGTCGCCTGCCCAGCCACCACGTCAGCCCTCGCTTGCACCACAGCCCCTAATCCGGGGATCACATGCAAAACTGCCTACTTGGAACGACCATGGACACATCGATTCTCTGAAATGCCTGGATACCGAACAGCTTGCTGAAGGTGCTACACCCTCTGCACTCTTGCACCTCTGAAAAGACGTTCTTGATCTCCAAGCGGCAGTGAGGTCTGACGGTCGGCGAGCCACCCTGAGCAAGAAGAGGGATGGCTGACCTATCACTCCTCCCAGGTACGCCCCCATGGCGCAGCCGCATGCAAAGATGGCCATGAGGGAGGACGCCGTGAAGTCGGAGAAGCCCATCAGCTGCAGCCACATGGTGAAGAACACCATCGCGTTCCAGGGAGTGGACCCCCTGCCAGCCACCATGCACTCTCACCTACCAACCAAAGACTGTTGCACTGACAGCTGCAGACATGCAGGAGGATGGTGGTGACCAGGGGGAGCAAGCGGGTGCTGTGGGAGGCTCACACGATGCCCTGGAGAATGAGGATCTGGAAGGTGGGGATGCGCAGCACACTCACGACGTCGCCCCACATCTCCTTCAGCCTCACCGCCATCCCCTGCTGCACCCCTGCCTGCCGCCTGCTCACACCTTCACCCCTCGGCAACTTCCTCAGCGTGGGCAATGGATTGGAAAGGGACAGAAAGGACAGGTGCACTGATTTGCGATACTTGGAAACGAGGGGAGTGGGGGCGGCTCACCCAGCCATGGCCAGACTCTTGAGCGAAGGCGAACGACTGGAGTCCGTGAGGAGTGTGGCACTGGGTCCCAGCTTGGCTTGGGAGATGCCTGCCTGCTCTCCCAGTAGCAGCGGAGATATCAACCCTTGCTGCACATTTTGCAGCATGTTTTCAACCACCCATGTCTTGGCCTGTTCTGCTGACAGCACGACACTCTATTTTAATGCTTTCTGGCTTGTGGTGCATGATAAATATGAAACAATCCTGCATGGCCTGCGAATGAAGAAAACTGTCCCAGGATTGTGTTGATTCACAAAAAGAGCCTGAAAGGCGGGGGGCTGGGAAGAGATGCAAAGGCACCTTTTTGCGGGGGTCTGTTGCCAGCTTGAGAACCATGAGGCTGCACATCAAGCTGATGAGGGCCACAAAGTGGAAGGCGAAGCGCCACCCCTCCAGGGCGCCAAACCGAAAGTGACCCACGTTGGTCGCAAAGAAACCCCCGAACATGCCGCCTGCGCCACCGACAAAATCAGTGGGGCAATGTGCCACCATGCAAGCTGCATTTGATGACCAATGCATGGATGCACGGGTCGGGGTGGTAGGCAAATGCGCACCGAGGCCGGAGGTGAAAGCCATGAGGCCAAATGCACGCCCGCGCGTCTCAGCGGGGTGATAATCGGCGGTGAGGGAGGCGATGCAGGGGATGACCAGGGCCAGACCAAAGCCATTGAAGGCGCTCCAAACCATGGCCTGCAACAGGCTGGTTTCAGCAATTCACGCCATGGGTGGGTGGTGCATGCAGGACTACGTGTTGTCGCCTGTTTGGTGCTCTCTTGCTTCCCTCCAGGCTATGGCCTCTCCATGCTCTCTTCCGGAAATGCCTAAGATTTAACACATCAAGATGGCAACGAGCGGAGGGGGCAGTCTGTGCCGCACGTATTGGCAGCAGTAGCACCTGATGTATGGAGGTGGAGAAACCGATCGCTGTCGTCATTATCCCCCCTGCACAGATCGAGTCATCATCTCCTTCCTTGAACCACTCACAACTCCTTCATGAACAAGGATGTCACACGGTGCTGTTTGTGCAACGGCATCCCTGAAGCAGACAAGGCAAGACGGGAAGGGCAAGGCTCACAGAGGAAGCAACCAGCGGAGACGATGTGCGTCCTGTCATACTTGTCCCCCAGAATCCCGCTCAGGGGGGAGCTCAGCGCCTGGACCATGGCCCGACAGAGCGTCAGCGTCCCGAGCTGGCTGGGCGTGCACTGGAAGCTGATGGAGATGAAGTGGTAGACGGCCGGCAGGACCTGCAACGGGAGCAGTCCGTTCTGGAGTGGATTCTCGCAGCGGAGGTACACGGCAGCTGCAAGTCCTGTCCTTGGGTCAATTACTTCGGCTGAACGAAAGCTGGATGTTTGACCTGCTCATCAGCCCGCTCGATGATGGAGGCCAGGTTGAGTAACACCGTGGTTCTCCAGCGGGTGTGGGAATTTATGGGGGGAGCCATTTTGGCCCCAGGCCTGGGATTCCTAGGCCTGCAACACAGCTAGCCTGGGTAACCGGAGCTGCGGCCTTTCGAGCCTGTTGCCCAGGGTGACCAGGCCTGCCTGATTAATGAATGAAATCTCCAAGAAGCTCACTTCTCCAAAGTGCGAATGGTTGCGTTGTGGCCACTCTACTCTAAGAGCGATGCTCAAAGGCCGAACTTACAGAGCCTTTGCTGATCACCAGAAGCTTTGACTTTGATCAGAACCTCTACCACCCTACGTCTAAGATGCAAAGATTTTCCTACACGCAAGACCATTTCCTGAAATGGATGAATGTCGATCAGGCAGGCCGTGCTTGGTTCGTCATTGAAAGCTCGACCCAAATTATGTTCACGCTTATCGGACAACTTGGCAACTAGCCTTCAAATCTTTGCAAAGAATGCAGCGGTCCTAAAAGGAGGCAGCATTTTAGGAACCGGGATCGTGCACCTGCTGCGGGATCTGTCGTGAGGCCTGCCTGAAGACCCACGTGTGCGGTACGAGTCGATCAGCACAATCTCAAGTGCTACCTGGCCAAGCAGAAGAAGGATAACGAGATATCTGAATGGCTGCTGGGGAAGCAGACGCTTTCCTGGCAAGCCTTGAAGACGAGGTACTGCTCTGTCCCTGAGCAAGTCCAGACCATCAAAATTTGACACACGATCTGCTCTCCAGCAAAGCGGTCATTCGGCAATCACCGGGACAGCGTCATCCAGATATGGGCATCTCAGCAAAGCTGCAGGCAGTCGCTCAGTCACAACCTTGGAATCATCAAGAGTCTCAAGATAGAACTCTAGCAGGGAGTAGAGGGCTCCCAGGAAAGCCACAAGTGGCCTTCATAGCACTTGGAGATTTCCGCTGAGCACTTCACGCCTGTCTGCACCAGCCTGCAACGATGTGGATGTGAGAGAGTGCCTTGTTTTTCCAGGTGAAGCAGGCGGCTGCTGCTGCCGAGAATGGTGGGCCACACATCAAGGAGGAGGCGGCGAATGGGGAATCAGGAGGCGTACAGGTCAAGGAAGAAGAAGGTGGAGACAGGAAGCGCAGAAGGAACCGCTGGGGGGCACCGGCAACTGCGGCGGTCAAGCCAGAGGCCGCAGGCAAGCATGCGCCCCAAATCCTCCTGCCTGGGAGCAGATCTGGTTTCACTCAGCACTGTTCATTGTTCTTGATCGGTTGCCAGCCTGCTTGAATGATACGCCGCCGGCGGGGGAAGGGGGCTGCTCCATGATTCCTTGTATCCTTTGGAACAGAAGATGCAGTCAAAGCGCCAAGGCACTACTGAGTCAGCCTGATGACTGTTAGTGTAGCAGGCGCAGAGGCGCGCGTGCGGAAGAAGAAGAGTCGATGGGAGGAGCCCAGCCCCAGCACGGCCCTGATCGCCCATGTGCCCAAGGAGATCACCCTTCCTGGCGGAATCAAGGTAGAATCCAACCCATGATGCAGATCTGCGATTCATGCGCGCAGTCAATCTTTTCTTTCTGCAGTGCACATCAGCATCAGTCAGGAGCTCGTCATCGCCAATGGTATGCCGTGAGGTCTGTTCAAGGGATGGGAAAGCCGGAGAGTGTGTGGTTGGGTAATTCACAGCATCTGCAACGCATGTATCTTGTGCCAACAATGCCTCGTTAAGGTCAATTTGGGCCATGCATGCAGGCAAGCTTTTAAAATATAAGGGCCGTGATCCGAGCCCGGTGTGTACAGGACACAGGATGGAAGCTGCTGATCACCATGTAAGGGTGGTGGCGGGAATGATTTTGTCCCAAGGCCTGCGTCCCGCTTGGCTGAATGAGCCCTGAGACATTGAAGTCCCTGCAGGTCGCGCTGCCCAGCAGCATCATGGGCATCGCGCACTCGGACCCCAAGATCAAGGGCCTGCACGAGGAGCTGGCGGCAGTGAACACCAAGATCCAGCGCAACCCTGTGGAGCTGCCCCCCGAGCACGAGCGCTCCCCCAGCCCGCAGCCCATCTACGACATCAACGGGCTGCGCCTCAACACGCGCGAGATCCGCGCCAAGGACAAGCTGATGCAGAAGCGCAGCGACCTCATAGAGGAGCTCATCAAGACCGACCCAGGCTACAGGCCGCCCGCCGACTACAGGTCCGCCTCTGTCAATCCTTGAGGTGGCAGCGCAGGCAGGGTGGGCGTAGATTTGCAAGCTTGTAAAATATAGGCGGCTGCGTGAGGCTGATGTCATCTGCCAAGGAGAAGAATTTTGGCTAGGTCAATTACACCTCATCCAACCTTGCACTGTGTCTGGTACATGTGGAGTTGATGTGCTACTAAGGTGTCCAGATCGTGCGTGTGGTCAGAGAGCAAGGAAGCAGCGCGCTCTGTGTACGAAGCAGGCACAATGAATTGCTTCAGGCCAGATGTTCCACAAAGTGGCCTCTACGTGATTGCCTGTGAGAATCACATGGAAGGTGACATCCCCCACCCAGCAGACTTGCAGAAGTGTTCACAGCAGGTGTCCTGTTTGCAGGCCTCCCAAGAAGTACCGCAAGATCTTCATCCCCCAGAAGGACTACCCCTCGTACAACTTCATAGGGCTGATCATCGGGCCGCGCGGCAACACCCAGAAGCGCATGCAGAAGGAGACCAACACCAAGATCGCCATCAGGGGCAAGGGCTCCGTCAAGGAGGGTGCGGCACGCGACCCCAAGTACGACTACGGCGAGAACGAGGAGCTGCACGTGCTGATCACCGGGGACAGCCAGGAGGACGTGAGGCTCCTTTTTGTTTTTTAAATGAGGGCTTAACACGCTGCCACAGCAGCTGATTTCTGTCAGAATCTGGTTTCTGATCAGGAAGCATGCAAGCCAGACCCGCGGGATATTGTGTCAAGAGATGGGAGAAGGGCGGCAGCAAACGAAGGAAGGCATACAGAGAAGCTGCTCCTATTCATGATTTCGTCGAAGCGGGGGCTTTGTCCTGTCCCCCTCCGCAGGGGTGCTCTACAGACACAATGTATTCCCCTGGCCACGCAACCCTGCCCCCCTTGTTTTCTTCTCATTACTTCTAGTGGCCATGCCACTGCATCCACACCCAAATCTCACTCAGCCTGCTGTCCCAAAGGCTTTTGGCAAAGGTGGAAGCCAAATGCAGGCGGATAAGGCAGCGGAGATGATCCAGGACCTGCTGGTGCCCACGGATGAAGCGCGCAACGAGCACAAGCGCCTGCAGCTACGCGAGCTGGCCGCCCTGAACGGCACCCTGACCGACGAGCAGCACTGCTACCTGTGCGGGCAGTCGGGGCACCGCCAGTTCGAGTGCCCCACCCAGCAGCAGGACACCTTCCAGCTGCCCGTGGCCCTCAAAGAGAAGGTGGGCTTTTGTTGAAATGTTCTGTGTTGTCTGCTGCTTGCTGAACGGGAAGGCTACAAGAATTGCTTGGGACAGATCAGAACATGGAGCCGAGACGTGAGCACTATGGAACCTTGTTCTGTGATGGCTGTTGAGCTCAGCCTGTATACTGGCCCGAAACGTCCTCTGAAGAGGAGATGCTTCCATCTCGGTGTTGCATGGCTGTAGGGAAGAGCATCTTTCTGCTGATAACAGCGGAGCATTCTTGAATCTGTGGCTCCCTGGACAGTGTGAGGCACCTGCTGCCATGCAATGCAGGCAGAGGCACAGTACAACAGAGATGTCGCGCGTATGGGGGGCAACGCGGACCAGGGGCCCGACGAGGACTACAAAGCCTTCATGTCCGAGCTGGGCATGGGGCAGCCGGACGCGCGGGGAGGGGCGCGAGACTTCAACCGTGATCGCCCCCACCCAGGGCTGGGATCCGACCATTTCAGGTAAGGGACGTGGGGACTTCTGACAAGGCGGTTGGGCAGGGGATGTCTGAAGGGATAGCTGCATCCTGCAAGATCTCATTCTTCTCTCAGCGCGTCATGGTACCGCATGTTTGCGTCAATTGAAAGGATAATTTGAATGTGTGCTTGCAAAGCAAGACTGCTGGATACCGTCCCTGCAAATTACAGCCTTCACCATTTCCATTCTTGCTGGAAGTTTAGCCATTCAGACAATCCGCTCTGCAGAGGTCCGAGGTCGCGGCCGGGCGATGACCTACCCGATGAATGCAAGATCTACGTGGGCAACCTGTCACCGGTCATCACGGACGACTCGCTGCGCAAGATCTTCGAGCCCTTTGGCACCATCCTACACGCAGCTGTGGTGATGGACCCTGTCTCCCAGCAGACCAGGGGCTTTGGATTTATCCACATGGAGAGCCCTGTCGTTGCTGCCAACGCCGTTCGCGGCATGCACGGGCAGGTGACCCTTTTGACCTTCCCTGAATTTTCCTCTGCAATTGACATATCACTTCTGATCAAAATTCAGGATTGCTCGCTTGAAGGGAAGGCAAACAAAGTTTGCATGACGGGGGAAAGCAAGGCCGTTGGATGTAGGAAGGCAGCAGGTTGAGGGTCACAGATGCCATTGATTTTGTTGTTGAAGAGGTCCCTACCGACTTTCAAAACACTGTGCGCTGCGCACATAGTGTTGCTGACTCATGTGTGCTGGGCGCAGACTGTGGACGGGAAGAACCTGGTTGTACGGCTGCGGACCGACCAGCCCCAGAGGGGTGGGGCTGGTCCCCGCTTCGGTGCGGGCGACGGCGACGACAATGCCAAGCTGTTCGTCTCCTCCCTCCCCCCCAGCGTCAACAGCAACGACCACATGCAGGTGACCCTCCAAACCACAGACCCCTCCCTTCTGGATGGGGAACAGTGTGTGTGGCATCGAAATGGTTCCCAGCCCAGCATCGGCTGTGCTGCCGGTGGCAGATGATTGCATGGAGATTTTGGGGAGTGTTTTGACTAGCGGGGTGACTGTAGGATCTGTTTGCTCGGTTTGGGCCCGTGGCGTCCTGCCGCGTGATCATGGACCACGACACCGGCCGCTCCAAAGGGTACGGCTTCGTCACCATGGGGTCGGCGAGCGCGGCCAGCGCGGCCATTGCGGGGCTGGATGCCCAGGTGCTCCCAGGGGCCACAAGGCCCATGAGCGTCAAGATCGCCGACAACCGACAAGGCGGGCGGGGGGGAGGCGGCCCTCCACCCTTCCAACAAGGTTCACTCCGTTTCATGTCCTCTTGCAAACTTGTTCGATTGGGGGCTGCATGGATATTAAGGGCTCCTTTCCAGTCAGATCACAATCGACCAACTGGCCGACAAGGAATGTGTCCTGGTCCCCAACAAAGGTTGAAATCCGGAGTAGGATGGCAGGATCAAGTTGACGACTTTTTTGGGCGCATCCAGGCGGGGTGTCCCAAAGCACAGGAGTTCCCTCCAGACGATGTGAGGAGGAATGATTCGATGATGCAGTTCCAGGTACCCCATCAGGGCAGCCATGGTCTGGAGGTCCGCCGGGCAGCGGCGGTCCCAGGCCTCCGCCCGGAGGACACACGCCCTACCCTCCCTACCCCATGGCACCTCAGCAGGGTTACGGCGGCCCGCCTCCTCCGGGAGGCGCAGGCTATGCGCCCCCTCCATATGGTCAACCACATCCTGCCCACGCCCCTCCGCCAGGTGCCTACCCTGCAGGTCAGTGCTCCGCTGTGCTCTATAACATAGTCTTCGGAATGTTTGGCTGTGGATCGGTAAAAGATGGAAGATTTGTCATAAGATCGCCCATCTTTAGATCCATATCATTAATCGATCAATTCAAAATGAAATGTCGACTCTGAGATACAGCAAGAACATGCCAGCCCAAGACCTTAGTGCTGGCCCCAGCGCTGAGGTCTTGGGCTTGCAGGACTGAATTTCATACTGCCTTCGCAGGCTCACCCTGGGGAGCTCCACCGCCGTATGGTCAGAGCCAGCCGATCCCCGGCCAGTACGGCGCCCCACCCTCCTTTGGCGCTCCACCTCCTGGGTACGCCCAACTGCCGCAAGCCTATGGCGCACCCCCGCAAGGCTACGCGGCCCTGCAGCCCAGCACATACCCTATGCCTGCCCCCGCCCCTCAGACAAGTCAACCCGGGGCGGCGCAGCCCCCTGCTGCCTCCGCTCCTGCCTTCCAGCCACCCCTGCCATCCAGTGCCCCCCCTCCCGCCAGCACCGATGGCGTGCAGAGCGAATACGAGCGGTTCATGCAGGAGATGAGCGGATCATATCCCTGACATCTGTTCTTGAGCGGTTCACTGATAGAATGTCGACTTTCAATTCAACAGGAGTAGAGTACTGGAATTTTGTAGTACGGCCATTTGACAGGGACAGACAGCAAGCCGTCACGGCTGGTTTTCTGGATTTGTGCAGTCTCCTGTTCACTCTTGTGCTTGGTGGTGACAGCGCTTGTAGCAGTCTGTCATGAAGCACGATGACGGGGAGACTTTAGAAAAATATCACAAGGACCGTTGTCGTTGAACCAAATCTCTGGATTTGTATAATTTATACCTGCACATCAATATCATACATGAGGCCAAAATTTGCTGCAGTACTACATGTACATATACACACATCTGTATAGGAGGTCTTCACCGCACAAGCAGAGCCTTCAGAAATTGGGTGGCACTGTTTCCCCTCTCCCCCCCTCACCATTTCCCACCCCCTCCTTACCTTGGACGACAAGAGCGCTCGGCAACTTGGCATACGGGCAGTAATGAAAGCTGGAATTATAGCACTCGATGAATCATACTGAATTCAGTAAACGGCAGCCATCACCGTTAAAGACGCCAGTGGCAACATGATGCCGCTGGCCTTGAGAAATTTTGTGTGCACTATAGAGAGGCGAATAGCAGCAAGTGCAATATCCTGTGGTGCAAGGATCGTTGACACACCAAGGTGCATTCAAATTCTATGGGCATGAAAATTGCTGAGAACGGGATGCTGCTCTCAAATTTCCAGCAAGGATACACATGTTCAAACTGTGAGACTCGATCGCATGCATGACGAATACTCTCCACAAATAGGCGCAAATAGTGATATTTTGTAGACTGAGTACCGACATAACAAGTGGAATATCACAGCAAGGCAGAAATCAAGTCATGCTGTCGCAGGATTCCAAGCCTGCACATCCTGGCACCTTCTGAATTCACTTGTAAAGCCAGAGCTGCCTCCTTCTCATCTGCTGCCCTTCCTCAGGAGAGGCAGGTGAGCGCACATGAGCAAGACAATCATAAAGAATTTGGTGGTAAATTTTTTTCATTGCAAATGTGATTTTCAGATTTGCAGCAATGGGAATGTTTGACTTTTGCTCACAATCAGAACCATTCAAGGTGTCGCTCCTCATTTTCCAGAGCTGTGCCCCAGGGACCGTCGCGCACAGTCAATAGACCTGATGGTGCTGCCGGCGACAGCTGGGCAGAGATGGACGAGCCATTCCACAAGAAGACAGAGTACATGCCAAACGTTCAGCAGGGCAGAGAATTGCCAGCAGCCCCATCACAGCGGACAGAGGAGAAGAGAAGGGTAGAGAGGGCCGCAACAGGGGCGCAGGCGAGCACGCAAGGGAGTGAGCCCGAGGAGTGGCTTGAAGAAGAGCTGGACTGGTGTGTGGCTCCTCTTCCCGGGACAATTATTCCAGCTGTCGCTTCAATATTCTGCAGACATTCAGCATTTCAGAACGAGCGTAGATATGCGCTATGACTCTGGGCAAACTGAGAGGATGTGCTGATGAGCTTGCAAGCCATGCCCTGCAAATCAGGCTTGCACTTTGTGTTCAGAAGCCCAGATTGGAGCTGAAGTACTCTCATGGCTGCAGGACTGATTCTGAGGACGAATCCATCGAGAAGCAGCGGCAACGGTACACACCTTACGGCCAGAAGCCAAGGCGTAGATGGAATCGAACAAAATTCCGCCCCGGAATAGGCAAGAAGGAGATCATTGCCCCCATGCCGCCCTTCTCGGTCATCCAGGCGCGCTTGCAGGCATACAAGGTGGGCACTCTCTTGGAGGTCTGACAGTCCAGTCCACCGGATGCAGCGAGGGCAGGCTCCTGGATGGCTGGTGTGAGCCACTGTTTGACCCTGTGGTGCATGAAAATTTCCCATGCAATCGTGGCACTGTAGCTTTTCTCCATGACTGGTGAGAGGAGTTTTCTCTTTGCCTGTGAGCCTCTGCAGAGCACTCAAAAGCGACGGATCGGGAACCCTCAGGCATTCCTTTTTCAAGCAGGCAACCACTGAATTTCCTGACTGATGCTCAAGCTGGGGGGAAACGCCATGTAACGCTGGGTTTTTGGCTGCAGGATGAGTTTGGGGACTGCCTGGTCCCCAAGAGGTTCTGGGGTGACTACCAGCTGGGAGACTGGGCCTACAGGCTCAGGCTGATGCTTAAGGACAAGCAGCTGGAGGTGGCGCACTTCGAGGCGCTGGAGGCCATGAGCTTCCCCTGGGTCGTGCCTGTGGTCAGCCTCACCTCCAGGAATGCTTGCCACACTGTCATGGGGCAGAGAAAAACTTCTGGCGTGGAGGGTACATGTTGGCCCAGCATCTCAGTTTTGAGGGCAGCTGAAGGCAACCAATAACAGAGGACATGAAATGCAAAAATATGGTTGTTGGAGGTGCACATTGACAACAGCGTCAGCTAGTTGGTGAGGAAGGGGGAGGCTGAGGAGGAGAGGAGGACTTTATTCGAGCTTTGATAATAATGGAGTGTCGGACGCTGTAGACTCTCTACAGTGTAGAGTCCGCGAGGCTGAACAGAGGTGCCTCCATTGCACAGGAGGTGGCGGAGTGGGAGTGGTACTTTCACGAGCTGCGGCGCTACAAGGAGGAGTTTGGGCACATAGACATCCCCTTCAAGTGGAAAGACGAGACTGCCGACTTCAACAACCACTTTGCGCGCTGGTTCCACGCACAGCCCACCCTCTTCCTGCAGCGACGCCTCAGACCCGACCAGGTGGTGCCCTGAGCCTCCCAAAACTGAAGTTCTATCTTGGCTGAGGGTGTTTACTGATGCGTCTTGCATAGGATGCAGACTGCATTTGAGCTCCTTCAACTGCTTCATTGAAAGTACGATAAACCTTTGTGTTGCTCCCCAGACTGCTTAGGTTTCATATGCTGCGCCGGGAATGCACAGGATCTGTGTTTCGTGGCACATCCATAAGAGCATTCAGATGCAGTTGTGAGGGTTGTGCATGCAGGTGAGGAAGCTGCTTATGGCAGGATACGACATGAGGAAGGTCACAGGGGATGACATCAGCAAGGAGGAGTATGTCAAAGCCCAGCAGGAGGTGAGCGCAAGCCCTCCGTCTTGGCCACGATTGTCAGAATGCCACCTTCTGCATTGCGCAGTGATTACTGCTACCCAAAAAAGGTGTTCAATGTTGCGGGCATTTCTGACCCATCTGTTGTTTACAGATATCCCAGGGTGCAGAGAAGAATGAGTTTGAGATCATGTTCGCTGAGCTGGAAGCCTGGAAGGCAACATTCTATACCACCGTCATTCCGAGAATGGTGGGCCACTTCCAGCTTCCACATGCCCACATTCTTGGTCCAAATCAAATGCTTTCAATGAATCAAAAGGATCTGCTGAAAGAGGATTTTATTCGTTTGTGCCTTTATCTAATGATCAGCCCTGTCCACCTCGAGCCTCTGCTGGAATCACTCGCCTAGGCTGACACGAATACTGGGTGGCATTGCAAGACTCCTTTGCGGGACAGGTGTACGACAACCCAGTGCTGGGCATGTGGGCGTGGAAGGTGCGCAAGGACCACCGCAACAACAAGCTGGCACAGTGGAAGATCGACAAGCTGGAGGGCCTGGAGTTCCTGTGGAAGGTGGACCAGGTCACCTCCAAGTGGCACACCAATCTGCACGAGTGCAGGCGCTACAAGGTGGGTCCGTTCTGGGGCATCCTTATGCGAGGCTGCATTCTGACGTCTGCCGCACCAACCTCAGCATAGGGCAGTATACTCAATAATTTGCGTGGGAATTTGCTTGAAACTTTCACGAAGACTCCAAATCCCACAGCAAATTATGCGGTGGGCCTGTAGAGTGACGAGGTGGTGGGAAGGCTTGATTCCTCCTGCATGATTGGAGTGCCCTGTGCATAACTTGCTCTGTGAGATCGGCAAGTAGAGCAGGGAGGATGCCAGAGAACACCTGTGAGAAGTCTACATGCCATGACGTCGGCCGGAAGAGTGACAAGGAGACAGTTGATGCAGTGGACACTGATGTTTGTCATCTGAGGCTGCGCAGAAGGATTGAAAGAAAGTGGCTTTCCTGGGAAGTCGGTCTACAGTGTTTTGAGGAGCTGAGCAATGTGAGGAATTATCGTCTTTGCAGGAGGTGCATGGCACAGCCAGCATACCCCTGGATTACAAGAACCCCCAGGAGCCGCAGTGGGTGGAGGCCGGCAAGTGGCTGCAGCGCCAGGCCAAGCTCTTCCGCAAGCAGAAGCTAACGGACAAGCGGTACCGCATCATGAGGGAGGTCCTCGGTGAGAGCCGGCAACTAAGCCCATCTACACTTGCAAGCCTCGAAAACGCACGCCTTCCTGATTTGTCTCATCCACACACACCCAGTGACTTCCAAAATCAAGCAACCTCAAGTCGTGGCAGCGTATAATTCATTTGATGCCTGAGTGGTGCGCCGCAGGTATCAAGTTTGTGAGGCAATATGCCCCAAGGGTGAAGGTCAACAGGAAACGGATGGGTATAGAATCGACATCGGTGAAAAAGAGGGGCCCCAGATATGCACCTGCCATCAAGAAGCCAGTCTCCATATAGGACTTGTGTGCACAGCTCATGTGTCCACGCAGCTTGAGACAAGGGCCTCGGTGGATTTGTAGATTCTGTACGGCTATCATGGAGGAGAGTATAAGGGAAACAGATGTGTGAATATCAGGCATCGTGCCGTAACATCATTAATAGTGACCAGCAATTACTGCACAACAGAGTCATGATAGCTGCAAATTCCTGAGCAGAGCAATCCGCACTGATATACCTGGAGAAAAGAAATTTAGCGTTTGGAAAGGCTCAACACCTGACAACTGTACAGCATCTGAGCCAACATAAGTGGTCGTGCAAGATCAGAACCGCCTCCCAACATCCACGTCCCGTATTTCTACATACCACAAAGCTCAAGCCACCACCACGGGCACAGGCAAGGCCTCCTGCCTCCTGACCCCCACCTGGCTGCAAGACTTGAGCACAGGGCAGGCCTCCTCCATGCCCTTCTCCAGGCCCCACTGCATCCGCGCCCTCTCCAGGCGGGCCCCTATGGCCTGCCCCGCCACCGCCGCCGCCAGCGTGAGCACGATGGCCCAGCGCGGCATGCCCACCCCCTTCCGCATGAACGCGAAGAAGGGCACTGTTGCGTGCACGGCCAGGAACCATGCGGGCGAGAACTTCTCAGTGTGCTCTCGCACGGCCCCACAGGGGACGTTGGCCGCCAGGCATTGCGTTCCCACCCCCAGCAGCTTCAACGGGAGGGCCTGTGGCCTCAGGAAGCGAGTCGTCTTCAGCTGGGCCACCTGCAGGAGACATTAGTGTCATACACTTGACGCGAGACATCAGGCTCTGAACATCCAAATTTGTCTCTTCGACACAGGCCAGCAAGATGGTTTCGACTCACATCTGAGACAACACCACTGTTGTAGCTGGAAATTTCTGTGGTGGCATGACGCCAGCAACCAAGCACCAGCGATAAGCATCTTGTAGGATCAAATCTCCATGTAGGACTAGCTTACAAAGCGATTGTCAACTGCATAAAAATCCCTCGATAGCCTCCCATCACAATACCGCCCTCCACGGCCTTCCAGAGCTTGTCAGCCACTGACACGTTGACTTGGCTGCAATCTCCTCCTTCAACAGTATCCAAGATCCAAAAGGCTCACCGCAGCTCGCCCAGCCACCACCAAGGGGGGGCAAACGTATTTGCCGGCTGCGTTCAGGGGTAGCAGGCTCCCAAGGATGGGGTTGGCTCGCCACCTCTCGAGGCTGGGCTGATTCGCTCGCGAGCCGGGCTTGCCTCTGCCCTGCCGCTGCCTGTCTGCCCTCCTGTCCCTCCTCTCCTGCCGTCGCCTCCTCCTCCTTGCTATGAACTCGTCTGGTCCTGGCTGCAAGACGCAATTGCATGGTGTCGGTGTTCCCTGCCTCCTCTTTGGTGTGACGCATCAGTCAACTTGTATGTTCCCACATCTGCTGATGTTTTTTCAACATTAAAAGCACGATTGTGAACGTCCCCTTGCTGGAAAAAATTGCGGCAGTAAAACAATATTGACAATGTTGCAAGCACAAGCAGTCATTGGTGCTCACCAGGAATCGGAACACCCTGGTGCTCAAACTCGCAAAGGGGGCACCCTCCAGCATGCCACCCGTGCTGCAGCCTGGGTGCGTCCCAGCTACACTGCCTCCGGGTACGTCCGCCACAGCTGGCTGCTTGGGCCCAGCGTTGCCACCCAGCGAGCACCCAAGCCCCAAGGGGGCCGCCTCCTCATCGCCCTCGGAGATTGTCTGCTCACAGCGTGCCAGGGGCACCACACCGCTGGCGCCGTGGAACAGCTGGAAGCTGGCCTGGAAGTCGCTGAACGACTCTGGGAAAATGGGGCCTCGCGCCTTGTTCCTGGGGTTCATGGCCAGAGAGCGTGCAACAGCCTGCAGCATGAGGCGGCTTGTTTTACACATGAGTTGAATCACTTGCATACTGCTCAGTGGAACCAGCAATTTCCTCTTGCGATGTTCCACGTGACTGCTCATTCTTGACACTGCACGAAGGGTTCTTTCACTGTGAAGCAGAAGTTGCTGTACAAGCAGCAATGCTACTGATGACACCAAAAGGCACAAAGGAGCCACGAGCAGCTGCACGTAAAGCAACGCTCACGGAGGATGAGTGAGCAGCCGGTTGCGCTCTTGAGTGCAAAATGCCATCCCGTCACTGATTGAATAAGAAAGCACTGGCTTGCCTCGCTGTGCGTGCTTGCAACTTGCTTGAGAAAAGGGCATGTCTGTATCGCCGACTCCACGACGTCTCCTAGCCACGGGCAGCCCATTCCCTCCTGTGATCGCTAAGTGGTCGATGTCTGGTGTAAAGAGTGCTTCCAGACAGGCGTGCCTTGAGTATGTGTCTTGACCTTGAAATCCCTCACCTGAGGGCCTCAGGCAGCTAATCGGATATTTCTGCCAAGAAGTAGAAGATTAAGATTAAATTTTACAGTGACAGAGAGAGGAACTCCTACTCCCTCGCGATGTTAGGCTTACCGCTTCTTTTGTTTCTGACCTTTTTATCTATCGACCTCTTCAAAGAGCTAATCGGCAATGCCAAGGTTCCTCTCCCTCTTTCAATCTCCGCTTTCTCCCTGTGATGGGGTTTTAGAAATGCCCACCAGCACTTAGGCCTGACACCTGAAATTTTTTGTGCTGATTTTCTCCTCACACTTCTATGGCATGCCCAGCACCACAAACCAAAGGCTGGTAATTTGAACATCATGTGACGGTCAGCTGCAATTCTGAGCTATGCTCATTGTGCAGAAGAAGCAATTGAGCCGGCAGTGCCGAGCAAAGCAGCAGCAAGCTGCCCGGTTGCGGGCAGAAGCCAAGCGTCTCACCAGTCCTGCAGACTTTGCTGCCTCGGCCAAGCTTCAGAGGCAAGCCGTGGCCCTGGAAGCAGAGTTTCTGAAGCTTGAGGAAGACAAGGTGTGCACTCCTGCATTCTCGTTGCCCCGTTTCCTGCATTTATTCTATGCACACACGTGACATGTTTCCAGAGCTTCTTGCACACAGCAGCTCGCCAGCCAGCATCACAGCCGACACAGTTGAACCATCACTGTCTCATGATTACACCATGAAGCTAACCCACGCAGCCATGCAGGAGAGAGCTGCCTCCAACGCAGCACTCGGACGGTTGCAAGGCGCAGTGGTGGCAATCAGCATGCTGTTTGTTGTAATGTGGTGGAGGCGAGCTGTGGCTGAGGTGGAGCCAGCCTTCCTTTGGCCGATTGGAAGGTGGCTGCGCCAACCTCACGGCAAGCATGTAGCAGGGTGGGGGCAAGGCTTGGGTGTTATCACGGCCGCGCCATGGATCTCATTGTGTAGGAGGTCTAGCCTAGTCTTGATCAGCGGGTGGGAGAGACTCAGAAGCAGGACTAGATAAGAAAAATTCACAGATTGTTTCTGATGCAGTGTGTAAGCGCATTCTCATGGCCAATTGGATCTATGATCCAACTTTCATCCTATAGCTCAAAATTTCGACAGGAGCTTGTGACATTCAATATCCTCACACCTCTTGATAATAAACATCCACACAGAATAGTTGCCAGTCTTTGTGGCAACAATCGACGAATACTCAACTGCTAGAAAAAAGCAAATTTCATCATCTCTTTCCCTCGTCTCTTTTACAACTTGGACAAAATTGTTCTTTCTCTCCTCTACCTACTTTCCCCCAGTTTCCTTTCGCCATTCCTCGATCCATTGCCTGGCCTCCTTCTTGCGAGCGGCTATGTCGTCCGAAACGTCTCCTGTTGAGCCTCCTGAGGAGGGGGCAGAGCCAGAGCTCTCAGAGGCAGAGTCTCCGCTCTGGTTTTGGGCGGCCACACCCACTCCAACCACCGCCACCGCTGCCAGGCCGGCCAGGATCAGCCCACTGTTGGGCCCAGCAGTCTCGCTGATGCTGCTCCCAGTGTCTAGCTTGCTCCCAGCAGACAGTTGCTTGCCCTGCACATTTGCAGGGTGGCTCGTCTTGGACTCGTCTTGGGCTCAAGGTGGTAAAGATTTCACAAGCACCCCATCAACCTAGAACAATTCCTGATATAATCCCTTTTTAAGGTCCAGGCTTTTCTGCATTTGCTCAAATGATCTATTCTGGCGAATTCGAAGTGAGTGTTGACATTTCCTGAAACGCCTTAATAGAAACACTCCCACGGCATTCCAATGATCCGGACTGCATACAAGCAAAGACAAACAAGGTTTCAAGTTGCCTTGTACAGCAACATTTTGAAGATGAAAGTCTGACCTGGACAGCGGGTTTGCCAGCCGCCTTCTTCTCCTCCTGCTCGCTGGCCTTTTTGAATTGAGACGCGCCGGACTCCGCTGAGGTGGAGAGCTTCTTCCTAGCTGCTTCGAAAGCAGCACTAGTCTCCGGCAGCTCGCTTCCAGCCTCCGCCTGAGCCACATTGGCCACAGGGGATGGTGCAGGCTGCACTCAAGGCGCACACATTTAGTCGAGGATAGAGCAGACTGACCATTTTGTTAAATGGAAAACAATGGAATGATGCAACTGAATCTCGACGCTCAGCTTCTTTCCCCCGAAATTTGACCGACAGCAGCGGAAAAGCTACCTTAGCCTTCTCGGCCAGCTGGGCAATGCTGGGTGCTGCCTCCTTGACCGCTTGAACGGCCTCAGTAGCTGCCTTGGGCGCTTCCTCCTGGATTTTTGCGGCGACCTGTGGCGCCTCCTTCACTTCCTGCGGTGGCATCAATTTTTCAACATGCAATTGACTGGCTGGTGAGTTCACTCTGGCTGCTCACTAAGATAATGTGAAGGCAGCGAGAAGGGACTCACCGGTGCAGGTGCGGGTGCAATCTTCTCGGGTGTGGGTACCGCCTTCTCAACCGCCTGTGCAGCCTCAGCGACCGCATTCGGAGCCTTCTTCACTTCCTGCAGTGCAACAAGAGCATCTTCAATCCATCTCTCTCTTCTCCATATTGATTTGGTCTACAGGATTACTTTGCCATATTACACAGTTCTGTATGATTTCTTCGCAATCGCCAGGTAGCTGAGTCGGGCTTACCGGTACAGGGATGGATGCTGCCTTCTCAGGGGTAGGCACGGCATTTTCGACCGCCTGTGCAGCCTCAGCAACCACATTTGGAGCCTTCTTCACTTCCTGCAGTGCCACCACAGCATTTTCACTTCCAACTTCCTTCCGATTGAAGTGCATTCCTTGGCTGTCAGAAATACATCACCCGCAGGGACACGAGCATCGAGAGTAGAGCATGGGTGGTGTACCGGCACAGCAGGAGCACTCTCCTCCACCTTCTTGGCCGCCTGCTGCGGCGCCTTGGCCACTTCTGCACACACAAACTCTCTCAGGATTCTCATTGGCAGGCGCTATTTTCTGCCAAGGACGACGTCCAAGCTCCCTAGAGGAAATTTGGGACACCCCACAATTTTTACATTGTCTCAATCATTTGCTGAGATGGCTGTTGTACGAAAAAGGGCGGACTTTGCCTGCAATCTTGGCAGGAACGGCCTTCACGGCTTCCGTGGCGGTGGCCGTGGCAGAGTCACCCGAGTCAAACACCTGGACCAAAAGGAATGCCGAGACAGCAACTCCCAGACCAACCACTCCTGCTGCGCCGATCGTGCTGGAGGTGTCTTCTTCGATCTGCACGCGCCGCCCAGTGGCCTTGGTCCCTGCACAAAAAGCACTCATCAGGACTCAGAACACGGGATTTCTTGACTCCCCGTCTCCCTCGATTTAATCATTCATGATGCATCAGAGCAGCTTTCTGACTGAGATTGGCATTGCATTGTTTGTCGTTCGGGATGGCAGATCACACCAAGCAGCAGTGGACGGCAATCCGAATGCTACAGCCAAGCTGTGTATTTTTTTTGAAGACCACAGTTTGTGAACCGGACTCTCCATCTCAGCAGAGACACCCGCCAGCCAATTTAAATCCGAATTGTCCTGTCCATCAAGCAGCAACCTATGTCGGCTCAAAAGCTTGAAGGGGACCGAGCACCTCCAACCCGCCTGGTGCCCTGGCCCACCCTCTGCGTTCCCTGGCCAATCCTCTGCGTTCCCTGGCCCACCCTCTTGGTACCGGTCCTCACGGTGCCTGCGGCCTTCTTGATCTGCCTGGTGGCCTTGGGAGCAGCTTTTTTGACTGCCTGCTTGGTTGCCCTGAAGGCCTGCTTCGGGGGGCGCGGGGGGGCCTTGAACGCCTGGGCCGCTCGCTTGAGTGGCTGCTTGGCGCCCCTCACCTTGGACTGCACCAGTTCCCTGGTCAGCAGGCTGATATCGGCTCTGCTCCCACCTTACCCCTCATTATCTTTTTATCGGGAAGACTACCCCCCCAATTCTCATACATCACATTCATTCTGTTCCCAGCCAAGACGAGCAAACCCCCAACTCCCCAACATGAGACTCAAAGATCACATCCGGCTTGCCGCGCATTCCCACTCTAAATGAGAGAGACAGGCTGCTGAAGGATTGCTTCTGCCTTCCTGCTCATCACCCAGTATGATGCGGGACGTGATACCCTGTAAACATCTTTCTGACTTCACATACTCAAATCCACACAACCATTCGATCAAATCCCAACATCCTGTGGCAAGCAACCTTCCCTTGTCAGAAAATTGGTATTCCACTGCTGTATCAGCGCCTCTGCAAGCTGATTGTGCAGGGGTAGGGGTCACCTGGGCCTGGCGGGCCACCTGCCTGCCAGCTGCCTTGGGCTTGCTGGCCACATTCCCCTGCTTGCCAGAGAGCACCTTGTACCCGCCCAGTCCCAGTGCTGCTGCCAGCACGCCGACGACCGCCACCACAGGGTTGACTGCAACAGCGAATGTATGTCCTGACTGTAAACATTGGCAACCTGCCTTGGACTTCAGGTGAGGCTTGCATCAAAATCCTCCTCACCCCTACCCTCAGCCAAACAGGCTCTCTGTCTCTCTCAAGAGGAGACTCCTTTCTTCTCAACGCCTCGGTCCACCGCGCTTTACACTCTCCACCCGCAAAGTCTCTCTTTCAATGACATCAAACCTGCCATTCCCTAGCCAGAAGCAAGGTAATTTTGGTGAAGGGCGAAGGGGTGAAGGTACATATGTTATGAAGGGGCAGGGCCAGGTGAGGTGCAGCATCAATGCTAAGGGGACCATACCGGGGGCAGCTTCCACAGCCTGGTCAGCGCTCTGCTGAACCTCCTTGACTGCGGCCTGGGCCTGAGCTGGCACGTCCTTGGCCAGGGTGACAGCCTTGGAGACAGGATTGGGCCCGGGCTTGGGGGCAGAAGCAGGCTCCTCCTTCGCTGGGGCGCTCAGCTGTGGGGCGGGAGGCAATTTGGGGGCGGACTGCAGAACGCCTGAGGACACAGCCGTGAAGGCATGAGCACGAGGCTCTTGGGGGCCGATGTAGCGTGGACAGGCATGCAAGCTGCGAATGCAAGAACCCACGTTTTGCTTTATTGGAGACAGGTTGTCCAAGGCTAGTTTGGGGGCGGCCTCACTTTCTACGGGAGCGGTGATGCTTTTCTTGAAGCTGTCAAAAAGTGACGAGGATCCTGATCTCCCGGAGACGATCTTCGTCAGCTCCTGTGTGTGCTCATTGTCAGCACGGTCGGGTGTTTGTTTGAACCATGGTCGCACTTGTGAAATTGCAATATACGTCGCAACTTTGAATTGCAGATTGCAGTATGTGAGGTCTGGCAGGACCAGGACAAGAAAGCAAGTTGCCCATTGCTGCCAGTGTCGCAGAGGAATGGACAGCCCTCTGAGACTGTCACTCATATTGACTGACTCCCCAGCGAAATGTGAGACTCCATCAATGTGAGCAAAAACAAGGTGAGAGGCGTACATCGAACTCCGTGGGGGGTGGCGGTGGTGGCTCTGTCTTTTTGGCTTCAGCGTCTATGGGGAACAGGGCAGCTACCACCACCATCATGGCTGTGGCAGCGATTCTCTGAGGCCAGTCATGGTCGACCTCCTCCTGCTCACCCAGAGAGGCATGCAGTCTGAGGGGCCTAGAGCTGCAACGTGGGGTGGTGGCTCTCTTGCGATTGAAGGGCAGGAGCCCTGCCCTGGCGTTCACGCTCACAGCTTGCATCCTAGATTCCTACAAGCAAAAAGTTCCCTCCAGCAAGACACATCTCAAGCTTGGGCGATGAAGGCCTTGATCTCAAGCCGTTGGTGCATAACATGTGAAGTATATGTCAATTGCAGATTCTCAATCATGACGACGCGCTAGAACAAGTCTCGCGCGAGATCAGCACCAGGTGCAAGTGTGAACGGATTCATACACAGGAAAGGGAAAAAGGTTGTCGCTTTCAACGAGCTCGAGAGGGCGGCAACCTACGTGACGTTTGAAGAAAGGTCCGGCAAATCAGAGTGCAAAATCTCGCTTCGATATCTGTAAGCTGGTTTCAGGGTTTTGAACAGCTGACTCAAATCGCCTTCGAGACAGGTGGTGAATTTTTATCCCTTTCTCGGAGCCCATCTGCCGCACGAACTGAATTTGGACATCTTCCCTGCACAGACACCTCTTTCCAATCAGGTAGGCGCCAAACATTCACACGAGATTCTCAAGTGGAAGCCAGCTGAAGGTCTTGAGCCGAGAGAGTACCAGAGTCTGCATCCTTCTCCCTCATAGCGAATACCATGCATATTCAGAATTTCTAGATTGTCTGGTGGCAGCGACAGGTTTGCAACTGAGGTCGATTGGGTCAAGGTCTTCTCCGCTTTTCCTTGCTATCGATGGCATAAGAAAGTGACTGAAGATGTAAATTGAACAATCCAATCAAGCAGAAAGGTCTCCATCAAAATCTACACTATTAAGAAGTCAGACCAACATGGGCCCACAAAGCACAGCTGCAGGAAGTGTCTGACACTGCCCCTCGCAAATTATTATCCATTCGTATGCAGGCTCATACCCAGCAGACTGGCCATAGGATGATGGTCAAAATGCCGTCAGTTGTCGCAGCATGTGTGGCACTGCTGGTTGGTGTTGGCCCTGCTCTAGCATCAAGGCACCTGCTTGATTCAGGTGAGAATTTCTGGCAACAGCTCCAGTTCACCGCTTTTTCTACCCAGTTTGAAGTAGCAATCGTATTGCCATCAGCGTGCGCTGCTGAACACCACAGAGCAGACAGACGTTGATGCAGCATGCCAGTGGCCAGAGCTTGGCATTCTCAGCTGGGAAGAGTGCCAGCATTGGCCATGTTTGTGGACTGCTCGTCACAACAAGAGATAGATGCAAGCAAGTCTGTGAATTACAGGATGCTTGAGCAAAGCCTCGTCAGCAGTCACTGGTCCGTGCAAAGAATTTGTGGCTCTTCTTCCCCAGCTGCCCACTGGAAATGCCACCGATGCAGAGTTACAGGCTGTCATAGCCAAGACTACCCCCCCATCTGACCAGTGAGTTCCTCTTCAGAGCTTCAGAAATTGTCTAAGAGATTACAGTGTGAATGCACAGGTCAGTATTGAGTTGCTATGACCGGGTGTGGTGGCACTGGTGCAACGCCTGCTTTTCTGCCAGCTGACAGACAGGTTGCTGCAGGTGCTGCAGTGTGGGAGCTGATTTGGTTACCCACGCATGCCAGTGTGATGCCCAAGTCCAACAGTACTCCACGCTTTACGATCTGACTCCAGCGCTGTTGATCACATGTAAGGCTTCAAACTTTCTAATTATTTCAAGTTTTTGTGGAGAGACGACTTCACTTGGCAAAGCTTGTTTTGCTTTGGAACTGATTTCCGATCACTTGTTGATGGTATGTTCTTGCTGAATTTTAACCTGTGCAGTTGCACGCTCAGCCAAGCTCGCCTGCGGACCAACATTCATCCCTAGCTACGTCAATCCATTCTGCAACTCCACAGCCCCGACCCCAGCCCCAGCAGCAGGATAGGAAACATAAGCATAGCGTGTATGGCGCCGTGATCCTGAAGGCCATGATGTTTGTGTCTAGGGTCCTCAATGGGTATTGTCTGTTTCAGCTTCTGTGTCGATACAAGTAGAAATAGTGCACCTCACTTCTGATTCTTGCTTGGTGAACATGGGGCAGTGAAAGCCTTGCCGAACACACCCAAACAAAACAGGGGAACACATACATCAGCTCAGTCAGAGGTGGAAAGCTTTTTATTCATTCCCTTTTTGGTTCGTGCACTGCGTTGATGTTCCAGGGTAGGTCTGCATGGGAGGTTCCAAGGTTGAGGTTCAAAGAATACATGTGAATCCATTCAGCAGAAATCGTTGAGAACTCCAGGGGACAATACATAAATAAGAACAGGCTTTCATTAATGCAGCTTCGGTGGCGATAGGATGGTGGTCAGTCCGGACGTGAGTCGGGTGAACCCGCTTGCCCCAGTCATTGGCATAGCAGGCCGAATGATTCTGCTCCTCTTGACACAGTCCCGGGGTGCCTGCAATTACAAGGATTGAGCGACAGCCAGGCAATCTTGACCCTCCCTCAATCAATTGGACTGTGCAGCTGACCAGGTGGGTAAAACATCTTCGCCCGTGCAAGCCTGGGCGTCAAAAGTGCACAGTGCATTGTTGAAAGACTGCATGAAATCAGCTGTGCAAGTCCGACAGGAGGTCAGGTCAAACCTGTGACAGCAAGGCCGCCGAGCTCCGGTGGTCGCCCGCTTCTGGGAGCAAGGCGTTCCTGCTTGCCGGATCTTCAATGGGAGCCAAAGGGGTTCCTGTGGAAGGGGTGAAGCCTCCGTGCGAGTCCAGCAGGCTGCCTGGGGCTGTGTAGCCATCATACACTCCAGGAATCATGCCATCCACATCCCCATTCTGCAGGGAAGAAGTTCATTGCACACACATACTCGAAAGAATTTAAATTTCCTCTGGTATTGACATATCATTCTTATGACTTGTATGACAGGCTGGCCTTTCCAAACAGTCCCAGCGATGCACAAGGCATGAAGATCAAAAAGACCGACTCTGTATCTAGGTGACAGGATGGAGAACAAGCACATTGCTGGAATTGGGCTGTTTAGTTGTTGCTGTAAGTGATTGAGACTCAAGGGTTTTTCACCAATTAAACGGCACAACCAGAAACATCATTTTCATGGGAATCACAAGCAGCCCAAGTGCCCTTTTTTGCATGGATCACCTCTTCATGTAGTGCCATAGGATCTGATAACATGAAACTATTGCCGCCTCCCATCACAAGGGACTCCAGATTGCTGAGCATAGGATTGCCTGTCACGCAATAAATGTATCAGTATTCATTTTTCAATTGCTGCATGCAATGACAAATCCACACTTACAGCGCCCAACCTTGCAATAGCCGCTGACGCTGAGAATGGATTGGTTTGTGGACAAGTATCACTCCAAGCAAGAAAGCCTCAGCCTCAAAGGAAACAGGTTGCGGTGTTGGAATGCTAGTCTCATTCGGCCAGATTGCCTATTGAATACTCATGAGGAATCGCTGCTGACAGTTTGCATTTGATCTCATGTTGCTTCGACGATGCCAGCGGCATGGGGCGCATGCTGCTATCTGACACATCAGAGGCACTGCGTCTCGAGTGTCAAAATGCGCCACCTTCCAAGTCATCCAAGCGGCTCTCCGTCCAGGCAGTGGCCCCCAAATGCTCAGCACCCAGGCCGTCTTCCTCACCAAACATCTGGAAGCCCTCGGGCGGCTCAAACCCACCAGGCATTGCCTCCTGCAATCAATTCCCCATGTGATGACCGCTTTCTGAAGTCAGGCAACAATATCCGGCCTGTCATGGCAACAAGTTGTCAATCAAGCTCCTGATGTCAGATGTATGCCAGCGGCTCAACGTACGGAGGCCTGGTGGTCACAGCTCGCAAGCATGCGCTCATACCTGCTCCAGCTGGCTCATGCCGCTGCCCTGGCACCGCAGGTCCATCAGACTGTCCAGGCCTGCACATTAAGAATCGCTGGTTGACACCTAGCAAATACCAGGGCTATCTCGAAGGTGGGACTGCACATGGCTTTCACAAATGATTTCTTCATTGCTCAAATGACTGTGCAGAAGCACATAGCAAAGACAGTAGGCCAGGCAAGAGAAAAAAAATCAGGGTGAAGTGTGTACTTCAGTGTGGTTAGCCACCCTTGTGTAATGTGTGTTCATGTGACATAATTGCAACAACGCTGGAGGCTGTTGAGTGTCTTGCAGCTTCCTTGTTTGGATGTGCTGTTTGTGCCAAAATATCTGTGACTTACCAACTGCTTGCGAGGGAGAAGCAGGCATGAGCGATGCGCCCACCTCCCCAGAAAGGTTCCTCTCGGCAATCTGTCCACTTTCATAATGTTCCAGGCCCTGAGGGCCAGGGGATGCCCTATTCGGTGCCTGCAAATTTGTTGAGTGAATGGAGGGCAATTTCCAACGAGAACAACCACTCAGGTGGGGTAAACATACAGGAGAGAAGGATTTCATCTCCCCGCCAATGAAAATTCAAAGGCGGTCTGCCGCAGAAAGCTTGCCAGCATTACTGTGTCCCTGAATTTGTAAGCGGAAGTCACATAATGTCCCCTCGTATCAAGAATTTGTTGAGCTTTTTTCATTTTTACGGCGTAGAAGGCGACTGAGATTTCTTGTGACTGCATTTGTTGGGTGCACGCCTTTGGCGATTGTGTGTGACTGGCAAGGGATGATCACCGGCAGTGCAGGTTTACTGTCCCAGAGGATCGCTGGACTGAAGAGTTCTGTCATCTTGCCAGCCTCAATCCCAGGTTGTGCAGCCATTTCAAAGGCGGAAGCTGGCTGGTAGTCGACTGGAAGCATGTGCTCTTCTGGCATGGAGTCGCTTGGTGCCACTGGAGCCTCGTCTGGTTGTTTTGCCTCGTTTTTCTTGGACTGAGCTCTCACAGACTTTCGACTCTTCCCCTCTGCACTGCTGCCGCCCCTGCAAACACTCTTGAGTGTCGATAATTCTTTCCCCTCTGACATTCTGTCTATGATCATGACTTCTTATACGCCAGAATCTGCCTCTGGCCATACAGAGAGCTGCTTGCCAATCGGAAATCCAATGTTTAAGTTAGAATCAAAAGCCAAACTTGACGTGCTGGAGTGCGCAAGTGAAAGAACTTAGCCCCTGCTCAGACCTGTCTTCAGCAGCAGTCAGGCTCTAGGGCTTCTACGTTCAAGGCAAACTGAGACTTAAGCGTACATCACGCGCACAACAATTTTGCATCATGCACACAACAAATTTGCGGCAAATACGTTTGCCTACCTGGCAGGAGTCTTGCTTCCTGGTGCATTGGGCTGCGGTGGGCCATCTCCAGGCTGGTTCTGACAGTTTTCACACTTGCAAGAGCTCCCGCAGTTCACACCGGCCTGCACCATAATTTGCTTTAGCACAACGTTTGACGACACCACTCGCATAGGTGACTCACTCAAATGGCTTACATTACCGGACAAGAATGTTGCATTTGAAAGCTGCATGCAAGATCATGTATCAGTGCTGCACCTGGAAGCATTCACAGTACTTCTTCTTGCACCCAGACTTCTTGCAGTGGCAGCCTCGCTTGTGCTGAGCAACTGGGCCATCTTGGGTCTCCACATTGCGGGTCATCTTTGTTTCAAAAGCCTGCAAGGTAGAAGAGCATGGTGTCAGGGTGACCTGATGAAGCGCTTTGCTCATTCTGACCTTTTGTGATAGATTGCAGGCAGCTGTGCAATGTAAGAGGCAGCGGTGGACGGACGAGTGCACAATGTGTCTTGGCAAATTCTCAGCAATAGTGGCCTCAATAGAATAGGTCTCTATAGGTCTAATAGCTCGGTGGGATCACCTGTGCATTGCGAGCCTTGATGGAGGTCCTGGTCTCCAGCACAGCATCCCTGTATGACAGATTTAATGCTTATTCTGACAGGTGCATATGAATGGCATTTTCGTGTTGAATATGCCAAGCGCAGAAGCTGTGAATGTCATGACATCGTTTTGCCTGGTCATTCACACTGATAAGAGATTTCAAGTGCATCAAAGACTCATAGACCCTGCTCACAACGGTCAATTGTAGATCATAGTGTGGCTTGGTACAGCTAGACAGTTTTGAGTGTGCATGTGACTTGCCCGAATTCCTGAGTGTTGTTGCAGCCGGTGCATGTGCAGGTGGAGCAGAACTGTCCAGCAGCAAAGCAGTCGCAGTACAGCTTCAGGCACCTGGACTTCTTGCAGTTGCATTTCTTCCTGCATAAAGCAACCACATTGCAGATGTAGACTAGATGCTTCAAGAAACAGCCTACCCAAGGACATGGGTGGACAACATGAAAAGCATGCACAGTGGGTTGGCAGGCAAACTTCATGTCAAGAAATCCTACCTGGTGCTGCGGTCACCTTCTCCTCTGGTGTTGGGCACTGCTGGCAGCTCGCCACTCCCTGTCCACAAAAGCTCATGGAGACTCTGATGGCAAGAATCGGGGAAGGCGATATTTTGTGCCAGATCAAGCCCTGGTAGACCAAGGTGGCTGCTCCTTTCTCCGTAACAAATAACTGGAAGCCACTGAGCCCAAAGCTTCTCATTCAATGAAGTTTCCCCTCATCCACCTTATGCTGGAGGGCAACAGCACGATACTCTGCAATTAGCTGCTCGAATTTGATGCCCTGCTTCATTCACAGGGAGGCTTCACCTGGCCTCCACATCCCAGCAGCAGCAATCAGGCTGTTGGGCAGCCCCCGGCTCGGCATTTTGCTGAGCATCTCAGCAGCAGAAGCGGGTGGCTGCTGCACTGCACCCGGTGCCAGCCCATGCAACGATTGCAGCTCCTCCGTCCCCACTGCAACATAGAAACGCTGAATCCAGTGACCCAGTCTTCTGCTTCTTTGACACAATACCTCCAAATCTGCAATTATTGTGGGGAGCCTGGGCAAGGCAGGGAAGAGATGCAGGGCAGTCAAGGATTTCGCTTGAGATTCTGTCCATAATTTATTGTCATTTGATTGTAAACTTCCTGACAAGTGCACGTGTTCTCAACCCATCATCTTCAGACTACAGTGTCTCCATAATTGACATGGTTGGGACCAAAGCCAAAGTGGTGCACAGAGGGAGCCAACTCACATGGGTTCCCCTGCAGAGGCATGCTGTTGGGCGGCGCAGGCTGGAACAGCGGAAGGCTGGCTGGTAGGGGGCTGGAAGATCCTCGGGCGCGCTTGCCGGGCGGGAATGTGCCTGGGTGAGGGGGTCCACTGCTCACCCCGCAGGCATCGGCCTGCGCGCTGCCTTTGGAGGAAGGCCTTGTGGTGGCAAAGTCCAAGGTGCGAACCCTTTTCCTGGGCTCTGCACCGCCCAGCACCTTGCGCTTCTTCCCCCTGGGCTCCTCATCCATCCCCTCCTCTTCACGCTGCTCCTGCCACAGGTAATCCACTTCAAACCCCCAACCTTGGGAACTCCTGGCCGCGACTACTGCTACTGCTACTACTCAGGCCGAATGCCTTGCTCCTGTATGGACAGGAAGAGCTTAAAATTGCCAAGCAGTCATAGGAGGACTGGAGTACCTCTGCAGAGGGCTGCTTGGCGATACAGCTGTCAAAACTGCCAGGCTGCTGGCTGGAGAAGCCTGGTCCCATGGTGTCGATGCCACAGTTCTTCAGGCAAGGGATTGCCATCAGACCTGCATGTATGTAAAGCATCTGGAAGATGGCAAGGGAATGAAGGGAAGCAGGGGAGAATTGACGATGGGACAAGGTTCATGAAGAGATAACCTTCTTCAGAATGCAAAGCTGTGAGAAAGTCCCGCAATAACCCAACGAATGACTACTCTCGGCAGCCTGGAGCGCACCAGTGCTGGAGAACGGCAGTGTCCCAGGCATGGTGAGTGCTCCAGGCGACAACAGACCAGGCTGCGCCAAGGAGGCTCCGCCATCCAGACTGCCGACCGCCAATGGGTAGCCAGGACCACCCTGGTCAAAGGGACTGACCAGGGGGATGCGCCGCGCGGTCGACTGTTCCTGGCCTACCGCCGTGCTGAAGGAGGTCTCGTTCTCAAAGCTGGACAGGCTGGACTTTTCGCAGCTGTTCTTGTCTACCTTCCTGCTGGCCGTTGGTGGGGTTGCCAGGAACTGATCCCTCCTGTCAGATTTGCAGGCAAGGGTCAAGCTGCAGCTTGGATATCTGAGAAGTGCTTGTAGATCGGGCACTGGCACCATCGAACGGATACCTCGAAGCACCGAGCAAATCAGTGGAAGGCCTTCATACCGGCTGCTTGGCAATTGCTAGCATCTAGGTTCTCAGGAAACGTTGTCTCGCCATTGATACAATATCACACTGCGTTGCGGAGCTCGATGTGAGCTTTGAAGTCGCATGGCAGAGTGGCTCACCCGTCCATGGCCACTGCGCTTTGCAATGCAGGCTCTGCGTGGGCATGGGGCCAGGAAGCTGCGAACTTGTGATTGCTGGTCGTCGTGATCTCTGGGAGCTCCGCCGCAAATGCCGTGAAAGGCGAGGCCTGCAGGAAATGCAGCTTCCAGAGCCAGAAGCACAAGCTAGTTTACAAGATGGCAGTGATTGCTGAGGCTTCGCCTCTTCAGCTGGCAGGATAAGCCTCGTCACAAGCGAACGAAGCTCATCACGGCACCTGAGTCCCTAGATGCTGAGCTGCTATGCTGTCTGGAGTGCGCTCTGGAGTCTTGCACCCATCTTTGTTTGGGCTTATGTAGAGTCGCCCAGTGGAAGACTTCATGCTTCTTGACAATGCTTCAGTACATGATCGAAACAGCAGTAGCACGATCCGAGGAAGAGCTGATTCGCAGGCGCCAAATCGTTTTTTGCCGAGCGGTAGGGGAAAACTTTATGCCAGGGAATAACCCTTGGGCAAAATTCTCACAAAATCTGGGCCCCGGTAATGACAGGGCCCAAGCGATAAATATCTGAACACAAGAGATACAGCATTCGGTACTGATCCAATCTCCTGTGATCGGGAGCTTTCACGGAGTGACCGTGCAAGTGTTCATTGCTCACACGTTGGCATATGTCCCGTGTTCCAGAACCCGACAGGCTCAATCCACAGTTTCCGGGCAGTGTACGTCGTTGTGTGTGGGCGTCTTCCCGACATTTAACATCGCACATCCTATCCATCAATCAATCACCAAATATAGTTGGAAGCGTGATGTGAGCGCTAGAAGAAAGGAAGGCTGATTGCATTGTCTGTGTCAGATCATTAGATGGTCTGCACAGTTGTGCAGTATTAAATACCTCTTTCAGGGCTCGATAGAATGGAGGAGGAAGAGATTTGTAGCATCTGCTTCAATCGAAGCATGACTTTGCAAGATGGTCAGCTGATCTGCGCTGTCTGCGGCACTCAGTCTCAAGCATTTATTGATGAGGCAACAGATGACTGGGAGGGTCAGCAGCAAGGGAAGAAAAGGGCCGTTAGGTTTCGCACAGAGGAGAAAGCTCTGGCAGTGGAGTTGACCCTTTCGGTCGAGACGCTGATCAGTACGTATTGCAAAGCTCTGCAATCGACACTGCAGGTAGCCTGATTGCCTGCCATCGCTCCGTGGGCAAAAGCTGCTCGTGTGTGTCTACCTCTCCGGCAAATCCTTGAGAAGACCAGCAACCCACTGGGATGCAGGCCCTGTGTTCCCGCATGCAACACCTCTGTCAGACCGAATCATTGCTGGAGAACGTGGCCAGGAAGTTGTGGTTTGCATACTTGGCAAGCAGGAAAATCCTTGAACCCACGTTCCTGCGGTTGAGGTAAGTCATGCCTGAGTTTGCACTCTGTAAAGGCACACTGGATTCATAATCGTCAATTCCATCCACGAATGCTGCTCCTCATTGGTTTTTAAAAAGGCTCCCCTTCTAATGCTACAATATCTAGATCCAAGGAGAGAAATTTGATGCCAAAATAGGGGGGCCAGCGGTCCCACAGCCAATATGTGACAACTCATCCGTAATCTTGGCTTCTTTCATTCAGAGATGAGGAAGTCGGGGGCGAAGCAGCTGTGGTGGACCAAATTTCCTTGCCAGAACTCAGCACTGTCAGGCAGCACATGCACAAGGTGAATTGCCCATCTCATGCTTCATCAAGCAGCTCATCGAGCAAACATTGCCAGCATCGCTCCTGTCTATGCTTTGCATCCAGATACTCACCTGCGCCTGATCCAGCAGTAGGCTCATCACGAGCTTTGGAAGCAGCACAATCCATCCATCGCACACCCGACCATGCAAGGCAGCGAAATAGAGCAAAGCAGCCAGCAGGCAGAGCCGTGCCTGCCTGCAAGCAGGTGCTGCCCCCAGAGCAGGTGCTGGTGGTGCTGTACGTGGCATGCCTGGTGCTGAGGCTGCCGGTGACCCCCATGGACATCCAGGGGCGAGCCCTCAGCGGGGCCCTGCCCTTCTTCGAGCACCTGGGGCGCGCAGGGGAGGCTCTGGACCCTGCAGACCAGCTGGGGCTCAGCGCCCTCCTGAAGCGGCCAGGTGACTTGCCTCTCTCCGGCATTATAGTGCTCCATTCTTCCATCTTTGGGCCTGAGCTTGTTTTGGTGCTTGCACGCCTGTAATGAGCAGATGCGGTCTGAATGTCCTTCTCTATTGGGCTTTGGACGATCAGGGTGATAGGACTGGCTGGCATTTCGGGACGCCTGATTGAAGAACATGCGTGCAGGTGTGTCGGGGGCTTGGCTGCTGATGCAAGACGCCATGGCGATGGCGGAGGGGCTGGAGCTACGGCTGCCCCCCATCAACGCCGATGCCCTGGCTCGCCGGTTCTGCAGCAGCCTGCACCTCCCCATGGTAAACCAAGCCCCCTACCACCCCAGGTCATGCCTTGTCTCCTTCTGTACCATTGCTTGCCGTACTCTCTTCTGTGCACACCAAACATCGGTCAACAGGTATCCTACATGTCCTTGTGTAGAGCACTCAATTCCAGAGCGGGGGCAGATGCCTGGGCTGCATCATGCAGGAGCTGTGCGAGGGGGTGGAGGTGGTGATGGATGTGTACAGGCTGGCAGGGCTCAGCTGGAGGCTGTCCAGTCAGACGCTGCACATCCCGTACGCCAAGGTCATGGCCATGCTGGTGTTCGTGGCCAGGATCTTCTTCCAGCGGCTGCCGCCAGGTGCGCCCAAGAGGAACCCCACTTGCTTATTTCGAAAAGGGCTGGACTGCGTTAGGAGATTTGGATGTTGCATTCAAGTGGTCATCTGTCACCCAACGGCATCAAAATTGTCCTCGACCTCTCCTCAAACGCTGGAAGCCGTTTGGAAAAACGGTCGCTTCACAAGCACCAATGTACATGCTGGCTGTGTCTGGCTCTCCCTTGGGGTGACCAGCATTCCCCGGTGCAGGCCAGGTATCTGGTGGTCAGTGGGCGCGCTGGGCGTTTCTGGCCGCACGCAGGGCTGCCAAACACCACCCTCCCACAACTCAGGTGATCTTTCTGACCAGAGCGTCTATGCTTTTGCGTTGATGCCTGGAGAAAGCTTCTGGACATTATCTGTCTATACGGTACTCTGATGTGCAAGGCAGATCTTTTCTTCTTCTTTTGTTATTATATAATTGTTCTTGAGTTTCTTTTTCGTTGTTGCGACTAGGGAAATCTACCCAAGCATTACAGGAATAGAGCTGGAAGTGCAGTGCCTTCTGCAGGGACATTGCTGATCAGATTTTCTTGATCTGACAGGCAGATGCCTCCCAGCAGCTAAGCGGCATCTACAGCACTGCAAAAGTGCCCCCTGATGTGGCAGAGGCTCAGAAGGTCCTCCTGACAATCGCAGCGTCCCATGACAAGTGGAACGTGGAAGCTGAACCACCACTAGCTTCCTCGGACGGTAGATCCTTGTCTGCTTGGTTGGCTGCTGCATTCAACAGCCACTTCCAATAAGCAAGTCCATTTGGAGCTGAGATTTAGTGTAGATTTTGTGGAGACAATTGAAGCACATGTCAATTTATAGTTTCGGCTTGAGCATTTTTTTGGGTCTGCATGTGATTTATTGATGGTGGATGGCCTTGCTCACTTACTTGTGGTGTTATCAACTTGTTTCAGTGTACTTGATGGCGCATTTTTTTCCATGCAGAGGACACAACATCGAGAGAGGGAGAAGATCATGGCAGTGCCTTCTTGTCGGTGGCAGCCGCTTCCGTCATCTGGGTTTCGCCCACCTATCTGAGGAATCAGATCTCGAATCTTGAGATGGAACTGCTGAAAGCTGAACGAATGGCAGCAAAGCTTGTGGAGGAAGATGATGCCGTCATGGCAGCTTAGATCAGTCTTTTAATGTATGATGCTATAGTACACAGAACCTTGTCAATCAGTGTATCTTGTATAAATTTGCACAGCACAGCAGGTGGCAACCAACTTCACTTGCTAGGTTGTCTAGCCAAGCGTCAGAGCAACACAGTGCTTTGTATGTAAGTTTGAACTTCCTGCTCTGATCTTACAAGCAATTTTTGTGTACAGTACAGTTCTGTACTTCACAATTTTAAAAAGCAGACAGTGCCCCTCGGTCTACGTAAATCAAGGTCAACTCGAACAGAACGAACAAACAAGCATCAGGCATTCAAATGCCCAGAAGCAAATGCTAGCTTTCTCCCAAAATTTGTGTCCATTTTTCCACCAATTTCTGCTCCTGCTTGTCCACCGTGGCACCCGCTTGCATGCAACACAAGAGGCTGGAGTAGACCTCTACCAGCTTGTCAAATCTGCAACAAGTGTGCAAGCTGTTCATTTTGCACGGTCGTCTGATCTTGCTCTTCTGGCAGAACATGCTGTATCAAATATTGCATTGAAATAGTTGCATCCCAAGGGCAAGATTTTTGGAGGGCACCTTTTGGCGTCTTCAGGCGATGTAAAGAAATGGTTAAAGCCATTCGCAAGCTCCTGGAAGTGGAGGACCTTTGTGAGGGAAAAGCCCTGTAGGCAGAAAGGACTTGAACAACACCAGGAATTTAGCGCTGAATTTGTTAGTCACCTCCATTCAAAATGCAATCCAGCACTGCATGTTCAGGGCATTCTTGGGTGCAAAGAACTTGTGCACGATGGATTCATTACAGGCGCAAGAAAATTCTGAATGCATTTGAAGTCAGATGTTCACCTTGAAGACGGCAAACATCTCGTTGTCTTTCAACCCATGAGTCAAGTGCAGTGAGGTCGGCTCGCTCTTGAAAGAAGTTGGGGATGTGCACACCTCTCCCTCCTGCGGCAAGTGTCCCAATGATGAGAGAAAAGATTGTGGCGGAAACGATTGACGTTGTGCTTCTGGCAAAGCAGTTGCCCACGAGCTTGCTGATCGCGCAGGTGCCATAAAGTGTGAGACATTGTTTCTTGCTCTGTAGGAACATGATCTCAGGGGAAGTGGGGAAAGGGGGGGGGGCGGGGGGGTACCTTGCACATGCTGATCTGCAGCTTGCCCTGCCGGACAGTCTCCGGTACCCTGGGATTCTGGAAAAAGCTGGACTCCCGGAAAGGAATTCCTCCATGCCTCGCCATACTGCATACACTGCCACTTCTCAAGTCTCTGGCAAGCGGTGCACAGATTCTGGAGTCATGGCATGGGCTCGAGAGACTTTTATGTGCATCGAGGCTTACCTTTCCAAATCCAGGACAAAGTCCGCTGGAGTCGGCCTCGCTGCTCCCTGGTTCCCCACGTTCCACCACTGCTCCGCCCCAGAAGTCAGGCTTGGCAGGATGAGTGTTCTGTTCAAGATGTGGCACAGCGCGAAAGCGTTCCTCAGCTGCACACAAGGCCCAACAGGTGACCAAATATAACAATTTCACAACAATACCCTCAAGGGAACAGCACAATGAGAGAGATGCTGGCTTCTCTCTTCACCCGCGGTAGGAACCCCTCAACTTACACCCCCGACTTTCGCTCTCTGTCATTCCCGGCCCAGAAAATAGAAAATAGAAAATTGAACGACGCACCAAAAGATGGCGAGGAGGAGGCCATGGAAGGAGCCAAACCGCTTGCTCCTAATCTACTATCCCCCAGATTGAGTACAAAAACAGGGTCCATGTGGTGCCTGGGCCCCACCTGTGCCATGCGCGCCTCCAGGGCTGCCAGATCCACCTCAGGCCCCTCCGCCGCCTTGGGCTTCGCCAGGTCCAGCAGCAGGAGGTGGCTGCTCCCACCACTCCGCTGCTGCCCTTCCTTGACGTCGAATGACAGGAATCCTCCCGGGGGATCGTAGTACTGCTCGGGGTCCTGCATTCATGATGACCATGCATCACCGAGGCACTGCAGCCGGCGACTGTATGTCACTCCCACCTCGACTCGATCGGACAAAAAAAGCCTGCATCTGTGTGCAATTGTGAGCAGGACCCCTACCTGTGTCCATAGGCCAGTCTCCCTGAATCTGTGCCGCTTGCCTTCGAGTCCAGAGAATTGGAAGTTGTTGTGGGCAGCGTAGGGTTCTAGACCCATGGTTTCTGCCAAATTTCGAATGTAAAAAGTGTGACCGCTGGCAAATAAGGCAACAGGGAGCACTCCCACCAGCAGCGTGCCTCCCAAACCCCTGCAAGTCGGCAACAACACCTTATTGTCCTCCTGCACAGGCCTACATGCTTCACAAGTGCAGGGTATTGGAAGCTTGTAGGGTTCCCACCTGAGCAAGCGGTCGGTGCGCGCGTTCGCCCCCGCATCTGGCCTCAGCAAGTCCAAGAACACTGTCTGCTCCCCAGAGGTGGCGCCTTTGCTGGCCGCCGCCTTCCACTCCTGCACCTTGATGGGGATTCTTGATGGAGTCTGCTGTCCGAGCCACATGCATGTTCCCCAAGTCCAGGGACTTGCATAGATCAAGAGAATCATGCCTGTAGATTGACGGCACACAAGATGTAGGGATTGCTCTCTTATTTGGGGAACACAGCCAGCTGCGAGAGTCGTCACCTGAGCAAATTCGGTGGCGCGCTTCCGAACAAGGACAACACCAAGACTGCAGTGTTTGCTGGCATCGGCGACACTCTCCAGCCCCTCATCTTTCACCTTGCTGGTCTGCAGTGGCCCACAACAGGTCAATCTCCGAGCGATTTGCCCAGCAGCAGCAAAGAGACTTGTGTTTATGGCAAGCACATATCTCTCCAGGTCTGAATGTCAAATGCCCCAATCACTGTCTCTCAATCTGCTGTAGAGGTGAAAAGTTGTTTCTGGATACGGTCTTGCGTCATCATCCAGGCAGCTTGACCAGTCTAGGGGCCATGATCAGCTCACACATCAAACAGGGCTGAATCTAGAGGATCCAACCATGGCTGAGCTTGAGAAGAGGACATCAGCTTCTGGGAAGCGCGCGAAGTAGGGGTATGGGTCTTTCAGCCTGCACAGCAGCACAAGGCAGTGTATTCATGCAGCAGGACTAGCACGCCTGCTCTCTCGACACATTTTGAGACACACACGGCAGCCACTGCACAACAAGTGGCTCACCAGGCCACGTCTGCGTGAGAAAGGATGACATCCAAGCCCATTGCAGTGACAGTGGCAGCCAAATGAGCGGCAACCTGCAGCAATCCTGGACTCTTTCAGGCAAGACATGTCAGGACATGAACGGAAATCGCTGTTCAGAGGCAGTATTGTATTGCCAGCGGCACCTGACGCAGAAGTCAGTAAATTGACACACAGTTGTGATAACTCTCAAGTAAATTACATGATTCATTAATCTCAGCTTCATATTGCTGACACCCAATTCATAGTTGCGCCAGCACCTCGTGACGTTTGTGCTGGGAACCCCGGCCCAGACCACCGGCCTGCAAGCTGCTGTGCAGCGCAAAGACATTGCTCTGCCTGTCATCCACCAGAGCCTGCATTAAAGGTGGATATCTTACTGGGACATGTTAATGGCAGGAGGTTCCTGATTTATCTCCAAGTGGACAGCAAGGATATGACTGCAGGGAGGTTGAATTTCTGTGCACTGTTTGTGGGCAAGGCAGTGGTCATGAACCAATCAATGGCAGAGCGCGTGGCAGCCACTGTGCCAGGCAAGGCAAATGACAGGGGACTGTGACGTGCAGCTTTCTTCTCACCTTCAGGGTTTGGTCGTCCAGGGCTCCCACCATGTAGCTGGTCACCTTCAGCCCTCGCAGAAGTTCGAGCCAATTCAGGACAAAGTCCAGGTAGCGAAAATCAGCCCAAGCAATCAGGATGACTCCTCCTTGCGCCAAGGCCCCAACCCGCTCCCTGCAGCAATCCCATGGCGGCATCACAACTGGGACATGATGATGTAACACCAGCAAATCCCTGCCTGCTGTACACACGCGCCTATAACAATGACAATCAGACAAGGACATGAGAGACCGTTGGTCCAGCTATGATAGCCCTTGCTGACCTGGTGAGATGATATCTAGTGTCCGATGACAACATCGAGTGCTGTGCATGCTCGGCTTCTCCGCTGCTCTCCACGTCACCCTGCCCCACCAGGGCCGCAACCTCCACCTTCAGACTCACCAGCACCTCCTCCAGCTGTTCCACTTGCTTTTGCAGCATGGGAAGCCGGGAATTCCTGCACTGCCACCAAGGATTCACCCGATGATGCTCCCATTTTTCTGGAACTTTGACTCCTGCCAGATGCACCGAATCCGAAAGCCACCACCTGCAGAGAGGTCAATCATGGAGCCAAGGAAGGCAAAGTTGCTACAAAGAGGATGCAGGACAAGTAGTATTAATCCAAGACTCCTGGAGCCTGCCACACGTACCTATCTGCCTCGCTGACATGTAAGGAGTCATTGCGCATTGCTATGTGCTTCTGCCGTATCTGCTGCCGATGGGAGACAGATGCATCCACTGTCAGCAGGCTCCTCCCGCCTCCTGCCCCTGCAAGCATCACTTGGGAAGGCAGCCCAATTCAAGCCTCTCCTCAAATTATTGTGTGTCAATTACGAGGGCAGAACAGTGGCAGGCAGGCATGCTCAGACGTTTCTCACAGCGTGAGAACGCAGATAATCATCCTCTCAAATGCGTTTCCTCTTCTCCAGACTGCCCTAAGTTTGCCCTGCTGTTGCACCAGCACAGCACTCAGCAGAAGCATCTCCACACCACTCAAAAAATATGATACTGTCTGCACAAACTTCAACTCCATCTTTGCAGAACTTGCTTGAAAGTTGTCACCAAGATGGCAATGCTCGATGCCACACACACACTAGCTAGACTCTCAATTGCTTTTGCGAGGCAGGCACAGCACAGACCACAAAGGTCTTCCGGCTACCAGAAACAAAATCAGGTAGAACCTGTCACGGCTTCGAGCTCTTTATTAAATGCCGCCTTTGCTTTGCTTTTCAGCTGCAGCGCCACGGCTTCCAACTCCCTCTCCTCCTTGACTTCCGCCTTTTCTCCCTCTATCTGATGAGCCTTCTTGGCAGCATCTTTCTGCACGACACAAGCGCTTCGTTTGAGCATCCCCACATTTTCACCAGCACAGACTCAATTGACGCTTGTAAGAGGACACTTATGGTCGTAGCTGATGGCTTGAATGCAGGAGGATCAGCAGCCACAACCATACAGACATGTATCATAGGACTGAGGGGCATGAACACCTGCATGGCAAACAAGAGACCATACCTCTTTCGACCTGCTGGTGAGAGGCTCAGAAGAGATTGGCAGGAGCTCCACATTGATATTGCTCTGATCAGAGCCCTCCAGTTTACCTGCTGTGGACGGGAAAGCTTTTTGGCTCACAGAGTCTGAAAAGCATACGTCTGAGAAGCAAAGTACAGCAGGGGCCAAACTGGGTGAATTTGGGAGTTATAGAGGACCCACTGGCATAATCAGTGTCGCTGCGCATCGGCCTCAGACGCGAGTACACTGCCCAATAAACCTGGCTTCCACCGACTTTGATGCTGACAGCGCTGATAAGGAAAATGACGGTGCCAAGCGCCACAAAGCCCCAAATCAGCACCGCTCTCTTGGTGGAGCCCCTCCTTCCAGTGAATTCTGTCATGCCGTGCCTGCAGACGTCCTTTGATGGGTATGGCCACCATTGGTGCCGAAAGCCAGTTGTCTTCCCTTAAAATTCCTTGCATGCAGAGCGCAGAGTGGATGTAGCAAGAATTCAATCATCAAATCAGCATATTGGCGGGTTCATTTTTGACACGGGAGATTGCTGACCACTCTGTGAGACAGTAGCTATTGAGGGTCCGAAGAAATGGCAGTCATCCCCTGTCGATCTTCGCTGTTCCTGAGATCTGGAAATTCGACGCTGGACGGCCGAGCGCGGTGCTCAGGTCAATCAGAGGTAGCTCACAAAGTTCAGTCGAAGCCAGGAGACTAGCAAAATTTTGAGGTTATCACATCAGAGGGGTTGAGCGAGGGGGGCTCAAGGTTTCAGGGGTATGACTCAGATCTGACTCCTGGGCCTGTTTGGTGTAGCAGCGCAATTCGAAGCAGGGCTGTGCATCTGTTCCTCCTTCTTGAAACTGCAATTAATGACGCTCATAGCCTTTCAGAATCGTGGTGAGTACTCCTGATTCTCGCAGAATCGCCCTGCGAAGATGTTCAAGGGCGTTGCTGTCACCGTTGATACGTTCGTTACCTTGAATACCGTAGTATTGGCAACTTCCAAATATTGCCAATGTCCAAGGCTTAGACGTGAAGATTTTGGCTGCCTGCTCGATGACGCATGTGATGCGGGAAATGGCTGGAAGGAAGGACAAGAGATCAATTTGCAGCCAAGTTGCATTTGCCACAAAGCACTGTCCTGTAGGTTGTGAAGACCGCTGCTCACAGAAATAACCGCCATCAATGAAAGTGCACAGTGTCCAGGTAGTGGACAACATCGTGCTCGGTGTGATAGGTAAGAGAAGCTCCAAGAGAAACAAGCATTGTACAATTGACCGTCCAGTATTGCAATCTGATCTTGATCAGGGCCGTGTGGCAGGCCCCATTTTTGTGGCAAATGTGGCTTTTGCCCTGCGGGCGTGTTTTGACAAGTCAGGGACCCACAGAGCCAGCATCACAAAGAGATATGGCGCATTCTGGAAGACACGCCTTATTCTGCACTCTGCAACGGCACTTTGGATGGTGAGCTTTCTCCTCCCTGGCATACTCACTCCAGTATTTAGACCTGGTCTTAGAGCAGATTTGGCTTGATTAGTGAGTAGCTCTGCTTTTGCAGGTGGTCCAGGGGCTGAAAATGGGGAGCCCCTGGCAGCCTGCTGAGAGGTACCTGCCCGTCAGCTTTCAGCATTGGGCAAGAGATGGCACGCTGTGTCGCATATTCCTCACCCTTTCTTTGGGGGTGCTGGAGCCCTTCTGTATTTTCACGGGAATCCTCCTGTGCCGTGGCATCGTGAGGTAAATCCTCCTTGGGGCCAGACCTGCTTTCTCATGATACAGAAGTGTAAGTGCACAAGGCTACCAGCCAATAGAAGTTTGCAGAGTCTGACATGCTCCTCCTGTGTCAAGAATTGTCTCGTTGCCAGAGCTTCATGCTCGGCTCCTGATCAGTATCATGACCTTCACATCAGCGATTTGTGCAAGTTTGTGGCCTGCTGCAGCAAGAAGGGAATAGCGGAGCTGCGCCTTCCGAATCGGAGGGTAGTCAAGGCTGCAGCCGCAGCGACGGCCCCTTTCACTGCTGTGTACTCATTTTTTGCATGGATGAGTGCCGCAAAGCCGGATCTGGCATGGGAGCAGAGCCGCGGGGCAGGATTCTGGTTTCTGGGGACTTTCAGGAAGGGCAACCTGAAGGAGTGTCTGGGGGAGAGGATCCAGTCAGTCCTCAGTCCTTGTCTTCGCATGAAAACGACGTTCCCTCCATTGTCTGCTACTCCGATGGCGTATGTGAATCAAATCGAAATAATCTCTGGTTTTGTGCAGGTGTGTGCAGTGTTTCATACCAGCAGCCTTTGGCATAATCAGTGTGATTGTGTTCTTCGTGGCTATGTTGCTGCTGTATGGGGGTTGGCTGAAGCGGCTGAATGGCGCAATTGACAGGAGGAAGATAGGCAGTGTATTCAAAATATCTCTCACATTCTGTGAGTAGTCTCTCCTCGCTTCCTACATCATATGGACGTGCTTTACCACCTTCGTCAATGCTGATGTTTGGCCTCTGCATCAAGGACACGGACCCCCGGCCATTGCATCCCATTGCGCATTTTCAGTGACTGCTCATACATGCATATCGAATTCACAGCTCAATGATCTTCCTCTGTTCATGCAGCCCTGTTCTGCCTGCTGGTGCTGCGCTCGCTGATGGTAATTGGTGGCTCGCCCTTCAAGTGGCCCTTCCAGATATTCTGGGGTTTGAATAATTTGTTTATCGCTTTCGTTCAGATTGTATTTTTCCATTTTCTCAGCACTGTTCCGGTCTGGGACACGGCAGCAGACCACAAGTAGCGCTGTCTGGCTACCTTAGTCCGGGAGAATGATTTAGGGAAGTAAGGTGTAGGGCGAAAGCGAGGTACCGCGATACGACAGACAAGACCAGCTCAAGTATTGTTCTTGGCCTTCAAAGCTATTTCTAGATACTATCTGAGCACCATGCTGCAAGTGCTGAATGCTGTGAAATTTTTGCTGACCTGGAAGGAGTTGGGAATTGTGATGAGTCAGCAGCCTGCCTTCAAGGCAATTCAAGTCTCTGATTTGGAAACACCGAAAGCATACAAGACATAACCAGAATGGCTAGCCCTAAATCCAAAAAAAGGACCGTTTACGTCGTCCTCAATGGTGAGAGGTGGTTGCAAGCGATTGTATTTCTGCGAGTTACCGACTACCTGCAATTATAAACCCAATTTACTGAGCATTGATTGATTGTCGCAGGAAAGAAGTCTGGCGACTCGGATCTTCGCTCGGCGGTGGAACACCTCAGGTCTTCTCACCCTCGCATGGCATGCCACCGGGCTTCCTTGGATCTCATGTTCCTTATTTGGCTCCTTCTGTAATGCTTGAATATCGAACATGTCTTTCCTCACGCTTTTCTGCCACTCTGTTGGAGTTACATGGCACAGCTCTGCTCAGCAGGGCGTGCTTTGACTTGTGCGTGACGATGCAATCTCCCTGCAGAGAAGAGGGTCACAATGTAGAGGTGAGGGTGACTTATGAGAGCGGAGATAGCGAGCGGATAGCTGAAGAAGCCCTCAATAACAACTCTGACGTCATAGTTGCAGCAGGGGGAGATGGCTCTGTCAACGAGGTATGTGTTCCCAAAATCTTCCAATACTCCTAAGGAGAAATACACTAGCACAGACATAGTAGACCCGGGGAAGGGGGGAAAGAGAACAGTTAGGTAAGTTGTATGCATCGTGACTTCACAAGGACGAGGGGACAACCACGTAAGTTCAAGGCTGAGGTGCAAGGGGAGAGCTGGGCCAAGGACCAGATGCTCTACAGTCCCCTGACAATATTTTCATGTCCTTTTGCCAAGATTTAAACCTGTGGCATGGCTCTGCTCGTCACATGCAAGATCGATTGCTTGAAAAAGCGTGCATTAAGACAATGAACGTGCTTCACCGGGAATTTCTTTTTCGACAAGGGGTTACAAGCATGCTGGCAGGAGCTTTTGCAATAGGCCATGCATCTGTTGTTGCAGCTGGCGGGAGCCCTAGTGAAGCTGAACGCCCCCAATGACACATGCATGGCTGTCATACCCATGGGGACTGCCAACGACTTTGCCACGGCCGCGGGGATCCCCACCGACCCCTGGGAGGCACTGCAGCTTGCCGTGGCCGACACTGCCTACCCCATCGATGTGGGCTTGGTCAACGAGGAGGTGAGGCGGAACGCCGGTTGGGGTACCCTGTATTCATGCAAGAACTGACTTTGAAGGGATCCCGATTCGGGGGGCTTGCTTTGCAAGCAAGAGGGCATCTTGAGGTCCACAACGTAAAGTCTCTGGCTTCTTAAAGGATGAGTTGCTTGAATCGGTGGATCCTTTCTTGGATCTCTTAATGTCTTGCTTGTGTTGGACGTTGTAAATTTTGGTCGTTGAACACAGCAACGAGTCTTGCAAGCACCGCAGGTGTTCATGAACGTGGCTACAGGAGGATTCGGGACGGAGATCACTGCTCAGACAGACGAGGGGCTGAAGAACAAGCTTGGAGGGGCAGCATACCTCCTGACAGGTACCTCTCCTGCTTGGCAGTATAACAAGACTGGGACTTTGCTGCGCTCGATATCCATGCGCAAGAACAAAGTCTGCATGCTTGGTTACGGCGTATTTCCATGCGTGACCAATGGGGACCACGCAGGTATAAGCAAGCCAGGGAGTGTCTCCGCAAAGGAGGCCACAGGAAGGATCCCTCTCACTGCACTGACCAAGAGGGACGAAGAATACCAGAAGGTGCGCTTCTGCCCTTTGCCACCCGATTGTCATGCTCAGCTGCATAGCAATTTGATGAACTGATGGGAACTCTGTGGCGAAGCTTCATCTTTCGACCTGATGACTTCTGCAGATCCACATAGGCCCGGACCATTTTGCCGAGGTGAAGAACCATGCACGCAAGGGGGAGCAGGTGGCGGAGTTCTCGGGCGCCCTGCTCGTCCTGGCAGTGGGGAACTCCCGCCAAGCAGGTACTGACCGATCGCACTGGTCCATCTCTCACTGCCCGGTTCTGAATCTTTGAATGCATGAGAAGGTGGATAAAACGACACGTTTTTTGAAGGGGGCAATGGAGGGGACTGGTCTTTCAAAATTCTGGTCTCCAAGCACGTAACGAAGCACACACACACCAGACCACTGCAGCAAAGTCGCCTCACACTCCTGGCAGCTCATCCGTTATGCAGCAATTTGCATTTCCGCTCATGTTGTGACGCCGAACGTTAGCCTGGCGGTGGCAGGAGGCGGCAGGGAGCTGTGTCCGGACGCCATCATGGACGACGGCCTGCTGGACGTCTCCTACATCATCAACCCCTCCCTGGACCAGATCCCCTCCATCATGGGCAACCTGCTGGACGGCAGCAGCAGCATGTCCGACATGAAGGAGGTGGTGGGCACGCTGCGCTGCAGCTGGCTGGAGGTGGACTGCCCTGACGAGCTGCAGGTGGGGCTCGCGCCCCGGGGGATTCACTAGCCACCACCTGAAGTGCTGGGCAGTGTGGTGTTGTTCACAGCGACATCTGATGATACGGCGTTTAAATGATAAAGAGCAAGATTCTGGCTCACGGGCACCCCTCATTGCGCTGGCAGCCTCTTCTTTTGTGGCACACTCTTGTTCTTGTTTCTCTTGTCCTTTTCTCCCCACAAGTCGGCCTGGGAGTTTTGGTGCGAAAATCTTCAGGTGACCTGTTTCAAGCAGATAAAATCCAAACCATTCTTGGGCAGGTGAACCGCGATGGCGAGCCCATGAGGGCCCAGAAGTACCAATTCGAGATCCTGCCCCACCGACTGCACCTGCACCTGCCAAACACTAAACTGCTGCAGCAACACCATGACCACGTCAGCCTGTCCGACACCTCCAGCAATTCAGGTTTCCCCACCCCTGCTCTTTCCTGGACCCCTGCAATGTCTCACGCGGCGCTCTCTCACCTTTTTCAGATCTCCAGACCAGCATTGCAGGCCTTATACCAGTGATAGGGAGGGCAACTTTACATCTCTAGCATTTGACTTTGCAGGTCGCACATCTCCGCAGAAGCGGTATGTCAACAAGATCAAGAACATGAGCCGGCCGCAGTTCGAGGACAGGAACCAGGCCAAAGTGAAGGCCATTGCCGGGTCGGCAGCACGCTTGGGGCTGGTTTTCGGGGCGGGGAGCGTGGCTGGGGTGCTGGCACAGAGGCGCGGCTGGTTTGGAGGCTCCGGCCGCTGATTGCTGGGCCGGAGATTGGGCTCAGAGCTCAGTCGACAAATCAGGACTTTGTGTTGTGATTATTGCATTTGCTGTTCCAAGAAGTAGACTGAGCATCAGTGATCACACTGCCACTACGTGTGCTTACAAACTTGAATTTTGCATACTTGCACCTAGTATTTTGACCTGTTGGTCAGCGGACCTGCTTTGCCACAAGCAGGTCTATCAAACAATGCCAAACCTGAGCAATTAGTCAAATGCGCGGTAAATCGAAGTGTTGGTTCTGCCTATAAACAGCACAGCATGAGCAGAGAGGTAGCAATTTGCCTCTTCAAATGAACTGTTGCGTAAAAAGCTGATGCATTGTAAACCACAATCACTTTTCTGAGTCAGCTTGTAATATACCTGCAAGCCTTTAGCAACCAGCTTATCTCATCAAGTCTGTAATCCACAAATATTGGTCTTTGTTCAGCTGTCATTCAATGCGCTATGTGTGTGTGAGGCACATCCAATACATGCATGGGGCACCTCGACTCTTAACACACATGGCAAAGCAAATTATTTGTCACAGGGCTATAGAGGACATGCTATGCAAACTTAGAATGCGGAATGGCGAGGCGTGAAGTAATTCAGCAGGCCTCAGGGGAAAAGGATGAGGGCATCAGCAAACCGGGGGGGGGGGGGGTTGCTATATGTGTCAATTCAAAGGGTCCTCCAAGCTGCACGAAATGCACCCCCCAAGAAGAGGGTGCATCCGGTCATTGTTGCCCACTTCATCCAATCCATGTGAAGCCGGCGCAGGATCACCTGGTAAGAAGGAAAGGGGTAAAAGAACTGCCTAGGCTTTGGAAGCAAATACTTGGCTGTGCCGTTGCTTTCATTGGTTGATCGAGCCTCTGTGCCATTTCCTCACAGAAATAGAGGGAGGTTTGGATCACCTTCCGCAGCCTCCGTGAGTGGGTCTTCAAGGATGTCCCAATGTTAATGATACCGGGTGGGAGTCCCTGCATAGCAAGACAGGGTCTCCACCTTTTAACTTTCAGCACATCGTGCCAGGTGGTGTCCATCTCAAGCTCTGATTGCCAAGGGCGTACCCCGTTCAGGAGCCAGGGGGGGGAGTTAGCTCCAGACAGACGGACTCACCTCCAGCAGTATGTCGAGGTCATCGAGCAGTCCCAGCGCCTTTCTGTTGCAGGCAAGGTTCATCTGCTGCACTGCCTGCGGCAAGAAGGTGGGTTGAAGCCGGCTGGAAAGATCGGTCAAGCTGTCATGCCTCAATAGGTGACCTGGTGCTTTCAGGAGTTTTTCTTCGCTTTCACAGAGCGGTGTGGTGGGTGTTGTTCAAAGGATGCAGGGGGAAGATCATGCTGATGACATACATGAGGAATGCAGTCTCGGCTTGTAGGCTTCCTACCTTCAGGAACAGCAGGTGACCTGCCACCTGGCGGTAGATGGGATTGGCCAGCATCACCTTCACACGTACATCCAACTTCATGCGGTCCAACCTTTTCTTGGAGAACAGGCATTGTTCGACGACCCTGCAGGGAACACGGCACCTCCTTGTCAGGTCATCAGAAGCACTGCACCTGCTTCTCCCAGTACATAAAAGGGGCATGATGGATGCAGACTGAATGTCTGCAAGCTTAGAAGGCAGCTTGCAGGATGGGGAATTGAGGATATAATAGCTGCCTATCATCTTCCTGGCTGCTCTTCCAAGTTTCTTTTGAGAGCTACCTGCAGCCAAGCCGGCGCCTCTGGTCACTGCCCATCTCGGGATGCACTCTCATCATGTACTGGTCTTCAGCCTCCAAGGCCTGCTGATGGGTTCCCCAGGCGTGGGGATCTGGAGAGGTCGTGTTCCTGACGAGTCTGCGGATCATCTCCTCCCTCACTTGGCTCATGGCTTGCACCTCAGCCTCCTCCCTGGCTTGGATCAAGGCTCGCATCTCGGCTTCACGTTCTCTTGCAGCCTGAGCCGCTGCTGCGGGGTCCTCTGCCGAAGGGGCGGCCTGCATGGGCAGCTTCCCAATCTGGCATCTTTTGTCGCTCGGAGATTGTACACATGCAATCAACCTACAAGTGCCGGCCCAAACGTGTGACCTGAACGAGGCAGTGCTGCACAAGGAAGGAGAACGAGGCTGAACAGAAACAAGATCGTCATCAATTTGACATCTGCCTCACCTGTCGAGGTAGCCACTTCTAAAGTAGCAGGAGCAGAATGGTCAGCAGGATCATTAGCATCTGCCTCACCTGCTGAGGTATCCATTCCAGAAGCAGCTGCTGAGGTATCCACTCCAAAAGCAGCTGCGGCTGATGCTGCTGCTCTCTGTCAGCGGAGAGCTGAGGTAGGTGAGGCTGTCTCGGGAGCTGGTGAGGATAGTGGATGGTCCCAGGCCAAAGGGACAACCTCCCTGCGGACAGAAGGCACGATGGATTAAGATAGAAGCGTATAGCACATGTTCGAGGCATCCGAGGCAGGCTCCCGATGCAGGCGAAATGTCAAGTGGACAAGAATATACCATGAAGCCAGATCCTCGCCCTCATTTTGCGTTCCGGACAATTTTGTTGTCTTGCGAAGGGAGAGATTTGCAGATTCTTAAATTCTTTGGCTTTCTTGTGCTTTGTCATAAGCACGGGAAGTACCAAGAAAAGGAGGGAGGCGCCCTCCAAAATGCAAACTGCAAATCGCCCTACAACCTACACCTATATATTTGAATGGAGTTAATTTCCTGAGCTGCAGAACACACTGTTCTTTACCCCAGATCAGTCCTCGAATTCCACACCAGATCCAGGAAACGGTACAGGAGCAGATTGGCTGCTGGTTATTGCAAAGGCCTTGTATGAATATCCCATGCCCTCATTGTCAAGTGCGCTGGGGGGCCGAGGGGCGTCCTTGAAACGCTCTGCAAGCGACAAATTTCCACTACTCCGGCTAATCTGCTTGCCTGTAGACTGTTTCATGACTGTCTTTCCCTCTGCCTGTTCTGAAATGGCAACATCTTTATCCTCGCTATCCACAGCACTCATAGGCGAGCCTGGCCCCAGGTCTTCTGATGCTTCTGTGCTCTTTGGGACTGTCTCCTTGCCACCCAGCAGCCGGTTGAAGCCGCTGATCAGACTCTCCTGCTGCGAGGGGGAAGCGGCGGCAGTGAGAGAGTCCAGCCGTGCCTCAATACCCAGGCCCGCGAGGAAGTGGGCCTGGGGTATGGGTCCATGGGCCATGACTGCAGCCCCCGCCTGCTCCACCCCCTGCCTGCAAAAGATTGCCCGGGTGGTCAAACATGTGTCTCCACCCAGACAGCTGAAATGCAGCATTCTGGCAGTATGTATCGCAAAAGCGGCATGCAACTGCTTGCTAGGCATTTCTGGGAATAAAGAAAACAGCTCAACCTCATCTCTGTGGAAATGAAAAGAGCCAAACCTTGCCTCCACTAGATTGAGTAGGGGCTCTTTGACCCAAAGAAAACGAAGCCACAGACATTCAATGGTCAGCAAGAGTCTAACTCAATTATGCCCAGACTGGAGCACCTGAGGGCGGAGAAGTCGACCCTGCAGCTGAGGTCTGCCGACCCCGGCTGGGAGAACAGGTTGACGAACGTGTGGTCCCTTATGGCCTGCAGGCTGCTGTCCAGGTGGCCAGCCTGTCCGTAGTCCACCACCAGGGCCGCGCCCCCCTGGGCACCCACCCTACGCGCCAGATCCTCCGCCGTGGTGATGGACTGCGCGCTCACCTCTATCATGCTCACGCTCTCCCCTGCAGGAAGTGGCAGGTCCGACATTGACAGAAGAAAGTTCTGCCAAGCAACCTGGTCAGGTGCCGATGGTGTGGCTGAGGAGTATTGGATCCTTCTCTTGGGCAGATTACAATCCACTAGACCTGGTGGGTTTCCCTGGACTTCCTGAAAGGTATGAAACCATCAAAGGCCAGGTGGATTTGTTGTGACCAGATGATCATACTTCCAGATTTGCTTCCACAAGCCTTTCAATTGAAACACTGGCCTTTCGACCAGACGATTGTGTTAGCTTACAAGCCCCAGCGCACCAGCCGCAAGGCGACAGAAGCACGGTGGAAGTCAGGGAAGCTCACTTTCCGCTTCTGGCAGGCTTTGCAGGCGGCGAGGCAAGAGCAGCTTGGAGGCAGGGGTGGGGCCAGGAGACAGAACCATCTGGAAGTGCAGGGCAGTATTTGGGCCTGCACAAAAGGGTCAAAAATATCTGAGGTGTGAGCCAATCATGCCGGTTTGTACCCGCCGAATAGGGGTTGCAAATTAGGCTTCTGTATTCCAGCCACTCATCCAGCCCTACAATATCAATGCAGAAGCTGCTGCATCATTCTGATCCTTGGTGTTATTCAGAACTTGGCCCTGCCACTTCTCACATTAGCCCTCCCAGGCTTAGCAATTTCTCATGGCTCAAGGAGTAAATCGCCGTCAGTCATGACACGAGTACATGCAGTTCAAAGCCGAGCTATCGCTCTTCTTCTCCCAAATGCTGATGGAGACAGGAGGGGTGGGGCAGTGGCAACCTGCTGTGTCTACCAGGCGTTCACACCAGCCCCGCTCCGTCTTCTGAAATTGGTGCACCGGCAGGGCGTCGAAGAATTCGTGCGCGATGAAGATGGCCGGGGCATCCTGCGGCACCTCCTCGAGGGAGCGGTGCCACCGCACCTGCAGCCCACACTGCTTTTCTGGAGGCTTTCTCAAAGGGACCAATGCCATTTATACAATGAGTTGAGCATGTCTGCATCGTGAATATGATTGACATTGGCTGCTGAGCGATCAGCTTTGTGCATCACTGGTCATCAAGCAATCTGCACGGCAGCGATGCCTCACTCTTCGCTCAGGGTGTGATGCATCATGAGCAGATTCTTCTGGTGCGCTGACCTCTGCATTGGAGAGTTTGCTGATCCTGGCATCGGAAGGGGGTCCAGCCTCAGCAACATCCAGCGCCTTCTCCTGGATCTTCCTCATGGCCTGGCTCACCTGGCAGCAAGGCACAGCGTGAACAGCTCTGTCTGGTGGATATTTAGTGAGAACCCCTTATGGAGACTTGTGACAGATGCAGAGCTGACCAGAGATGACTCTTCACCGGCAAGATTTTAGCCAGTGGTTTAAAACCACACATCCTTCTTGAGGCTTGAAGATTAACACAGCCAAATTTTGAACCTCTGACACATGCAGGCGCAAGGCTCCAAATTCCTGATGGCTCAGCAACAGACTGCAATTAGCCAGCATAAAGCGCTCACCTCCACCATGTGCAGGGAGAGGGCCTGGGAGAAGGGGCGGATGGGCAGGGTGCCCCTGAGCAGGTCCGCCATCAGCGTGCCCCGCCCGGGCCCCAGCTCCACCAGGTGCAGACGCAATGGGCAGCCCAGCTGCTGCCACTGCAGCATGCACCACACCCCCACCATCTGCAGCAAAGCAGGTGTGTTGTTTTCTAGGATTCACCCGCAACAAGGCTGTCTTGGCGCTTGATATGCAACATTTAATTGGTCATGCTGACACTGCAAATGACTGCGACACTGGTGATTTTAGCCTCCTTGATGTGACCAGCACGTGTGTGCCTGGCATTTTTCAATGATGTCTGTGCATTGGGATTCATGTGGATGCGGATACTCATGCATGTGTGAAGCATGGCTTTCCTCCAAGTAAATCACAAGGCGTAAAGTCAGGCGGGAGAGGTGAGGCAAGTCACCTCCCCAAACATCTGTGACACCTCAGGGGAGGTGATGAAGTCCCCAGCCCGACCAAAGACATCCCGCCTCATATAATATCCGGCCGTCGGATTCGTCAAGACCTCCTGCGCTCGACCTCGAGACATTCAACCTGGTGTCCTCCATGCTCTCTGGCATCATTCCATCATGTGTCCAGGTGATGTGGGTGAGGACTTGAAGCAAAAGATACCCAGTGGCAGGATGCGCTGGACTCACCGACATGTATTCAGCCAGGGTGATGGGACCGCCTCGGAACTGCACAGGCCAGGCACCGATTTCAAACTCTGAGCCGTTTCCATTGTGTCTGCTGCACCCTCTGCCTTACAAGGTGAGAGCCAAGAAGAACACAGGCGCAGGGTCTCAAGCACTGGGTGAAAAGCCGTGAGCTTCATACCCGAATGAGGGCCTTCAGCTGCTTCGTGAGATCTGTCTCTGCCTCCTTGTTCTGTGCCGGCAGGTGACTGTGCTCTGGTGCAAGATAGAGTCCGGATCTGTCTATGGAAACGGTAGGCCCGGGTGGGGCGTCTTTCGTGCTGAATTGCTTTGACCAGTGGGGATGCAGGGAGATGCAGTTTGACACTTGTGCCAGCAGTGGCAAGCTTCGATGCAATCCCCTTCTCTGACAAATTGCCAGCATTTGACACTCGTCAGCCTGACAATGTATCGCAATTTCTGACTTTCATGTGCATGCCGCAGTACAGCAAAACGTTTTTCCGTGCCAATTATTAAGGTAGTGCTTGATTTTCCCAATGAAACGGCCTAATGATCGCCCATAGACTATAAATTGATGCAAACTTGAATGCAGAGGCAAATGTTCGATTCCAAATTTGTCCTACAAGGTTAAATAACTTACAACTCCAATTTATTCGTTCCATGAGTTTCGGCCATTGCAAATTCGATCAATAACAATGTCACTGCCGCTCGACGGATTGTCATGTGCAAAGCAGTACCAGAGCATCACAGCAAGGAAGCCTGTTGTACAGTGTATAACAAATTTTGTGAGCATGGATTTGATGGCCAATTGTTTGAACGCAGTGGGAGCGTCTCCTGCCATGGTCAGCCTCTGCAGACTTTCTTCAATGTTTGCGGGGCCAGACATGACTTTCCTCAACGTGTCATCGATATCGATTTGGGAGGAAATTGCAGAGAGGAGTGCACAAAGCTCTCTCTGGCCACAGGTGCATTCTGTCGATGAGGTTGAAGAGTTCCTGGGGGTGGCGGACGCCCTGGTGGTGAATGTTGGGACTCTCAGCAAGGACTGGGTGCAATCCATGCGGCTGGCCGCCGAGACCGCATCCAAGCTGGGCAAGCCTTGGGTGCTGGACCCTGTAGGAGCCGGGGCAACCAAATTTCGGACGCAGGTGGTCAAGCATGCTGCCTTTCACCTCTTTTAATCCAAGCTGCATGGATTTTGCATGCAGCATCAATGAGGAGCTCCAATTCAGATTTGGCGGTTCAATCCTGCAGCCTTAATGGACGTGTGAGTAGTTACATCCAACATTGATGTGTTCTGCAGTTCTATGTTGCAAGGCGCTTTCACTAATTTTCACTGAATAAGTCAATGCAACACAGGTCATCTTGGACCTGTTGTCTTACAAGCCAGCCATCTTGAGGGGAAATGCCTCAGAGATTCTTGCTCTGGCTGGTGCTTCCGGTGTGTCCAAGGGAGTGGACAGTACAGCAGAGACCTGGGACGCTTTGGAAGCAGGCAAGCAGCTGGCAAAGCGCCACAAGCTGGTGGTAGCTATCTCAGGAAAGGAAGACCTGGTGAGCTGTCGACGCGCCATACATGTGATCTGTGTGCGATGTCAGTGCAAAAAGGGTATTTGCTTGCATGGAGGAGATTTGCCGCCAGGAAGTTGGTCCCGATGATTAAAGAAGAGATGTGAATTAAGCCAGAACCATCTCTGCAAGTTTCTGAATTATAAAATGAAAGGGAAGGTTTGAATGTGATCTTTATTACTAAAAATGTGTTTGAACACTTCGTTCTGAGCAGGTGAATGTGCTTAAATTAATGGGAGTGCATCAAAGGCGGTGGTCCTGTTGATTGACAGACAAGTGACATCAACAACTCTTTTAAGTTTGCCGGCCTTGTGTTAGTCAAAAATAATTTAGTATGCACTGGCAGCTTACATCAATCATTGAAGATACTACAACACCTGATAACAGATTTGTCCCTTGTCCAGGCCAAGAAAGCAGGGAATGATGAAATCTTGGTGCAAGTGGAAGTAATTCAGGATACCGCCCTGCAGGTGACAGATGGAGACAGGGTCATTGGGGTGGAGAACGGGGTACCAATGCTGTCCAAGATCACTGCGACAGGCTGCTCAGTCACGGCCATCATGGCTGCCTTCCTCGCGGTGGCAGCAACCGCGGGCAGCCCAGACAGGTCCATGTTGGCCGCAGCCTATGCTTTCGCAGTCTTTGGGTAATCCACTTCCGTGCACATCAGGGATTGCAGATCTCTACATACTTCCTGAGCTTGCTCTCTGGCTCTACAGGCAGTTTTTCAATTCCTGGGTTTGGAGCTCTCATTTTCTCAGCGATAAAGCTGTGTAGAATGTGCACTTGGGATTTGTATCGAGAATTTTGCTCCTGATGCTATATTGACCCGCTCTGGAATCTTGCAGTCAATTGCAGCATGGCTGATCATGTCAGAATGCATGCGTATGGCAAATGCTGCATGTGCAGGATCAGTGCGGAGAACGTCAAACACAAGGGCCCTGGAAGCTTGCGTGTAGCGATGATTGACAAGCTGTACAACATGGCGGATGATAGCAGCGACATAGAGAAGAGGTCCATCATTGCTCTTTCTTTCAAATGAAGAGCATGAAAGGAAGCGGAATTCCATGAAGCAATCTGAGATAGTAATTCCAGGGTCGAAGATTACAAACCAAATGTCTGTTTCTAGCTTGTTTCTGTGTTCATCTCTGCTTAGTTTACAGCAGTATTGCCTGCAATGTTTTGATTTCTGGGTTTGGCTTCTGAGAATTGATAACTGTGTTGGATTGGGCATGATTGAAGCGAAGGATCTGCCCTGATGCGAATGGCTTCTGAAAATCAATGCAAACTTGATGACAGACATTGTGATGCATTAGGGATAGTTTCTGTTTGCAAGACGACAGCAACTTCCTGGCATTGGGCTTGCGACAAGCAGCAGGGTAAAGAGGCAAAACTGGTCGACAAGGCTACTCATTGCAGAATTTCTCATCCATTGTTTTCTTATACACCAGTTTATTATTCATACTGTCCATGTTCATAAATGCCATTCAATACTGCAAGAGATATATACAACCCACCGAGAATGCAGACAAAGCAACGATGAAATTAAAAAAAAACAGTCGTTGTGTCCCTCCAATTCATACTGCATCGACAAGCTTGGCTATCAGCAGATTTTGCAACATTGTCATTACAGCCTGGGCAAGCTTGTCGTGTTCTTGGACTTCTGGGCTTCTGCAATCATGAAAGAGGTCGAGAATAGGAGTTTCACAGGCGGTGTGCTGTCCCCTTGCAGCATTCTCCGCCAGGGCGGCAGGTTGAGCAGATCCCTCAGCTGTTCCAAGTACTGGAAGCGAGTCAACATGGCAAATACCTCCCCTCCAGAAGCTTGAAGATGCGCCAAAAGGCTTGGGGACTGCATCCACATCAGATAGTCTTTAGATATCGCAGGTTCTTTGGCAGAGACACAAGAGTAGGGAATGTAAAGCATGCAAGTCACCACACTGTGCATTCCATTTGTACTGAGAGGCGTGTGATGCACCTGCTGCAAGGTGCCATGAGTGCTCTGCAGGGCACCACCCAGGGAGCTGGTGGCCACCTCACTCAGCTGCGCCACGTATTCACCTGCCGCTGCCTCACTGCTGCCGCTGCTGGCCTGCTCACAAACGCCTTTGCAAATTGTTTGTTGAATTTCATTGGCCCAAATTTCTCAGCTTGCAGATCATCCCTGTCAAATGCTCTCTTGATTGGAAAACAGCAGAGCAACAGGAGTGATCACAGGGTGATAAAGCTCGTGCGAAAGTTCCAATACACATGAGCAAAAGCATCAGCTAGCCTGGTGCAATAGGATTTGTAAAGCTGTGCCCCCCACCTCGACCACAAGGAGGTGTTCCACACCGCTCTCCCATTCAGGACCCCTCCTGAACATCGCCTCTAATTCTGCCGGCGCATTTGCCGAGAAGGACATCGTCAGCTGCCTGTCAAAGGCCTGCCCCCCTGATTGGCTGACCACCTCCTCAAATTTTGGGTGGCGCTGGAAGCGCTCTGCCGCCTGCACCCAGGCCACTACAGTATTGAGGTAGGGACTTTTCTCCAAAAAGTTAAATGCAGGCCTTAATGGAAATGAGGTGCAAATTCACAGCGACCATTCAAGATCTGGACTGTGCACGATTTGCCAATTGTGAAGGCATTCCTCAGAATGCTGTTGGATGACACGCATCAGCAGCATCCAGGTTCTGAAAATGTCATCATGAAAGCAATGACCTTGGCATCGGTAAACCTGAAGTGGGCTGTGTGGCTGCTGCCAGCGGCCTGGCCATGGTCCCCTGCGGCACCAGCAAAGGCGCACAGAATGCCAGGGCCGGTCATGTACTGCAGGCCAAGCACCGCGCTAGGTTGGCACATCCGACCGTGAAGTTCATGGCCTCCTTACAACCGAGGAAGGAAACTGGATTTCAGGGGGGTAGGGGGGATGCATTCACAAGCGACCAAGTCTCAGGGACACTGGGATCCTGAAATGTTTTCTGCTGAATGTGCCTGGAAGTTGGCCAGTGAATCAGATTGCATGGATTTCATCTACTGTCAAATCACCCTTGTTCAGGTCCAACGTATGTGCGGCTTCCCCTCAGTTGCAGGAGAGATGCTCAATGGAGTCGATTACCTGCAGGCTCCAAAGGGAGTCGAGGGCTGCTTCACAGTCTTCCGGCTCGGCAGTGGCCTTGGCCTGCAAAAATGGCGGCCAGAGACTTTATTGGCAAGAAAAATTTCACATTCTGTATCGATTTGGACATAAGACGTGCCCCTGCTTTGAGTGGAGTGTCCTGGAGTGCCTTGGCATCCAGTATTTCTGGCATTTGAAGTCCATCTCTCGGCAGAAAGATATTATTGACTACACAGGCAACTCTATGAAAGGCATTATTCTGCAGGCCTGCAATGTCCTTGATCACTCAGGCATCACCTGAGGGAGATATGCCAAGGGAGGTACTGCTGTCAAAAGTGTGATACCTGGAGGCAGATGAGCAATTCAGTGATTTCGAATTTTCCAGCCCGCACTCTGAAGTCCAGAGGTGCCGTCCTGCATGTCCTTTTTGGGGCCCAAGCTCTTCTCCGGCCGAATAGATGGTGACCATGGTGTAGCCAATGTTCTGAGCGAAGTGGCAATGGACCCAATAGGCAAGTCATGCTCTGCATTTTCTGATTTGCAGATCCGACAGATTTGCAGTCGTGATCAATCCTCGATCTCCTCTGGAACAGCTCCACTCCCACCTTTACTGCTGCCTCGCCCACAGGCTTTCTTCTCGACACCTGCAATTTCACCAGCTCTGCCATCACACTGCCTGACTACAAAATTCTCTCTTGGCTCAGCCATGTTTCACTGGGATTATTTGGAGGTGAAGCAACACCAAATCAATACAGGTTTTGTGCGCAAATTCCACTTCCCTGCATGATCTCTTAAACCAGATGCCTTGGTGAGAAGTAATCGCACTCAGTTCAAGAAGCAGCTACCTCACGGGGTCAGTCACTGGTGCGCAACAGGCTGTGCAGGGGCCTCCTACAATCACAGCAGTGCTGAAGGGTGCCAAGTAAAGGCAGACTGTTGGTATCAGAGCATCTGTCTGAGACTGAGGATTATAGTTGAAATTCGTTCGCCGTGGAGATCAAAACAAAAAACAATGTTCTGAGAATGTGCGTTAAACCCCAAACCCGTGCGTTAACCTAGTACCGATCTCGGGATCTCCGAGATCGAGCGAGCACAAAGTTCCTGCACACCTCGCTGAGAGCGTCGCCGAAGGCGCGGTCCTCCCAGTGTGAGCCTGTTGCTGCGTCCTTCAACTGAACATGTCGACCCCACCGGAGGAAGGGCGGTCTGCTCCTACTCTGGAAGATGAAATGCACGACGCAGAAGGCAATTCTTTGACAGAGAGGCTGTGCGCGCAAAATGCCAGGAACACGTATCAAGGTAAATTGCAGGTCCTCAGCTTTTCTGCGTCTGTTGTAGTAGTGCAGCAACTACTTGAGACTTGAAGAAGTGCACTTGCCTGCAGTGACGGATAAACAACTCAGAGAGCTGAAATACGAGGTGAGCATGGTATATGTCTCTGCTCTTGTGTCAGAGCTGCTGAGCAAAATCTGTAATTGCAATTGGACATAGGCACGAATTCCAGAAAAGATTGATGGCTGCAGGAATGGAGGAATCCACACTACAAGTAAGGGCACATCATCGCAAGCTATGCTGTCTGTCTGAAAGTTTTTGTCAGTAAATCATACTGAGATGGCTTATCAATTCCTGTCATTTATGCTGTCTACAGCCCTTTGCTTAATCGAAGGCGCAAAATCAGTTGATCTGCTCACCTGCATTTCCCTAACCTGCCAGATATGGGGCACCCATGAAGATGTTCCTGAGGCGCGAGGTTATCCAGCTGGCCAAGCAAATCAGGGAGGCCGAGAAGTACAGAAAGGTCAGCAGCCCACTCTGCTGTACAGACTGTAGACTGTCGGTCGTAATGCCCATTGTTCACCATTGCCAGCACCATTGCCAGGAGCACAAGGCGGAGATAGAAGCAGCTGCGGCCCTGGCTGCCAGAGTCAAGAGGCAGAAAGAGTCGGCAGACGCCAAGGCAGCCGTGGAGGGACTGATGGCGGCAAGGGGCAGCAGCACCTTCGTGGACAGCGGGCTGAGCCAAGTCTTCACCCAGTGCGCAGGAAGGATCTTCAAACACCTCGTGGAGGACTTGGATTGTCACACAGCGCAGGTGCACACTCACTCACGACATGCACCAGAAATATGGAATCATTCATCTGCCTCTGTTCGGTGCCTTAATCGTGATAAGTCTCCTCTCCTTAGCCAGTGAACTCCGGCTTTTGTTGCCGCATGCTCAATTCCGTGGGCGTGTAAGGGTTGTGGCTTGTCCAGCAGCAACAGGAGACTCCATGTCTTCAAGGAGTCTATTATGGGAGAGCCTCTGGTGGTTTCATGCAGGATCACATGCTGAAAGCGCAAGGCCATCTGGCCAAATACGAGCCCTTGGGAAAAGGCGTGCCACTCATTGGGCCTTCAGTGGCGTTGAGGCGCCTGCTGAGCCTGAGGGTCATCTGCAAGGAGTTCGACAGCCTGATCATCAGCGAGGGGCTGCCGCAGCTGGCTGCCAAGCTTGGGCCTGGGCACTGGACATCGCAGCCCATCGACATCGGCCTGGTGGATGGCCCCCTAACAGCGCTTCTGGCAGCACCGCAGTCTCTGAAAGTTCCGGCACTCAAGGTACCAAAATTTCTCCCTCCCTCCTCCCTGGGTCCCGTGTACAAACTCTTTCACGCGCTGGTGAATGTTGAGTAATTAGCTTGGCTTGGCTCCGTAGGGCATGTTCTGTTATCAAGAAATGGTGAGTCAGGGTTCCAAGTGGCGCGCAGTATCCTTCTCAGCACTGCAACCTACACACTCAAGATTTGACTTGCTTTTCACAGGAGTGTGCCTCTGCTCTTGGGTGCAAGACATCTGGCACAAAGGACGTTCTGATCATGCGCGTCATGGGGGCACTGGGGATTGCTGGGTGGAGACACAAGATCCCTGCCCGCATTGTCCTTGCCATCAGGTCTGCTTCCTCTGATTGTGCATATTTTTGCGTGCTCATCGTAGAATTTAATGCCAGGCTGCTTTGGCAAGAAAGGAAGGGCAGATGTGTCCTGCTTTGCAACTTATCTACGCATTGATGATCTACGCATCGATGAGGCAAATAATATGCTCTTTGTTCAGCCTCAAACGGTGCTCTTTTGGACAGACATGAGAAGAGCGTCTGCACCTGCCCGTCCAGAATCTCTCAAGAGCTGGAACGACTGGGGGAAATTTCGCTGTTCGGGAGTGTATTCAGAGCACGTCTGCTCTTGACAGAGGTGAGCCATACATATCCACTTTAGAGTGATTCATGAGCACAGTACAAACGGTTGGTGTTGGAGGCACAAAACTTTACCTCACACGTTCCCATTTCTTGAGCTAGAGTGCCGATGCTGTAGGTGATGAAGCTTCAGACCCAGGAGCAGCTGAACAAAGCAGTTGTGGAAGCAGAAGCTGCCAACAAGATGACTCGAGCTCTTCAAGGGCTTTGCCACTGTGGCAACAACTGCAAAGGAAGCTGCCCGCACCACCTTTGTAAGACGTGCTGCAGAGCGCTTGGCCAAGGTTGCCCTGCTCACCACTTTTGATGAGATAAGAATGACCTCCATAGAGCCGCCACCTTTGCACATACTTTAGGCACATTCAGCTTTGAGATGTATTCCGTGAAGGGGTAGCTCGCGCCCAGCTTGTGATAAAAGTGTGATTTGTTGTGTATTGTAAGAAAGAATCTTTGGAGTGACTCTCATTGCTGTGGAGACAAACAGCAAGTGTATGTGCAGGGCTAGCTTTGCCTTTGTGTACAGTGAGATTGCCGTGTAGTGTTGCACATTGGCAAGAGTGATCACAGGAAGGTGCATAAGTTTGAGCCGAAAAAAGGAGTGCACTGATGCTGTAGTATATGCTGGACGTCAACTTTCTTACCTTCACACCGCCTTATTTCCTTCCTTTCTGATCAAGGCTTCCAACGAAAGGTCGCTTTCTCGTCATCCATGAGCCAATCGAGGCTTTTCCGGGCGTAAATGCTCTGCCGTGCGCTAGTCCCTCGTCAAAAACCGACAGCAATTCTTACTCCTGGTGCGATTCTGCTCAAGAGTGCATCGCAAAGCTCGAGGAGTCTTCAAAGGATAATTCTCGACTTGACATTGCCTCAGGTAGAACGTCGTCCATCATATCCAATGATGGTATACGGAAACATATCACTCACTCCCAGATATTTTGTGCGACTTCCCCACCTCATAATGCCAGTGTCTGCGTCTTTTCTTTTTCAAGTTGTGGGAAGCTGGCAGAGGGGCAATAATTCTTCGATGAAGGCTCTTGGCAGCGTCTTTCCTACCTCTCAACTCACTTTCAAGCTCCATCCTGTCCGAGCTGTGATTGTCCTGTGTGAAAAAAGGGAAAGACTATACCTAAATATTCCGTGTACTGTATTGCAGCCGGGAGAGCCAATTTTGAAAGTGCAAGGATGACCGCAAGCTATGAGGACATCCTCAGCTACTTCCACTTCTGGCCAAGCCGTGATCTTGCGATTGTGGCTCTGTCGCTCTTCCTTTTTGTGTCTTTAACGGTCCTATTCATGACAGTGAGGACACGTGCCTGGTGAGCCTCTTGGTGACCTGATTTTTTTGACCTTTCCAATCCCCTTGCATTGATTTCAGATCGGGTCATCAAATGGAAGCTGACGTTTTTTTTTCAGGTACATGATAATTGTGACAATAGTGGGTTTGCTGGAAATGGTAAGCCCTCCCTCTTCCTTACTTGTGCACTTCACAAATTTGTTTGTGGCTGCTTCTGATTGAATGGGCATGGAATCCTGAATCTTGTTTCAGACGAGAAAAGGAATTTTGGATACTCCAGACGTGGCGATGAGAATAAATTTGCCTGCAGGGAGGCTATGCATGCCGAATTTCCATGTTCAACAAAACACGTAAGTAATAAATCTGATGTCATTCAATCTTTCACTACTGCTACTTGAACTGATTTGCATTCCCGTTGCTTTATTCCTGATACTTGTTATTAACAATTGCTGCTGTTTCAGAATATGGAGTCTACGTAGCCATGCAGTGCGTCCCTTCCATACCTCAGACCACAGAAGATAACTGTCTGTCAAGATTGTCCCGCCTAGCATGACCGAAAAGAAAATTGACTATTATAATGAGACGGCTGGTTTGTCCAGGTGTCTCCTCATTATTCCGCCCTCGTTCCTCGCTCTGGTGCAGGTGAAGCCCAGCTTTGCAGCGCTTTTTCGTTGTATCCAGAAGCAATGTGCTCATTGATCATGCACTTCAATCAAAGATGTGACTATGGCTGTCAGTGCAGTACATCACCCTGGGCAAGGTGGTAGGGTTGGTTGGGCAAGCTTACCCAGATCGCAAACTCCTGGTGAGATTGCCTACATTCTTGTTCGCAATTGCAGCCAATCTGTATCTTGTCTGCCTACTGAAAATAAAGACTGGCAAAGTATTGTATCATCTAGCTTTTTGGGGCATGCGATCATGTTCTTCCTTCTTGGGATTGTACCAAAAGGGAAGAAACAACCAATGAGCATTTAGGGCTCAAGTCTTGACTAATTTTTGTAGGTGAAGCCTAAAGCAGTCATTTGGGGCTTTTTTGTCATCGAGCTTCTCGCACTGGCACTCCAAGGGGCTGGAGCAGGCAAGGCCCTGCTTATTACAGGCCTCATTGTCTGCTGATGGCATTGAGCCGGCCTTCTGTGACCGAGACGCCCCCTTAAAGAAGCTTGCCATGCATGCAGGCACCAGCGTGAGCAACGATGGTCCTCCCAAGAACGAGGCCCTTGGCAAGGCCCTGCTGATCATAGGTCTTGTGGCCCTGGTGGTCCTCATTGTCTGCTATTTGATCACCGCCGTCTTCGTATGTGTAAAGCCAGATTACGGTGTGAGGGACTCCCCTGCCCTCAAGAAGCTGTTTGCCGCCCTGTATGCGTGCACGCTCCTGCTGCTCACTCGAAACATTTTCAGGTATGGTTTCCCTTGGAGGCAATTGTCCGTGTCTCACATGTGGAAGAATGAATCTCTCGCAAGCTCATGTTATGCAAAGAACGGGGGCCAGGGTACCTGGGAGAAGCACAGAAAGGTGCTGGTAGCAGCACTCCATTGTTTTCTGTCACAACAAAACATTTGGTTGTTCATGTTGGACTGGCTGACACCGCTGTGGCATCTCCCTGCAGATTGATTGAATTCACCCAAGGTAAATTCTTCTCTTGAAGCAATGATTTGTGTCTCGAGTGTAGATGAATGAATCTCTTGCAAGCTCATGTGATTGCAAAATATGGAAAGCCGAGAATAATTCGGGAAAACACAGAAAGGTGCTGGCAGGTTGGTATGGGAGACTGGCCACTGACGAGAAGATGTTCTACATACTGGACGCCCTGCTGATTTTCCTCATCCTGGTCATCAACACCTTATTTCACTTCGGCCTGTACCTCAATGAATACCCCAAGGAGCCCAAGCCAAGCCAAATCAGCAAAAATACCGCCATAGAACTAGTGTGATGCAGCATCCAGCTCAAAGGAATGTTGTCGAGCCAGGAAAGTTCTGGTTGAAGTGTCCTGTGTTCCCACAGCGACAGAACTCTTCAAGAAGCGAAGCTGTGCATTGACAACTACTTTGTGACAAGTCTTTGCGCTTCTGCCAAGCAGCTTTTGGAGCATTACTGAAGAACATTTACAAGTGTTATAGCAGATTTAAAACTCTCAGGCTCACATTCATGTCTGCCCAGTGGCAGCATCTCTCCACTGTCAGTGTGCTTCAATTTGTCTTAGCTTTTGTAGTGGAGGGTGAGAAGACTGTCGGCATTTGGCCAGTCAACTTACAAATTGAATTCAGCTGTGGACTTTGCCTACCATTAGATGGTGATCAATATTGAAGTGCAGCTGTTTGTGGGGTATTTTTCTGTCCTTAAGACAGCCCCTCCTCAAGACAATATTCTGCCTTGATTACAATACGCAATATGAATCTGCAGGAGTGTGGTATAGCTATCCCTAAATTGTAAAAAAAACAAAGGCAACCTCAAGCGCGGCATCCTTACATCGATGAAATATTTTGCAAAGGTTGTGGCATGCTGTCGTCGAGCATCAGAGCAGCGATGCAATTATTGGCAACCAGGCACCGTCAGTGGTCATAGCAAGCACAAGCATCTGGTCCGCACTGCCAGTTGCTCTGCAAGCAAAGAAGCCAGTTAAGCACTGTCAATAACGCACAGCTAGCTATAGCAGGTTTCGATATGCCAGGTATAGGCGCACGATTTACAGCTATGTTGTCATCACCATACAAATTGATGAAGATAACAAGCATTGGGCAGCATCATATCAGGACTGCAGTACGGATTGCAAGCCTACACACTTGCCTTTGCATCGCACTGTTCGCAGTTCTGGAACCTCCATACCTCCGTGCAGCCGAAAGCCACGCTCCACGTCCTCTCCACGGCATGACCTGCATCGCAATCAGGAAGAATCTGGTGACCCTGGGCTGCCCAGGTGTTCACCAGGAAGACGAGCTGTCATGATAATCTAGCCTCTTTCTGCTTGCCATGATGTTGAAAATCAAAACCATCATTTCGCCACAAAAACCCCCGCCCAAATCTTTTCTTGAAGTTCCTGGAAGGGTGCAGTCTTAGCCAGATATGTCTCACCCAGGGCAGGGTTGGCGGGATCTTTGAACTCCTCATCGGGCCAGTACTCATGGATCCAGTGCTCCCGAGGTGCAGAAAGCAACTCCTGGATTGACAACAAATCCAAAGTCAATTGAACTTGTTATATATATTTCGAGCTCTTGAAAGTGATGAACTTCTTGCTCTGTTTAATAATTTCTCTCCTCTTTACAATTTTGCGATGGCATTCCTGATCTGCGCGGCACCAAAAGCATTCTACACAATTCAAAAATTGCAAAGACAAGCGGGTGTGGAGGGTCATGCAGCTCACCAGCAGATATCTGTATGTCTCCAGGCTCTGTTTGTGGATGCGTTTTTGCGAGACCACGAATTGCCCCTGGAAGGCTGCCATGAACCCCTCGGCGGGACAGAACCCCTTTGACAGCAGGGCATACAGCTGGGGGATGCTGGGCTGGCCTGGGTGGTAGTCATTCAGGCAGCTGCCCACATTGACCCAGGAGAGCGGCAGGAAGCCCACCGTTTCATGGAACATGTTCTATCCAGAACTCAGCTTGGTTCCTTGCTTTGAAAATACGAGGAAAGTGCCTGACAGTTCAGACATTCTGAGATTTGGCAATATCTGCCTTTTCGTTTTTCTGCACGGCCGCCTCAATCTTGCAACTTTGATCAATCGATTTGGCCCATCCAGCGAAATCATTCAAATTCGTACAGCAACGTCACCCCTTGAGAGCATCTGCAACTGCAAAGCAACGTTAGGCAGACAGATGAGTCACCTGGAACCTGCGAGGGAGGGAATCGAAGTTGGGGATGTCCTGGGAGAAGAGGGTGTGCTTGGCCAGCTCGTCGTAGTGGCTGGTGATGTGCACCAGGTAGGCGTGCGATTCGCGCCCCACATTCTCGAGCTTGACCAGCCTGCCGCCGAACCTGCTGTGCTCTGTCAGGGGCAGCAGCTGGGCGTGGTCCTGCCACTCTGTGTTCTGGCAGTAGAGCCACACGTACGGCCTTAGAGCGACCACCTGTTCATGCACTGCCAGATGCTGGGGATGCCGCCCATCTGACAGTCAAGGTCCTCAGGGGACCGCTCGAGCCAGGGGGGTGGGCCAATGGATGGGCTGAACAGGCAGCGCGATCATGGGGCAGCAATCCTATCCCTTGTGCCAAAGCACTCGTGACAGGCGTCATCAGCTCATGGCTCCAGGCCTGGTCATCTTGCACCTTTTGGGCTCGTGGGTGTTTGCTTGAAAAGGCAACGAGGCACCACAAGCAAACTTGAGATCCCGACAAGTGAGGGCGTACCTTCTCGGTTCCCAAGAATCCCAACCAGAATGCTAGCATCTCTTGCACGACGGCCGGATTGTGGTGTGCCAAAACAACATCCAGGATCCCAGATCTGACCTTGCTGTTCTGGATCTGGAGGGCTGGAGCAGCAGCATCTGCAGCACCAGGAGGGGACACAGCCTGCTCTGGGACTGGTCCAGCTGCATGTTCCCTCGCATGCAGGTGCAACTTGCTCCTCCTCGATGCTGGAGCAGTATTCTGAAGCTACTCAGTCTAATCTTGATAATCTCTCAGATTCAAATAAGGATGCTTTGTCCCTCCAGTCTACTTCTTGATTTGCCTCAGAAGGCTGCTTCTTGTGTAGTGCTGAAGTCACCAGGTCCCACCAGCATCAGCCACTCTGGGCCATGAGATCCGCACATCACCTGCGTTGCCATTATGCACAAGTAGCCTGATGCTGCTGCTGTCAGCATCTGTTGCCCAGGCGATCTGGACAGGTGCCATTGCGGCCAAGGTTATGACCAACGTGAGCGCCCCAGAGGCTTTTGGACGACTCATGCTGCTAAACTGTCAGCCAGGAAGGCTCATAAGGCTTCCGTTTATAAGGCTTGAGCTAGAAGCAATCCTTTTGAAATTTCCCCGAAGAAAATTTTTGCCGAATAATCCGTTTAATTCTTCCCGGAAGGAGGGCCCAGCTTCCCTTTCTGGGCTTCGAGCATCATCAAGAGGTCAATCAAATTTTTGGTCAGCGATTGTTGGAACCTTTCAGTGCCGACAGCAATCGGGGAAATTATTTTCCTTGGAATACTTTTGAATGGCAGAAGAGGCAACCTCGTTACCAGTGACTGAAAGATTGGCTCCATCCGCATCAGACGACGGCTTCCGGTGAGGCATTCAGAGAAGTCTACTCCGTCAAATTGGGTTCAGCTTGGATCTTGGAGTGTGGGATGCTCGCATCTGCCATCCCGAGCAAAACAATGAAATGCGAGAAATGAGTTCTGATCACGTAGCACATGTCTTGCTCGTGAAAAGTCTCAGCGGATTGGTGTTCTAAACAGCCGGGCAGAATCTCTGCCAGATTTGCCTCCATTACCACGAGCCAGCTGACTGAATCTCAAATTGCGCCATTGCATGGAAATAGGCTCCACCCCCATGTGTTCAGCTTCCCAATCAAGCCCAGCAGGGAGCAAAACTTCAAGAAGCAGCTGACAAGCCGGCTGAAGGGATTGGGGGACTCCAAGAAGGACATACGGCACACCAAGTGGTTGGTGGAGGAATATGCGGCCCTGCTCACAAAGGCCAGGCAGGAGCTGTTGGCCCACCTGTGCATGCCTGCAGTCTCAGATGTTCAGCAGGATGTGGAATCCGCCTTCAAGGTTGGCTCGTTACGCCCCCTTTCGATGCGTTACAACCTTTGGCACCGTACAAGAAATATGGAATTAAGATGACGATGAAGGGACGGTCTGTTGGAAAGAGGGGGGTCACACAATGCTGGGGTAGTCTTGTCATGGTGTACCAAAACATGACAACTCTAGCGTACAGTGCCAGTCCTTCAGCCTGTAGACTCACAATACATGCTACTTTTGTTTGACAAAGATTTGCGGTTCCTGCACCACTGCCATTCCCATAGTCCGGTGACATTGGACGCCTATCCAAATGGCTAGTCGTCTTGAAATGGGCAGATTGCATCACAGGAGTATGTCTCTCTGCTGGTGGGCCTGGCCACGTATGCGGGAGCGCATGCCGGGCCTTCTGACCAGGGCGCTGAACCAGGCGTGGCAGAACCCAGCGAGAAGGCCCTCAGAACGTCCCTTATGCGGGACGCGGTGACTTTCGAGTGGCGCGACGCCTTGTTTGGGAACAAGGTGGGATTGATGTCTGTGGCAGTTCCTACAGTTGTCTCCTGCCTCGTTTGGCAGAAAAGGTGTAAAATTCATGCTGGTGAGAGACATGCTTGATGACTGTTTCATCATGGCCAAAGAAATTTTTGAAGGAGAGATTATACTGGACAGGAATTTGCTGATGCCTTGTGCAGGAATCGATGCTGGCAGATGCCCTGTTCGAGTTGATATCAGTTGTCACAGCCACAGCCGGGTGGAATTTCAGGAGGGCGGCATACCTTTGCAAGGACTCCAGGGCAGGCATAGACACGCAGCAGGCTGCCAAGGTGCGCCTGCTTTCAGTGTCTTGTGTTACCTATCGCACAATCCGCATGCCTGGTGCATGGCTTAGGATTGTGCTTCAACTGTTGGAGGTTAAACAAGGTAATTAGACGATGAATTTGCAGGCTTACAAGCTGCTGCTGACTGCTGCTGGATACCTGTCCTACCTGGAGGAGAAGTGTGCGCCCCTGCTGCAGCGAGTGGGTACCTCAGCAGACTGCACCCAGCAGGTGAGCCTGTGGGTGCAGAATGAATTGCGAGGTGTAATTTTGGAGATGCCAACAAGGTGTTGTACATAACAAGAATGTCTAAGAATGGACCGCGGCTGCAAAAATATTATGCCTCAACTAGATGATGAACGTAAGTCGATATTAGTAAGGCTGCAGGTATGCCACACTATTCTGCCGGTCGCAAGCGTACAATGAAGAACATGATTAAATCATCAAATCAAAAAGGGTGCTTTTCCTGAGCAATGCTTTTCACCAGTAGCTTGTGCTAATAAAATGAGGAACATTCCAAAGTATCTCTGTCCTCAAAGGTGTGAATGCCACGAGCAGATCAGCCTTGACTTATGCAAGACAGTCACTGGGTGCAGGCATTGGCGGCCGTCTCCCAGGTGGCGCTGGCGGATGCACAGGCCTTGACCACGCTGCGGGCCATGTCCAAAAACAGCCAGCCCAGCCTGGTGGCCAGCTTGGCCGTAGACACAGAGAATCTGTACAGGTGAGAGATTAGGTTCTCACCAGAGAGGCTGTGATGTCGGATGACAGTGGGAACTGCAACTGGTATAAGTGAAACATGAAATGGAAAGAGGACAGGAAGCTCAATGCTTTCAGAGATACAAGCAACCTTTCTGGCCTCAAAGTACTGATTCTGCAGGTTATCACTCAATGAATTGGCACTGCACTCACCTGCACTGTTGCCCCTGCAGCTGAGGACCAGAGTACCTTGGTCAGGTGGTCAAGTGATTTCTGTCATGCAGGAGTGCGGCTCAAAGCGCTGGTGCAGCACCTTTCAGCAGTCCAAAGAACAAGGTCCTGATGTATGCGGAGTACAAGGCTGCTGCCTTCCAAGCGTACGCGCTGTGTTTCACAGGTGGATTACCCCCTCAACAATGGCCCACCATCTGCATCAGGAGATCGCACATTGAATAGCCGGTATGGAGATGAGGGGCCAAGTGACTGCCCCAACTCATGTGTCATATCACCGTACAAGCTTTTGTATCAAAGGACTTGCTCTGGTATGATCAGCAGACTTCTGAGAGCTTTGCAACATATCGCAAGTTGGGAGTACATGTCAATTACCGCGCCCAACTGTTCCAAGCACAGCGCTCAGCGGTGGGTGAAGAGTAGCAGCAGTCTCTACCTGGAAAATACATGCATGCCTGCCAGTACGAAGGGCTGACCAAATTGAGAAGGCACAGCATGTCAACCTCTTGACACCTCCAGACTTGATAGACACTGACTACACCGCCGCAAGGTTCTGGCCGCTGAGAAGGAGATGAGGGAACAGGAGTCCTGATTTCCACCCGGATGCTTCCACACAAAGCGTGCTCCTGCAGGGCTGGCGAAGCTGAAGAAGGCGCAGGGGGGCCAGGCGGTGCGCCTGCTGGAGCAGGGCAAGTCGGTGGCCAACGGTGCCATCCCCCTGGCGGCCGCATATAATAAGGCCGAGCCCTCCACTCCGGCCGCAGAGCACTCCGAGTTTGACCACGACCTGCGAATCTGTGTGGACAGCGCTCTTGCCAGGGTACGCTTCACGCCCCTGGTGCCTGTGCAAGCGGTGCTGACATGTGACAGCAAGGAAAAATGGTAGGGGCTGCTATGGTGCCCTGGCTGACTTTAGAAACAATGATGGAAGACAGTCTTGAAGATTAGAAGGCCACTTCAACGATTCTGGAGTATACAAGAGAGGCTTCTTTGGCTGGAGAACTGGGAGGTATATGTCATGATGCAGCCAGAAAGATTGCCATGGGAGGCCAGCAGATGTCCTACATGGGAGGTGGAGGCTGAGGAAGCCAAGCAGTCCTCCTCGAGCAGGCCTGGGTGTGACGCAGGCCAAGCGGGAGAACGACAACCTGTACTACCAGCGGCCCCCAGAGGTGCTGCCGGCGCTGCAGCCGCCCCAGCGCATGGTCAAGGCGGCGCCCTGGGTCCTGCCGCCCCCCCACCCCTGCCTGCAGGAGTTGACGTCCCTGGACGCCTTCTCCTCTGCACCGCAGGAGGCAGTTCCAGAGGCGACCCCCTCGGACGGGCTGAGGGGCCCCCCTCCTGCCGCCGCTGCCAGCAGCTTCGCTGCTGCGCCCACTACAGCAGGTGATTGCTTGCTCTGCCAATTCTGTTTGGCAGACTTGGCTCAAGACAAAGCATTTCAAATCGTGGTCATTAGTCATGACTGGCCCATGTATTCATTGGCTTGCTTTGGATCACTAACATAAGGGTCCGTTTGGTGATGATTACCAGAGTGCTTTCAAGTCTTTCACGCAAGACTGATGTGCCTCTGAAGGGAGTGTTTTAAGGCGGCGTCGAGACTATGCAGGAGCTCCAAGGCCAAGCCTTTAATTTGTGTGCAGGGGCCACAGGGAAGCTCGCACCGCAGCAGGGCAACCAGGAGGAGAAGGCTTCCTGCTGGCGGTGGCTGCTGGTCATAGTGGCAATGCCCTTCCTGGCCCTCTTCAGCCTGGTGGGCCTGGTGGTGTGGCTGGTGTTGCTGCCCGTCAAAATCATCTGCTGCCCCATAGGGTGCCTCATCCAGATCATGGCAGACCTGGTGGAGAACGTCATCAAGGCACCCTTCAAATTGCTGCTTTACGCTTCTGGGAAGCCGTACAAAAAGCGGGAACGTGACGTCGAATCGCAATGATTCAATTGCGTCAGACTTGCAATTGCTGGAGTGCTTTCGTGAGGACTGTTTGCTATGTATGGGAGGTTTTCTGCACACCTAGCTCAACCTAGTGAGCAGACTCCCCATATATATAGTGAGTGGAAGAATGAAGTGATACATTATATTTCTTTCATCAGCCACATTAGGCTGATCAAATGGACATATGGTAAGGTTTGCTGATGCAGGCACGACATCAACCGCAGTGTCTGGTGTCAAATCAGATATGTAAATCCAGGAGCAGGGCACTCACCCCCCGATCTCGGGGATCACGCCTACTTCCCGAGGTTCTATCATCTCCATCTCTTTTCGTTAAAGATCCAAAGGGGATCGGCGATTCGAGCATTGTCGTAATCCGTAGAATGGCAGGACAAGGGGAGCCCCGAAATCTTGGGACCCAAGCGACACTGTTCTCTCTGGCGAGCTTACAGGGCGAGAAGTCACCTGAGAGGCCAGGTCTTTTGTCCCACTCCCTATGCAGACGTGCTGCATTTTTTTCTGGCAGGGGCACTTTGCATGCATCTGACATGAGCCTCCTACTCACGATGATCAATCATCGTGACCTAAAAGGCATAAGCGTCATTGATTTCGTAGTTAAGCTCGCGCATCGACCAGCGAAGCTGATGCAAGACTTTCATGCTCAACCCTGTGGGAAGTGCTCAATACTGATCAGAGGGAAATTGCTGTGCAGGCATAGTTCGCACCATTTTGAGTAGGAAAGCGAAATCAGATGATGACATCACCTCAGAGTCTCACTCACCCCGCACCAAGTCTGAAAAGGCTGAAGAAGCGGCAAATTTTGTTCTGGCACCTACCTGGGCGAGGTGACTGCCAACCGAAGTCCTGCTCTTGCAGACACCTCTTTGACTGTCTGATGGCTTTGAAGAATTGCAAGCTCTTCAGCAAAACATTTTGGCTGATGTTCTCAATTTCTACCCAGGGCCATGGAGCAGCAGAAGGACGCTGATGGTGCAATGTTCCTCCCACTCACCTTCATGTCTTCACCATTATCACACGTCATTCCTGGTGGTGCTGAAGTCATAAATCAGGTATCTGCTCCCAAATTACAGACACAGTGGGCTAGTCCTCTTCCCAAAAATAGCCACCTAGAAATTTTCCAGCCTTGTTTTGCATTGCAGCAGGTACTGCGCGGGAGGCGTCTCTGACCGCCAATGGGAAGGGTCCTGGATTCAAGGCGACTGCTCAGGCCGTGAATGCGCTCTCACATCCTGTCCACATGCCAAGCTTCAAGGTGCGTGACTGGGGGAGGCTCATGCTATAGAGGACTGCCCTATTATCCCTTCATGCTCAGCTGTACCTCCATATGAGGTCCAAACTGCCAGCACACTGTTCCCTGCTTGACATTCTGCAAGCTGGCTGCAATCCACCCTTGCCCCTGATAGGACGTCTGCTAATTGGAGGAGATTGCAGGGTGGAGAGGGCGTTCGCCGCTTGGTTGAAAAGAGGGAAGGGGACGAGAAGTTCTTGGGGCTCAGTGTGGAGTACTGGGACATCTCGTTGTTCTCCATCAAGGGAAGGGCGTGGCCCATGCTGCCTCAGGTGCACACCTCATGCGCTGCTTTGTGCCTGCGAGACCATTGCTTATCATCATCCTTCAACCCCTTCACGTCCCTGTGCATTTTGAGGACTTTTATTCCCTCGGAAAGATTATTTGGTATTGGATGTACTTGAACAGTGTTCGCTGTAAAGCATTCTAGAAGTTAATGCTTGCATAAGATCACATCTGGTTAGGGTCAGCTGATACAAGAGATCGTGGAATGTGTCTGCAGCTGATCTACCTGATTTACAGCACGGCTGCAATCGTAGCCATCATCGAGGGCGTACCAAAGTACGGGAACGTGGCAGAATTGAAAGCACTTCAATTTCCCATCCAGACCATGGGATTGGCCCTATTCCTCCTGCTGGCCTTCAGAACGAACAGCAGCTACGACCGGTGGGCTTCATCGTCTCAAGTGAAGAGCAAGTGTGCACCCCATTGAAAGCTATGCGTTTCTTCAAGATGCACCTCTTCTTGCAACGGTGATCATATTATCTTTAACAACGCAGGTGGTGGGAGGGCCGGAAGCTCTGGGATGGAATCTCCACCAAGACCCTGGACATCGCACGAGTGGCAATGGGTAATTACTGGGCATCACTCCATGTCCATTATCTGTGACCACCATCCACAATCATATTTGTCTCAATCTTATGGCAAGTCTTGATTGATGCTCCAGGCTTCTGCTGGCTCTCTAAACCTCTTTGCTTTGTGAAGGACTAAGCATTGCTTTTTTGGCAGGTTGGGTGGCCACAAAGGAGAAGTCAGTGGCGTCACGCCTTATACGCTGGGCCCTAGCATACCCCATAGTTGCCAAGCGAAGTTTGAGGCTGGAGCAGGTTTGTGGGCTTTGCAAGTCCTGGTCTAACAATGTCCCCATCACAATGCTTTTGCAGCTAAATTTGCTGCTGAAACAGATTTGCCTGTATTAATAGAACCCAACTCAACTGCAAAACTTTCAGCTGGGCCCTCAATATAAGAGCCTGAGCTCTGTCTTGTTGCAGTCATTTCCAGAGCTAGCAGGCATTCTCAGCCAGGTACAGTACTCTCTGTCCCTATACAACCTTTTTCGCAACACACATGCAAATTCAGCCGGATGTGGCTGGAAATTGTGAACGTTTGGCAGCCTTTCAGGGGGAAATTGACCAGCTTGAATCCTCTGTTGATCCCACGGCGATGGTGGCCAATCGCCTGACGGAGCTGGTGTGCGAGTGCGCTGAGGGGCCAGCCAAGACCCCGGCGCCAATCTTCAATGCCCTTGACAACTCTGTGAGCACCAGAACCATTCCTCTGTTCAAAGCTCTGCCTTTTGGAGCACCGCCGCCTGCAGCCAGCAATACACAGTTGCCTGCAGTGTGCTGTGTTGCCATCTGATGGCATTACATCTGGTTGTATTTGGCATTCTGAGCCGTTCAATACCGTGGGAGATTGTACTTTGAGAGCTTAGTCCCTCAGTCTGATGTGTGTCTGCAGGTTAGAGGATTGCAGCAGGATCTTTCAGCCTGTCATAGAATACTCTCTTGCCCAATGCCTTTAGCTTACTCAGCTATTCCCTTTCCTCTCCTCCCCCTTCTTTGCTTCTGGGTGCCTTGTCGTCCCTTTTCCCTGTGCGTGTTGTCCCTTTTGCTTTCTTTTGCTTCTGGGTGCCTGTGCTCTGGGTGCCTGTGCCCTGTCGTCCCCTGTCGTCGCTTTTGCTTCTGGGTGCCCTGTTGCTTCTGGGTGAGCTGGGTGAGCTGAGCTGATTTCCTGTGCAATCACAGGTGCACTTGCGGTCGTTCATGACGCTTTGGCTGGCTGGTCTTCCGTTTGCGTTCGTGGAAAGTC
>QAXI01000436.1:1908232-1921034 GCA_004335615.1 Chloroidium sp. JM
ACCCCCCCCCCCACGCACAACACAACACAACGCAACACAACGCAACGCAGGCCGCCCGAAAGCATTAATTGCTGTGCAGGTGACCCTGGGGTACTGGTCCATCATCGTGAGCTCCTCTGACCCTCTTTTTCTAGACTCCCTCTTGTTGGACGCTTTCAAGCTTGATAGAAGTGACGCTACTCGCGTCAATGTCACTCCCATTCTGGCTTCTTCTTCAAGAAAGCAAAACAACAAAGCTAAAGTCACACAGCAAAAGCAGGACCACACAGCAAAAGTCACACAGCAAAAGCAGGACCACCAAGACGGCACCTCTCTGCAGGTGTGCAGCGTAATCGGCTACCAGCTTCTCGGCTTCGAGACCATAGGGGTATATCGCTGAGCTTCCTATCAGATATGTGGTCCTGAGAAAGCTTGGTCATTGAATGTTTTTGCCACGCATCACTCGTTATTTGTCCTGCCATGCGGCACCCTATAGACTGTGCACATTCGTATCTGTGTGCTTCTCCGGACTGAAATTCCTCTTCTGCCTCCTCCAGGTAGAGATAGAGAATCCTTTCGGAAGGTGAGAGAGGTCCTTGAAATCTCAGCCAAAATGTCCTCTACATTATGTCAATGCAAATGCATGACGTCATTTTCGCTCTGCACGTTTATTGACTCCTTGAAGTTGGCTCCATTAAGCTGACCTTGCATTTGCCTCCCAGGGACTACAACGACCTGCCGCTTGATGCTGTATGCTCGTCACCTTCTCAAGCCTTCTCTGTGTCTTTGTCGTCTTGATATATACATAATACAAGGCGATGTTCTGATGATTCTTTATGTGAATGATCTGACCTTTTTTTGCACTTTATTTTTCTACACCATGCAGATCTGTGTCGAGATCTTCATGAAGATGGCAGGTGAGTGCATTGCAGTATCAAGCACTCATTGCATGATCTGGTGACCTGTGCCATTTTCCTCGGTATTCAAAGCCAAAAGAGAGACGCATTCATGTTTTGCAGAGAATCTGGCAAAGCTCGGCCAATCCATCAGCACAGAAGCCATGATTGCTTCCGATCCCCTCAGAAACGAGCTGCAGCATGGTAACACGACAAAGCTGTACAAGAGCATGAACTTGGATCATGACAAGGGCGCAGATGGTCATGAGGACGCTGTGTGAAGCAAGGAATGGATTCTGTGCGTGTTGCCGTTTTGAGCGACTATTTGCAGGGTTCATGATATTTAATTGTGCGATCTAAATAAGTCTCATCTTAATGCAATGCTCTGAAGGACTAGACGAGCTCTGGATGAAAGGAGACTGAAGAATGAGGAGAAATCTCCCTGGCAACTTTTTTGCCGCAATATTTACAGTGGCATGCTCCCAACGCATAGCATTTGGCATCTTTGAATGTGCGGTTATTGTTGAATTTGAAAAGGAACAACTGCCTGACAGTTGGCGCTGTACAGCATGCAGCGACATTAGCAACGAGATTTGCATTGCATCAACCTAATCAGGTAGATCGCCCTGCAGCTGGTTGCTTTGAGAACCAGGCAGGATCTGTGGCTCATGCACTAAAGAAGTGAATTTGCTGCTTCAAGGGGATGGGTAGGGGCGCGCATGACTCAGACGTCCCGTCCAAGAAGGGCCAAGATTCCAATCTTCCAATGGTTGCTCGGTGGAAAATGAAATCCTCCTCCTAAATTCCCTATTAAATGATACGACATCGTTCAGGGTTGCTGAAAGGGAGTTGCCCTGGGCAGGACGCTGATACGCGCAATGGGGCAAAAGCCAAGCGCGAAATTCAGAGGTCTGAATAGCTTCTAGTCGAACCCTCACTAAGGTTGAAGATGCCCACTCACCTTTGAGAGATTCACTATACGCCCTTTGCCCATTTTTGTGGCATCACCTCGTCCAAGGAGAGGACATGCAAATTTTGCGATTCACCGGCACGGAAGAAAAAATATCATTGGCCGCACGTCAAAGTGTACAGAAGTATCGTCGAATGAGTTTGGCATGCCTTGTCTGCAGATTTCCTGAGACACTGCGATGGAGAGTTGAGAAGGCCAGTTTGCTTCCATTGCTCTGCTTTACACAAGAGATTGTCATTTACAATGTAATCAGATATAAGAAGAAGAGAAACAAAATTATTTGAAGATGTGAACCCGCAGTCTGCTCAGAGAGGATGCAAGTAAGATAGCCTTCAGAACAGCCTACTGGCCAACTCGAGTGCCTAAAAAAACAAGCTTAATTAAATTGATGATTTTGTATTTGGTGTCCTCATACTTCACCCTCCTCTAATCCCGCACCCCTTCCCCATTCCTTCTGTTGTGTTTACGAAGCACAGCTTGTCCTTGCATTAAATTGCAGCAAAGTATGCATGACTTCTGCAGCAAAAGTGTGCCACAGGTAATTGTGAACACAGTGCACCCATGACCCATTGATCATATACCTCATTGCTTGAGGCCAATTGACATGATCAATTATCTTGGTCTGTCTGTGCAAGCCACATCACCATGCAGGAGTAGGGGGAAATGTTGTCAGCATTCTGAGATCCTGTCAATTGCTCAACATCAATGATTACCAGGTTCTGGGATGACATGACATGACATCATGAATAGCGTGACAAAAAGTCTCTGTGCAGTGAGGACCAACAATACCATTCCCAGCCCCAGCCAGCCATGTGGCCACAACTCTGCGACAGGTGGCAAACCACCGCTTGGAGGGAGTGACGTGCGCGCCCGGGTCCTCACGCTTCCCTGGGCGCGCCCGTCACTCAACCCTCTCGTCGACCCCCCCACGCAGGGGGCCACCAGGCCACGGGCTTCAGACTCCCTCCCAGTGCTTTTGCCGTCCACCTCAGCTCCTGTGTTTTCTGGTGCGCCTTTATAGAGTGTCTTTCTGCCCCTAAACCCCCTTGACCATGACCACAGACAGACGCTACCCCTGCGTCCGTATCTGTGCCCTGTAATAACCTTGCACTCCTTAGTAACCTTTTTTTTCCAGAAGCAGAAGGAAGATTTGAATGGAATGCCATCGAGGGTTGTGCCTTCCTCTGCTGAGTCCTCCGACAAAAACATTGTCTGCCTTTGGAGGCTAGGCCCAACGTCCCAGCAGGTGCTCTGACCGCAGGGACAGACTGGCAGCCCAATGGCCCTAGCTAGGGTGCCTCTAGCAAACCTTCGATGAAGGCTCAGCCAAAATTCATGGGTCAGATTGTACATTTGACTCTCCATTCGTAGCATGGATGATGTGGTCTGTGCTTATTGCAGCTACTTGCACCTTACCAAGGCCGATACGTCGAGCCTGACCCACCAATACCTTTCAATACCCTACCCTGGCGGCCAGACTTCCTGCAGTAGGCAAGGCTGCAGAGCCGAGTGAGTCCAGCTGCAAAAATCGCATCATCTTAGTAATGCAATTCAAGCACATCTCGAACCATCATCAACGCAGGGCATCCTTCGCACAACTCATCGAGGACTTGTGTATGTACTGAGGATGTCCTATAATGCAGGAAAGTCTGCACTGCTGCAAGCAAGCACTCGACCTGTGGATTCACAAGTCAAGCAGGCTGTCAATCCTTGTCCTGCAGCCCTCAGGCTGTGGAGGAGCTGTACCACGACAGGTCGAAGCTCGATGCTCACCACTGTCTGGCTTGTCATATTGGAATTAGAGTGCAAATTGCTCCCATGATCCCCTTGCAATATAACTCATTGAGAAGCTGGATACATGCAAGCCTTCCACGTCACCTCTCTGCATAGGTATTGTCTGGTGAGCAATCTCTCTGGAGTCAATCTCTCTCGACATTCCAGTCTGGACGGACATGCAGCTGTGTCGCAAGGGCACATTCACACAACCTTGACACAACTCGGTTGGGCTGACAACAATTGCTTGTCCTGCAAGGGGGTGGAGGGCAGCTCTTTTAAACACCACCGCCTCTCTGCAAGGTGACACCCCCCCCCCCTACATTTCCCACAGCCTGTCTCCATGTTTGACAGATAGAGCAGCACCTGAGTGTCTGAGAGGCGAGTCACCATCTCTCAAGCCAAACTGCATTGTGCTACCAAGCAGAGTCCAGGGGCAAGAATGCTGTCTGCCTTTGGAGGCCAGGATTTGCATCATCCCATCAGGTGTTCTTAGAGCAGGACAGAGCGGCGGCCTGATGGCTTTGATTATGATGCCTCTGGCCAAAATTATGGGCCAGATTGCACATTCAAAACCCCATTGCGAGCATGGATGACTTGTTCTGTGTGTATTTCCTACAACACCAGCTGCACCCACCGCCCAGGCCCCCTGCAGTTGGCGAGACTGCGGAGCCAAGTGTGCCCTGCAAAACAAGCGGTGCCTCCCCCTCCCCCTCCCCCTCATCGGCTTGTGAACCTTTCCTCTCGCCTTTATACGCTGCCAGTCTTCTTTCCATAAAATGCAATTTTGGAGGAAAAATACATCCTGACCTATCATGCATTCCAGTCGAGATACTGCACTCAATGGACGACAATTGGAAAGCCGATGCCGCCAATCTCAATGGCTTTGTCCACGGGCATTGGGTGTCATGGTGCAGCGTCTTTGCGCACACTCATTTACAAGCTGGAGTAGTGTCCCACAGAGTCCAAACAGCAGCCAGGATAATGAGGGTCCATTCAAGTTTTTGCAGTTGCACTATAGATGCACCTGCACACCTGAGATACTCCCATGTAGTTCCCCACACACCCTGAATTTTGCGATTGGCTGCAGGTGCACCTGATAGAGATCGACATTGATGTGGACGCTGAGGTGGCCCAGGCTGGGGGGGTGCAGAGCACGCCAACCGTGCAGATGTTCAAGAACAAGGCCCTGATCCAGCACCTGCCGGGCGTCAAGATGAAGCGCGAGTACCGCAAATTCATCCAAGAGGCTATGACCGTGGAGCAGTGATCTCAATTCTGCAGCCCTGCCTGGGCGAGGCTTGCCTTTGTACAGATGTTCTTTCTGGGAATGCAGCGAGCAGGTTGATGTGTGGGGGAGATCGGTTGGAGTATAATAGACACTGTTGTTGCTGTGCCCAATGCTACATGCATAACTCCCCTGGCAGATGCAGCTTGCCTTTGCGGCGCTGAATATGTTGCGAGGTGACGCCGAATGGGTTTGGGCATAAGGAACAATCACTTGCGACACAAAACATACGTTTGGCACCAAAATCTGCTGCATATTTGGCCTTGACTGTGTTACTTGAGCCTCACTTGCATGGCCAGGAGGAAACATGGTATTCATGGCTTTGTGTTGAAAACATCCAGTACTGTACAATCACCGGCAGCACATGCAGACTTGCAAACGCAGCACAGGGCGTCAGTGTGGATTGCCAGATCCTGCGTCATGGTGTGCATGATTTTGCCAGTGGTGGCAGGGTAAAGCAGACAAGGATACAGTCCCATCTGACAGTCGTTGTCCAACATTCTTACCCCCTTCCTTTGCCCTGGAGCTTTCATCTCCCCTACCCCTCTATCCTATCCCCCTTGCATTTCCCTCTGAATCCACCTCTAATTTCCGTTACGGCCTTAAGCAAGAGCACTCCTGCGTAGTCAGGGCATGTAATTGCCATACAGCGAACTACGAATTTGGAGTATTGTGCTTCCTGCTGAGCCATGCTGAGGTCGACTTGTCTTATCTCGACTGACCCTAGGCCTTGACAGAGTAGCATCTACCATGGCCTCGCAGTGGGAGTATATAAAATGGATTCCAGGTGAGCATCGTGCTTTCTTCAGACAACGGCAACACCCCTCATCCAACTTACAGTGTGTATTGCCGTATTGAGAGGTGACTGCAAAGCGCTATTGCCACACGAGGCATGATGTAGGAGCAGAACCTGCACAGGCAGAAGAGAAAAGCATTTCTGCTTTGATGCCTGGCACATGCGCTGGTAGGAGAAGCTGCAATCCACCAAAATTTACTAGCTGCCACATGAGGCATCAGGTTAGCAACATATTGCTTGCATTGCAGGGACGAAGCTGATGGTAGATGGCTTCAGATTCCAGAACGCAAACTGCAAGAGCTACCTGCTGACCCACTTTCACAGCGACCACACAACAGGTCTCAACAGGGGGTTCAATGCTGGCTTGATCTACTGTACCCCTATCACAGCCAGGTAATTGCACCCTAGGGCCCACCAACAGCTGGTTTGACCCTCACGTCAGATGCAAGGCAAAGGTGGCTATCATTATGGCAATCCTGTGCACAACTTGCTCCAAGAAAGGTGTTTAAGCTTGGGGTAGGCTTGGATTCTGAAGGTGGTGTTTGGTGTTGGCTGCTGCTTGTTCATGTTTTGGTCCAAAGCTGTGACTTTGATGCAGCTTGTCAAGGTTGATCTCCGAATTCTCTTGTTTCTTGGATTCCATGGCCTACTAAAATTGACTAATGCCACGCAATAGCTCTGGAAGATCCACTTCTCACTCTTACCTGCAACCACTCCTCGCTCTACTGTACCCTCACTGCATACCTACTGTTCATTCATGGATCTTGAGCCCATCGTCACCGCCCCTCTTCCCACTTTCCCGTCCCCTTCCCTCTCATGTACTGACTGCCCTGCACCTGCCCAGGCTGCTGATCAAGGACATGCGGATGCCACAAGACAAGATCCGCGAGATCCCCATGGACGAGGTCAGCCTGATCGAGGGGTCGCAGGTCACCCCCATCAACGCCAACCACAGCCCCGGCGCCTGCATGTTCCTCATCCAAACGAAAGCCACTGCAGAGCACAAGTCCCAGGTACCCTTTTGCAACCCCAGAGTATGGATTCTGAGACTGTGACTCTCGTATCATCTGCTCAGCATCCCATTGCCTGAATATGCGCAGTTGGGTGGAATTGCGCCTTCAGAAATAATCTGCGGAGTCTGGACAGCAACACTCTGCAACTCTATCTCAACGACAGGAACAAAGTAAAGAGGTCCATTACACAATCGAAAGGGGTATGCAACTCTGCCAATTCCATGATCACCGGTAGTTGATGGCTCCAAACAGCCAGCTCCGCATCTGGCCCTCAAAGGCTTTCTCAGACAGGAGTAATAGCCTCTCTTGGCTTTGGCAAAGCTGCAAGACTGTGTTGCTGCAGACCATCCTGCACGTGGGGGACATGCGCTGGCAGGACAGCATGGCCCTGCACCCCGCTTTGTGTGGCCGGAAGCTTGACTACCTCTTCCTGGACACGACGTACGCCAGCCCAAAGCACACACACCCCCCACAGGTACCTTGCAGCCCCTCAAAAAGCTTCCTTCATCCTCTCCCACTGCCCCACTGCTGTCCACTTTGCTTTCTCTAGCCAGGGAATTCAATTGGCGTACAATGTTGGTGATGCGTGGGTTGCTAGTCACAACTGACCAAGAGTTGATTAGCGAATCACCCATGAAACTCTTTGCATGTCCTGGCACCAAAAGTGATCAGATCAGCCTGTGAACTCATTCAATTTCAGAGGAATAGCTCGCATGGACGAGGCTCACAATCCAAAAACTGCTTCTCCAATGGGCCTCCAAATCTGTACATGCTCATTCCTTCCAATGTCATGAGTAGTAACGGAGGAGGCGTTTTTCCTTCAATTGTCACATCAGGATCAGTGCAGTGAACATCAACATGTGGGTTCAGATCCTGTAGTGGATAATACCCAGATCCTAACCACACTTTTTGGCTGCTCTGTCCTGTAGCTCAGAAGACTAGCTTATGTACGCTTGTGGGAATATGTTGCATCACTCTTCATGTACTCAGCAGCAATGCAATGCCTGTCTTAACCATCTGCCTATGGTTGAGGCATTTTGGCCTGTAGTGGCTCTGAACGCCACAGAATAATAAATCCCAACTAACCAACCAAACCAACCAACTACCAGGAATACATGGAATAACAAACGGAATGCCAATTGTCTGCAGGATGAGTGCATAGAATTGATGGCAAAGCTGATGAAGCAGGAAGTGGCGGAAAATCCAAGGACCCTCTTTGTGGTGAGAGTCTTCACTCTTGGAAAGCAGATGCCGAAGTTTTGAGTCTTCCCAGCTTTGCCCTCGAATCTTATCAGTACTAGACCTACTTGTCAATCTACTGATCTCCGGCGCACAGAGCATAATTATTGGAGCAGATCTGTACAATGCTGGGCCTGTGTGTGTTCCTGACTACTGACCCTTGGAAAAGCCAAGTGTCAATTAACAACACATTGCTCTGGGCAACAATGAGCAGATTTTCTCAATATCATGTTCTTGGCTGGCAGTGGTGCTCTAAAGGATCTGGGAGACCGATGCGATGCATTGATGAGGATATTAACTGTTACTTGTGGCAAAATTCATGCGTTCCCTGGAAAGGGAATAGCGAGAGGCATGGCACCCTCCTTAGCCAGGCGTGCTGAGCCAAGAAGCAGACAGCTGCTTTCTGTCTGCAGGTTGGTAGCTACCACACTGGGAAGGAGCGAGCCTACATGGGCGCTGCAAAGCTCCTGGGCTGGAAGGTGTTCCTGGACGCCAACAAACGCAGGGTGACTTTCTGGTCTCCCAGCGTGCTGTGGCTCTACTTCATCAGCGTCGGAGTTTTGTGTTGCTTGGCTCTTGAAATAACAAATGACGAGGTCTGCGCTGAAGACATTTGGTAGCTATTATTCCCCCTCCCTGCTTGCCTGCAAGTAGGGAGGATATCCCAAATGTTCTGAGCATATTATATTGAGCTTCAGATTTGTCAGGAGGATCAGAGAGGGGGAAGGGGTGATGGTGGAAAGGGATGGGGCAGGAGGATGTGTGAATTATATCAGCAGGAAAAAATGTAACTGTTGCTGAGTCCCTCTGCCTGGAATTCATAGCCAGCTCTTGGAAAGTCACAGATACTTGCCCACCTTGAGCTCTTTTGCACTCTTCCCACAGATCTTTGAGAGCCAGCAAAGAGAAGCGAAATGCACATGACTCCATGAAGCCAGGACGGCTCAGCGTTGTGAGACAAGCCCACGGGTGATGATGCAGGTGGTGAGGATGCTGGACCTGCCGATAGAGATGCAGGCCCTGATAGTGACCAAGCCCCAGCAGGCGCGCATCCACGTTGACTCCCTGGGGGGCCTGCAGCCCGAGAAGCTGCAGCAGAAGCTGGACCCCTGCGGATCCTGGACCCACGTGGTGGCCTTCCGCCCCACCGGTGAGGCATCCGTTGCTTGATTCACCCCGGCAATCCCTGTCAGTGAATCTGCAACACATGCAGCTCCACCCTTCCGTCTCCTTCACCAAACTCTTCCCTACTTCTCCTTAGCCCAATCTGCTGAGTGGATGAGGTGTAGACACATAATGTGAGACTCTATAAGAAGAATCCCAGTGGAGTGCTGAAATGTCACAAACCTGCTCTAGGTCTTGTTCTTACTCACTTTAAATTAGAAACTTCTCACACCAATTTTGCATTATGAGCTGAATATGCAAGCAATGAGCAGGATGGCTTGAAGAAGTAGATGAATCATCAGACTTCCATCTTAACATCAGATCACAAGGAAAGTGTTGGGGGACATACAAGTATTGGGATATCAGACTGAAAGGCGAAGGGCAGTGAACTATCCAGAAGCCTGCCTTGAAAATCTGGTCCCTGTTCCCTGTAAGGAGGGTTCAGAGCACTGAACGATCCTCTGCTTGTTGCAGGCTGGACGTACCGCAAGTCAGGGAAGATTGACCTGAGGCAGGAGGGCAACGTCAAGATCTACGGCGTGCCCTACTCGGAGCACTCTTCCTTCCCAGAGCTGCGTGCCTGCGTGCAGCTCCTGCGCCCCAAGAAGCTCATCCCCACCGTCAACGCCACCAATCACGTCGCAATGGAGACCATCGTCAGCAGGTTTGCGGTGAGCACACTCCTAAATTCTTAACCCCACCCCTTCCTCCCCATAAATATGTCACCAACAAGCCCCCTGAAAGGTCTTTGTGAAGAGTAGTGGCAGGCACATCGCAGCGTCGTCTTTTCTTGAACTTGACATGGCTATCGGGCCTCAATGAAAACGGGTGAGCCTTGCTGTCAGGAAGACAACGAGTCATTGGGAGTGCTTATGGGGAATGGATGTCACCAGGCTGCTTTGGGCATAGAAAGGGGCAAGGGTCAGTACTGTTGCTTGCGCTGGCGCCTAGCATGCTCACGACTTTTGACACTGACCAGTTGCTGCACTGACTGCCAGGATCTGATGGACCTGAGCGAGGACAAGTCAAGGCTGGACTTCTTCATACGGAAACGTCGCCGCCTGGAATCCACCCCAGAAACAACCCTACACGACTCGCACACACCCGGGGCGGAACATACCGGCAGGCAGACCGCCTGCTCCCCTTCGGCGGAACTAGAGGGCCACAACACGCCGCAAGCCACGCACGTGCGCGTCACGGACGATGCTTGGGACACCTGTGGGCACGAGCGGGGAGAGACCCCCTTTTGGGAGCCTGGCAGTGCCAGTGGAGGGCTTTCAGAGGCGCGAGCGCCGAGCGAGGGCCCCCCAGATGGGGATAGCGAATGGGACCCCTCCCCTCAGCTGCAGGCATCAAGCTCCACTGCACACATCAAAATCGAGCCGCCGGACATGGAAAGCGAGTCGGGAGGGGATGTGGGGATCGGGGGGTTCCAGCGGCCAACAAGACTTCCAACGGAACCTGCCGAAATTCCAGTAAAGGCGGAGGGTGTGGTACCTGGCTGTACAGGACTGGAACGTATGGGTTGTGATGGGCAAGCTGTAAAAGCTGAGGGGCCAGCGAGGGCTGACAGTGACAAGAGCAGCACGGAGCACTGGGGAGGGGAGGGTGCGGTTGACCTGGAGGGCATAGACGTGTGTGAGCAGCAAGACATCCTTAGGTCGATTGCCGAGGCGAGGGTGCAGAGGGAGAGGGACATAGCCAAGAGTCTCACAAAGGGGCGGCAGGCCTCCATGGCATCCTTCTTGCACAGATCAGCATAGGGTGGTGTCTCAGGTTTGCGGCATTGGACTTCCAGAAATGTGACTTGTTTGTCAAGCCCTGGTGTTCAATGCAGTGACAGAATTTGTATTTGACATGCATGTACTTTGCTGTTGAGATACACAGCCCCAGAACTTGTACCCATAGCCAGAAGACTTGTAGAATAAGCAGATGGAGTAGCAAAATGCGGTGGACATCATCTTTGAGTCACTTGCAGAGTGAGTAGGGTTTGGCTGTTTCTATTCCCTAACCAATTCCCACAATATACTTGAGATGGAGTTTCCTAGCAAAGCTCGAGTCCAGCACAGAATCCCTCCTGGCCTCTCTGTTTGTTTGAGCACTAACACTGTCCTGCATTGGCGAACATGCCTGGAAGATGGAGCAAGCATGTTGCACTGTCAACTTCCCCCTCATTTCTTGTTTAGTTCCAAGGTGATCAGACAGCTCGTTAAACAAGCCTCGTGCATTCAGCATAACATCTAGCAAATTTCCACCTAGGAAAGTAAATATGCGGCAAAATCAGCGGGCTGTATTTCAGTAGCCTATGGGAGTGGAGTCCAGCCACACACCACGACCAGATGCATCATGATATAACCTCCAGGCCAAAACAGCTCCCACATCAAAGGCAGGACAGTCAATGAGGCCTTGAATTGATGCCCACAACACCTCCCATCCCCCCCGGTGGCAAGGCCGGCTACTGCAGCAGGAGGTAGTCATCCAGCTTGTCGGAGTACTTGAGCACCTTGCGCTTGATCTTGGAGGTGTCAACCCAAGTCACGAAGTCCTCCATGTTGCGCGTCACCAGGAAGGCCGGGTCAGTCACGGTGTCGGGTCCCACCCTGATGTGACCCTACGATAGGAATCTGCCTTCATGAAACTGAAGAGCAGAGCTGCCTAATCGTCTTTCCAGTTTTCTTCCGCTTTGAATTAAAATGGAGTGGGTGGGTTGCAAGTTGGCACTCAGATTGAGTAGGAGGCAGATGTACATGTAGCGCTGATCTGCACTACGAAGGGGGCTGTCTGTGCCCCCTCCCCCCACCAACACCACCACCCCTCCCACCCTTCACTTCCTTTCCCAAATCTTCAAAAAAAAACAAGCAACACCTCGACCTGATTGACCAATAGCTTCCCTGTAATGAATATGCAGGCCAATTCCAGGGTGCTCGGACACCCTCCCCTTTCCCTCCCTGCCCCCTCCTTAACCGCCCCCATGCCTGTAATGTAAAAAAAGCAAGCTCATCAGGGACTAACGCGGACCTGCTCGACGAAAGTGCAGGCCTCCTTCATGGTCTCGGCCATCTTGAGGCGCACCAGCACCACGGCCAGCCTGCGCCGGCAGAAGGAGGCGGTGGACAGCTTGTCCAGCTGCACCAGGCTCTTCTTGGTGGTGATGATGCCGCACGCGTACAGCCTGCGGGGAAATAAGGCTTATCAGTGCCATCAGTGCCGTCAAAGTATCAGCAACAACAGACTGACGCCTCGTATTTTGAGCTGAACAGAGTCCACACAGCATTGGCGACACTGAGCTCGCATCATGGCTCGCTGATATTGGGAACAGAGCCTTGACTGCAGATCAGATTGTATATTGTGGTATCATACTTTTGGAATGAGTTTTGTGGATGCAGCCTCCTGCATGACATGTCAAAGCCTTTCCTTACAAGTTGGTGCTGTCATCGGTGGAGAGAATCTCTCATGACCATCGCTCATCTGCGTCGCAATGCCTCCATGAGCCGATCACGCAAGACTGATGTGCTGGCATCATGAATCCGCATGCCCTTGATTGCATCTCCACAGTGTACAAGACCGCCAGAGTAAGGGAGGGCCATTTGCAAATTTAAAAGGGGCCCTAGAGGACGAGTCAGGACATGGGCAGCCATGACAGGGAGGGGCGGGGAGGGGAGGGGGGTCCCACAGGGACAGGGA
>QAXI01000437.1:12662-27513 GCA_004335615.1 Chloroidium sp. JM
CATCCTTCACACCCCCCCCCCCCCCCCCCCCCCCCAAGACTGGCGGCCTGAGCTACCAATCCCAGAACTGCACAGCGTTTTAAACCCACTGAATTACTTTCCTCATTCTTTCAAGTGACCATGCAAGACCCGATCCTGATGGATACTGCTTAAAAGAGGTTATACTGTACCTGTTGCCTGCATCAGGGATGCCGTCGACCTTCATCAGCGAGAAGGGAGAAGCCCAGCCGTGGGGCAAACCTCCAGTTGGGGAGGGGTATGCGCCGACACCCCGTGCCTGGCAAGGAGCGCCTCCGGAGCGTCCTGCATCTGGGTTCTGCTGCAAGCGCATGCGTTTCTGTCGCGGCTCCGCTTCGTCATCCGATGACGAGCTCAGGCAGATGGGAGCCCCTGCAGAAGCCCGTGGATTAGCTAGCACCTGAGACGCATTACTGGTTTTGCTATGTGGAGGGTCTGGTTCAGGAATCTGGGTGGAGCATGGGAAGAATGTGAGAGGGAGGTCTGCGACAGGCATGATATCAACAACACACTGTGTCTGTGGCCTAGCCTCGATTTCTAGCAGCAACATCAGCCACCAAAGCAAGAGATTCGTTGCGCCATGCACAATGTGGCCAATAGTTAGATATTGGCTGTTTTTGTCTCCAATTGCAAGGATCTGTACCTACAGTTCCTCCCTCCCACACATATCAATTTTGTGGTTTCAACCATTGCAGTTCTTACCAATGCCTTTTGGCACTGAACGGGAAGCTGGAGATGCGGCTGGCGAGGAAGTAGAGGATATCCTGACATGGAACTTTGCCGCCTTCCTGCTTGCCATGCCATGTATCATACAGAGCCGTTTTGAAGTCATTTGTCAATTATTCGGCATATCTGAAAATGCAAAGAAATTGTATATCTTTGCCATATTTGCAAGTATGCAACACTGAAGTCTGCAGACGCATGTCAATATTCAGGAGTATTGGCTCAAACACTACAGTGCCATGATGTTGATTAAAAAAATTGGAGGACTCACTTGGAGGACAAATAGAAATAGGTGCCTGTGGTCAGATCGGCAGACTCGCCTTCCTCCAGGAAATCCATCATCGTTTCCTCGCCATCTTTATCCTTTTTGGCCAGAGTGATTGCTGCAGCGACAATAATTGCTGAGACAGAAAATAGCAAAACAACTCCGCAAAAGCATAATCGACAAACCCAATTTTGTTTAAGATTCCCAACTTATTTCTAGGGGCTCTGTCTCTGCTGGGCCGGCATATGTTCCACCCTGAGGTGCAATGTGGATTCCATCGGTGCCCAGGGGCACCGCCAGTTGCTGAGTATGAGGATATTTAACACAAAAAAGATAGGAATTGATCCTTCTGCCATTGCTGCTCAATAGTGGAAGGCCTGCAGACTTACTGCCAGCGCCAAGGTTCTTAATTCGCATGCCCCCCAGAACAGCGGACAGTTCGAAGTGTTTTTGGCCGTCTTGTGGATCCGCATAACCGAAGTGCTTGCTCTCAACACTCTTAATTGTGACAGTGTTGCCATCAGGAGTCAGCACCTCGAGACCCATAACCGAGTGAGGTCACATGCCAGAGAATCTTGGTATAGGGAAGGACGCAGAGTGATTTGGGTCGAGGCCTGTTCTGCAGTAAAGATGATCGTGCGTCTGTACGGCTCAAACCTACAAGCAACACTGCGAATTGAATGTACCAGGTTTTGAAAGTGAGTTTCGAGGGGAAGACCTTTCGCCAAAGGGCTCAAGCCAGAGTCCCTGCCTTCACAGTTGCAAATACTCTGTGAGCTGACATAGCATTTGGTTGAGCTATAGAGACGTCTCGTGATCATTCTATGCTGAGATAGCTGATCATTTATCGAAGATCTGCACTGGCCTGATCACATCCATCGGTGGATCGCTTTTCTGGAAGAAACAGCTGGCATAGAGGAGAGGCTGGCTTGCAGAGATGGGGGAATCTGCGGTGAGAAAATGCGATTCTAGCGCTAACTAGACAAGGTCTTGACATTTGCAAGCACTCTTAGTACAAAGCGACGCAGAAATTGCATGCCTGAGATTTCTTGAAATTGCCGATACAGTTCAAAGGTAGTACGAGTATTATGCCTTGCACCACAAGCTTCAAACTGACATACTTGGCAGTATGCATGCTCCTTCTGGAAGCTTTGCAAATTTGCTCCAAGTGATGATTTCTGGTTCATAAAGGGAATATGCAGAGATATAGGCTGCACAAATACCCCCTTTGATCCAAAGAATGAACCAATAGCCTGTTATTGGCAGCACAGCAGCCTTGCCAGTCCAAGGCAGAACAAACAAAAAAACACCCTCCTTCCCTCCCCACAACCACAACAAATAAGGGTACCGGTCATAGCATCACCAGAAATCAAGCGTTGACACCCTAGGTCTCGCCCTTCCCTGCAGTACTCCTTCTCGCTGACCACCTTCAGCCCCAGCGGCAAGCTGGTCCAGATCGAGTACGCGCTGAACGCCGTCAACTCGGGTGCCACCAGCCTGGGCATCAAGGCAGCCAACGGAGTGGTGCTGGCCACCGAGAAGAAGCTGCGCTCCAGCCTGATCGACGAGGCCACGGTGCAGAAGATCTCGCTGCTCACGCCCAACGTGGGGGTGGCCTACAGCGGCATGGGGCCCGACTCGCGCCTGCTGGTCCGCAAGTCCAGGAAGAACGCTCAGGCATGTCGCTCTCCAGGTGTCATGGCTGTTGCGTTTCAAGAGAGATTGAAAAGGATAGGTGAGATTTGTGGGGAGGCAGTTAGAGGGCGTGGGGGGGGGGGGGGAGGTCAAAATTGCTCACATTCAGAACTTCTCATTTGCAGCATTTCGTTTCATAGGCATAAGGGATATTGGGTGTAAGTTTGAAAGGTCTGAACAAGCGATCGAGCCCAGGATTTCCTTGACAGTATGCGCAGAGCAGCCAAAAAATTGAACACAAAGAGGTGGGGAAGGAGAGCATCACCCTTTTGTGGGATAATCACAATTGAACAAGTTCAGCAGTTGCAAATTGGAAGCCAATCAGATTTGCATGCACAGCAGGAGAAGAGATAGTGAAGGGGGAAAAGGGGTTTGGGGTGGTGGGGGTGGGGGGGTCTTGATTTGCTCGAAGGCAGCAACGCTGAGACATGTCTTGGATCTGCAGGCATACTACAGGATATACAAGGAGAACATTCCTGTGCCACAGCTTTGCAGAGAAACAGCAGCAGTCATGCAGGAGTTCACACGTGAGTCACTTGCACCTCCAACTTCTCCTTGGCATGCGCTCCCTGCACATGTCACCCTTTCCTCGTCACCATCTCCAGGGAGAGGAACAGCTGGCAGAGATGGTGGGTGTGAGGATGGAAAGACAGGAAATTGTTTTAAGCATCCCAACCATGGCCTTATACTCTGCCCTCCACGTTCCTCTTCAGCCCCCCAAGGCAAGATCTAATCAATTGCACAATACGAACCTGATTTTGGGGAAAACCGACAGGAAAATTTGATATGGAACAGCCATGCGCACATTGCTGATCCTGATGTCAAATGTGCAGAATCAGGTGGTGTGCGGCCGTTTGGGGTGTCGCTGATGATGGCGGGATACGATGACAATGGGCCGCAGCTGTACCAGATTGATCCCTCAGGCACCTATTTTGCCTGGAAAGCCAGCGCAATCGGCAAAAACATGGTGAGTCTTGGTCCTCTGAGCCAGGGAGACTGATGGCTTGCAGACCGTAACCTATTTTCATAGGAAAAATTATCCCTGAATGTTGCTTTTGCTTGAGTCACAATTCATGAGTGCCAATCCGCGGATTGGTGGTGGCCATCTGCCTGCAAGCAATCTGAACCGCATCTCTGTGGATGACAAGTAACCTTTAAGAGCCGGGGAGGTTGCCACCACGCTTTGATTGGATTCTATCAATCCACTCAGGTTGGCCTTGCTGAGATCAACAGCCTACCTAATAGGGCACCAGCATTGCCTACAATTGCAGGTGAACGCAAAGACGTTCTTGGAGAAGCGGTACAACGATGAGATGGAGCTGGAGGATGCCATACACACCGCCCTGCTGACCCTGAAGGAGGGTTTCGAGGGCCAGATCAGCGGCAGCAACATCGAGGTGGCGGTAATCGGGGACGACCGCAAGTTCAGGGTGCTCACCCCCTCGGAAGTCTCGGACTACCTGGAGGAGGTGGAATGAGCATTCTGTACTCTGATTGTTCTGATTGTATGGTTATTGGGATCAGTTGATTAACATATTTGAATTGGCAACCACAAGGACAGACAATTGCTGGTTGTAAGCTGAAAAGCTGAGAGACATGGTTCTGAGGGGCAGACATCCTAAGCGCATGTACCAATGCGGAATTATGGAAAGCGCCGTCTGAACTTCGACCACAGCTTGCATGAATGATGCAGCAGAGCTAAAGGTCGCTATGCATGTGTTCCAGCTGGCCAAAAGTCATGCCAGGATTTGAGAGCACGTTTGGCTGATGTGAGGGAGGACCCTCCTTTGATTGCATGACGTAATCCGTCCCACATTTCGCCTGAATCTTCGTTCCTCTGTGCATGTACCACTCTTGAAGCTTGGAAACAATGCACAAACCTGAGCAGGCAGGGTGAGTTTACCGTGTCGACACACTTTCAACGACTGAAAGGCTCGGCATGCGAAGTTGGTGAAGCCTTCGTCGATGTAGGTCCGTGCATTTGACATGCACAATGGAATTGAGCCCCTTTATTTTCTGCTCTCGCTGCCCAGCACATCCAAATCGAGGAAATTTTGATCCTATGCACGCTTCAGAGACCCATTGTGCACTTGAAGGGCACAGTGTGATGCAAGCATACTCAGAAAGGCTAAGCATTCATTTCCACACTGCAACGTACTCTCATTGCACTTCGTTTATTGCATTTCTGTACTATCAGGTGGTGTCTGTGAGGAGCTGTTCGATTGCTGAAACACACAGATCTGTGCAGCCAGCCAAATCAAGGCCAAAATAGACTATCCCACAGAAAATCCCTCATTGAATGCGACATGACAGATCCGAAAGACAGCGATACCTTGAAAGCCCCAATTTGCCCTGCCTTTGGCAAATGTACTCACCAGCGGGCTCAAAATATTCTATTTCAAAGGGCCTCCCGCCCCCAAATCCTTGCTGTGGAGGTTGCAGGGTGCGGTGGTGAGGGCCTGACCACTCAGCATGGGGAGTCCTCTTCCAAAGTCACGGAATGCTGCGGTTGATCGCGTCAGAATCGCCTCCACAGCGCTGCTGGTGATCTATCATGCATGCCAGACCTTTGACACGACAGACATGTACCACATGAAGGCTCCAAAGACCAGCCAACTCCAGTGGCTCACCTGTGCAACGCTGTTCTGCCGCGTTTGGCACATGCCGCTGTTCTTCCTCATCGCTGGCTGGTCTCTGCAAAAATCGTTGGCCAGCAGGTCAGCTATCCTTTTCTACAACATTGCAGGGAAGCTTCAAGTGTCAGTAATTAGTTATACAACTTCTTCATTCGGCAGTGCCTCATCGACGGCCTGGGGACTGTAGCTTTCTCAAATGACTGTACTGTTCCACAACAATATGTCAATGGGAATTTTCAAACACCATCTGCTTTTCGTAAGCCTATTTATTTGCTCGACTGGCCTCAGTGTCCAATATTAGATCGTGGCTGAGCTTGCCAGTCCCAAGTGCACTTTCTTGTTCCAATGTGCCTGTCTGCCAGTCATGCAATCAGGCATTCAAAATGCAACTCTAATCATTGTTAAACTGTTTACTGCTCACAATACTGTTTCAAATCTCCAATCCTAGATCTGCTGACCGCAGGGGGCTGCTAAACTCATTGGCAGAGAGGTCCTTGAAATTGCTGCCGCCGCTTGCATTTGGCATGGTTGTTTTCGGACCTTTCCTACGCTGGATAGAGCTTAAGCATGGCTTGCTGAAGACCATTCACGGGGAGCTTATTCCCGCTGAGGACTGCCCCCGTTTCCTGAACTTCGTACCCCAATATTTTACCCAGCCGGGTTTGGTGACTTGGGCCCACTTGTGGTTCCTGGCATACCTTTGGACATTTACAATGTTCTACTCGCCCCTCTGGGCTGCTTCAAGTACAAGGCTAGGGGATGGCAGTTTATGGACATCATCCTACTGTGTACTCTATGTTCCGGTCATTGCTGTTGCCTTGTCTGAGGTATCATTGCGCCCGCGGTGGCCTGGATACCAGAACCTGTTTGACGATTGGGCCAACTTTGCGACCTACAGCATGTTCTTCCTGTCTGGTCTTGTGCTTGGGCACACGCACGTCCTGTGCCAGACCCTCGGGAGGTGGTCCGGCGCACTCTTGGTGGGCGGGACCGTTGCTTCCATCTGGCAGGTCTCCCTCCGTGTTCAGGTATGCTTCCCACTAAATTCATGAAATGCTTTGGAGGTAGGTGAGAACGAGAAACCATTCTTCCCCAAATTTGGAAAATGGTTGATCCCTTCCTCTCTTCAGAAATTGGAGATTTTCTGGTTGTCTTATTCAAGGTCTCAACTGTGACAGTCCTATCAATCTATCAAGCAGCTGTGATTCATTTAATTATGGCGGACAAATGTTGCCCTGCCCTGCCCTGCCAGAAACCAAATATTGGACCAAAAACTGGAACATCCCGAGAATTTTTACCGGCAGTCATTCTCAATCTTGGCTCTGTCTTTTAGATTTGGACTGGCCTGCAGGGAGTACAGTCTGTGGTCTACCACTTGGTGACGGCGCTGGGAAGCTGGGGATGTGCCGCGGGGATCCTGGGGTGGGCTTTACAGGGCCCACCCCTGAGGAGCCCAGGCAAAGTTGCTCATATACTGGACATGTTTAAGGAGGCTGCCTTCCCTTTGTATGTGCTGCATCAAGTGGTGTTGGTGGCTGTGGCAGAATACTTCGTTCTGCGGTTACCGCTTGGTGCCCATGGCCAGCTGGTTGTGCTGATCTTGATTGGCTTTCCTGCGTCTGTTGTATTGTATGCTCTGACAAGTGCATTGCCCGTCATCCCATACCTGGCGTTTGGGGGTTCGTGGAAATTGTCAGGAAAGCAGGGAAAAACTGCAAGCTCAGTTGGGAAGAGAAGTTGAGTTGAACTGAGTTGAGATATTGAAATCACTGATTACTGTGTCAGGATTCTACCCATGCAAATCTGCAATTGCAAGGGCATTGTGCTCCAGTCCATCAGACCATTGCTGGTCTTCGACGTTCCTTTACTTGTCCTTTCAAGCCTTCCACTATGGTGGCTTCTCTCATTTGTGGTGAAGTGATCTGGCCATGGGGAGGAGGCCTTCAGACAACAAAGAGGCGAAAATACCTTCCCTTCCTGGAATTTTTTTGCAACCAAGGAAAGGCTTTCCATGGAACAGCTATGTGGAGTTCTATTCTACCTTTTCCTTGATAGAGCAAGCCTTGATTTTTAATGAAGCAAAAGGAGAAATTGCGACACATGCATGTAAAAGCCATCATTAAAGTTTTACAATTGGTCTGATCAATGGAAGGATCGGCTAAGACTTTGCATGGAGGGCAATAATCTGCATATCCTTCTGCACAGAGGCTGCTCAAAAATGCCTAATTCCTATATGACAACACCAGACTGCACTGCAACCTGTCAATTGGTCTGATGCTCCTGTTCTGAGTAAAAACACGAATTCAAACCCCAAGCGGGGAATGCTCATTGACTACAGGTAGGTGTTCAAGCTGCAACAGCTATCTCAGCGCATGTGAGCTCAACCCAGACAGTACAAAAATAGCAACCAAAAGATAGAGATATGTGCACGTTCTCTCCTGTTCCATGTCATCGTATGGTTCGTACAATGTTCATCGAGTATCTTTGTCAGCAGATTGCACTCTGTTATGTAGAAAATTTGTCAGTCTTCAAATTGTTGCAGCTGGCAATCGCAGAGCTGTGGTAAGATACTTCAGGTCACTCTGCCTGGCAAAATTGATTCATGGTTGCATGCATTGCAAAATTGAGGTCTGCCATCATGTCTTCCTGGGCAAAGGCAGTTTGACTGACAGATATTAAATGAAAAGGGAACCATGGCCCTACTCCAGGCTTCCAAAAAGCTTCTGCCGTCTGTATCTGCCTCACACGCCTGAAGTTCCTGCCCCACCAGGGGGCCCTGTCACCACCTCCACCCATGACTAGGCTGGCAGAAGGCCAAACAGGCCCTCCCTACCACTTATCGGCGTCGAACAGAGTGAGGAAGTTGTCCTCCTCTGGCACAGCCTCGCCGCCATAAAAGACTAGCTCGTCCGTCAGACCTGCAGATGTGGTGATTCTCAACACAACATATTGAAATAGTCACAATGATAAGGACGAGCTAGCCTCTGGGTAAAGTAGACTGTATGTGCATACTAGGGAATATCTGTGCATGTACATACAAACAAAATCGGCTTGTGTGGAGGATCAGCAAAGACATTGAACATGACGTGATTGCATTTGGAAATTGACGACTTGCAAGACCCATGTGATCAACCATGAATGAAAGATCTGCACGGACCAAAACATTCGAGAGAATTGTCAAGGGCAACAAGGAAACGGCTTGTATGATTTGTGGGGTGCTCTTCACTTTCTGCGCTGCAGGGAAGGAGGCACAGCAATGGCAGCGGGAAACTGGCCACTCTGGCATCCTCTGATCCAAAAGGTGAGATCAAGCTTGAATTCATGAGCCCATCTCACAGGCAAATTGTTTCATAACAAGGTATTATTGGACACACCTTGAGGATCAGGGATGTTGAAATCCGGGAACGTCTGGAGGGCGATATCCAGGTCCTCTCCAACAGTAGGAGGGTTCGTGACCCTGAGGTCCATGCGACCAAAGGAGCCTGTGTACATGCCGGTGCCGACAGTGTTGCCCGCCAGCATTGCGCCATCAGCCATGGAGGCGCCTCTGTTGGTCACATCTACGGCGGTGGGAGCTCCAGGGGGCGGTGGCGGGATGCCGTCGGCGGCAGCAGCCGAGAGAACGTGGCCCACAATGGCATTGAGGGTGTCCACAATGGTGTTGGACTCAGCGGTCTGGCAAGGCTCCATATCGGGCAGCGAGACCGTGACTCCATTCTGCTGGATGCGGAGCAGGAGTTCGTTGAAGTCCACCACTGGAACCTGCTCCTCAGGGCTCGTGATTCCGACGTCTGGGCACACCCCAACCTCAGCCTGGGGACCCCACTCAATGGCCGCATTGTCTGCACATGGGGAGCTTTGGTTCATGACCTGTCCCAAAAGCTGTACAAAAGCTTTGGTGTGGCAAAGCGGATGTGGAGATGGTGCTTGCGGAGAAAGAATACATCCCTGTTCTCTATGGATGCAAATGCAAACATTAGCTTTGTGAAGCAGGATGTCGGGGAATTGAGGGGAAGCACATTCCCTAGTGTGTGGCTGCAATATTCAGGAGATGGCCTACAAGAAGGCGGATCAGTCAGGACGCACCTTGCATGGCTGGAATGGTGCACTCAAGGGCATTGTCGAACACCTTCTGGGCCTTTGGCTGCACAGCAATTCTGTAATTTAATGTGATCAGGGAGACAGATTGTCTATTGGACGACTCAGGTCCTCAAGAACTTCTATTTTAAAATCTCTGTGGATGAAGGGAGTCCGACTTCCCAAACGTACAGTATGCTGCAGCCAAAATGGAGTAACAAATCTGACAATTGGAGGCTATGCCCTTCGTCTAGCCAGTCAGCCTTTCTCTTGGGAAGAGCAGGGTGGCAGGCCTCCCTTGGACTGTCGAAGGAGTGGCCTCCATCACCACCACTGTCTGCACACGTGGAGGGCATCGCCCAAGGTTGTACCCCTCACCAGGCGGTACAGGGGAAAGGTGCGGGCAATGAATGACAAGTTCCTGCAAGAAATCAGCATTCGTGACTGAAGCGGACTGTGTGCCTGGCTTGCACGTTGCGATCTAGGAGCAAACGGGACACTGGGGGAAGCTCTCGAGTACAGCAACCTAGGATTACTGAGACAATCATGGAGATCTGCAGAGCGCTACCATCTTTGCTATTTCTCATTGAATTGTGCTTGTAGAGCTCTTCAAATTCAGATACACAATTCGCTGTTTTCCAGGACGGATGCAAACATCGGACGAAAAAGTTGTGAATCTTAAACGCATAATTGTGACAGCAGAATGCAAAAGATATGTACAGTATAGTTTTCTTTATGCAAAGGGAGACCCCTCAAGCTGGGGAGTGTTCTCCAGAAGGATGGCCAAGAATTCCAGGGAATCAGGGTTTCAACAGACAACACACAATACAAACTTCCCGATCATTTCGGTATTTGTGAAAGAGAATTTTCAGGGCGGAGCTTTACCTGTGAATGCTCCTCAAACAGTGTCCCAGGTCTTGCAACCTCGATGTCCCTCAATCGGCAAGCAAAAGTCCCCTGTAGACCACCCTCACTCCAGCAGGTGATGCTTGCTGCCAGTACTGTATCCCTGCACCCCTCGAACGCTTGTTGTCCTAGTCCTCGGATGCGAAGTGGGTAACGAATGGCGCGTTATGTTAGCATTTCAAAAGTGTCTGTCACATCTGCATCGAAGTATAGATGCAATCTTGCAGGCATTGCACGCAGAGCCATGTGATAGCATTGTGCAAAGCCCAAAGAGCGCTTGTGAAGGACTCTTCTCGTCACATGGGCACAATTTCCGGTCCATGCGAGGGTTCTCTCAGCTGCAAGGGTTAAATCGGCCATGCAAACAGGCATTCAAAATTCTCCTGATTATTTCTCCTGATTATACACAGGTTTTCCTTTTCTGATTCCTATTCTGATGGCCCAAAATCGGATCTGCTGATCAAAGGGGGCTGGGTTTGCACTTGACAGAGCAAGCAACTCTGGAACCGAACAATAAAACATTATTGACAATGATACCCAATTCATGGACGCCACAGTTGGTTTCCTACAACAGCACATTTAGGACACTGCAAACTTGCATGAAAGGAAGACCAGTTGTCTGTACAACCTCCCACATAAATTGTGCTCCTGCACAGGGCTCTCTTACTGCCATAGCACACTGCAACTCGTCGCAGGGGTCTGATGACCCTATTCTGAGGAATGACAAAGGCATGTGTATGGAGCATGCTGACCCTTGCAATATATTCAAAAGCTTCTACAGCGTTCTCAGCACCTGTGAGCTACTTGACACGATTGACCAGCAAGACTTGATCAAAGGCCAATATTGAATGAAAATATTTTCACGTTCTCGTTTTCCAAGTCGTTGGATGGTTCGTGATCCTGTTCATCGAGTTCCTTTGAAAGCACACTACAATTTGCTGTTTACAACATTGCACACATTTCGGAACAACACAATGGCCAGAATGAGGGTATGAACAAATCGAAAACTTTGTCCATTGCTTCATTATAACAATTCATGCTTTCAGGCACTGCGGAACAGTGACCATCATATTTCCCAAAATGGAGGCAATTTCCCTCAAAAACGATTCATAAAAATGATCTTGCCCTCGTCGGGTCTCATAAGGAGTAATGCAGCCTGAATCTGCTCCACACCCACTCATCCTTTACCCCACAATGTGCCCCTACATCCACTTCTATGCCAGAACTGAGCTGGCAGACGGGCACAGGGGTCCTCCCTCCCAAGATTCAATGCCACAAAGCGGCAAGTCGGAGCCGTTCTCGGCTGCCAGAGGAAGATCGCCAAAGTAGAGCTCCTCAGCAAGAGCTGCAGAAGTGGGCAACGTTCACATCAATGGAAATGATGCTGGGACCAATGTGGGATTTCATACAGCAGTGTGGACAAGCCAATCCTGATTGAAGGCCTTGCAAAAGCATGGACCAGGTCATGCTTCCTCTTGGTAGTAAACGACATGCGGGGACCCTTGTATGAATAGACGAGCCCCATTGGCAGCACCTTTTGGGCACACCGCCAAGGGCAATATGGAAACATTAGGAAGAAGTGCCTCATGGCCTTTGCCTTCTGTGCTGTCGGCAAAGAGGTACAGCAGTGGCCGCAGGAGTCTGGCCATCCTCTCTTCTTCTCCTGAAAAGGGGAGTCAACCCAAAATCGACAGGTCTATATCAGGTGCACAGTGCCTTAGAAACCAGTTTCAATCAATGGACGTACCGTGGAAGCCATGGACCTCAAATTCTTGGAACATCTCGAAAGCTTTGTCCAGGTCGTCCCTCTCAAGAGGGGTGTCCATGACGCCTTGACTGCCATCCCAGGCTCCGGCTACGACTGCCCCCTCCCCATCCGTGCCGAAAGGAGTGCTCATCAGCGGGCCGCTGTCGGCAGTGGGGGGAACTCTGTTGGTCAAAGCCACGGCAGAGGCCACATCTGGGGGCAGGAGCAGGGTGCCGTCAGCTGCAGCATCTGAGGAAACATGGCCTACGATGGCCTTGAGGAAGTCAGCAACATCGATGTCAGTCTCACTCCTCGGGAAAGGCTCCGCCTTGGGCGAGGTCAGCCTGGCTCCCTGCTGCTGAATCTGCTCCATGAGCTGGCCGAAGTCCATAGGGGTGGCCTGCTCCTCAAGGCTTGAACCACCGGTCTTTGGGAACACCACCCCGACCTCAGCCTCAGGACCTCTGCCGATGGCCGCAGCGTCTGCAGATGGGAAAATTCGAATCATGGAATGTCCTACAGCTGCTCAGATAATCAGGCTGATCAGGTAGTTTGTCGACAATGGAAGATGCGGAAGGATCTCTTCAGAGCAGGTGGGTCAGTCCAGGCGCACCGTGCATGGCGGGCACAGTGCAGTCGACGGCAATGTCCAGCGCCTTCTGGGCCTTTGGCTGCTTTGGCTGCACAACACCAGCGTTAATGAACAAGAAGGGGCATGCAGAATGTGTGCTTATAATTCACATTGCAAAATCGCATCCCTGGCCCTCAAGACCCCTATATAATAAGATCGTCCACCAGGACTGCCATATGAGCTCGTCTTACACCTTCATTATCAATACCATGACAGAAGTAGCAACCATTGCCTCTGCCATGACACGCACAGCTTCCAAACGGCTGCCATAAGCGCTTCACCAAGCCAGTTGCACATATGCATCCGAATAACGATGCAAATTTCAAAGAAGATCAACGCTCATGCTCACCTCCGGCCTCCGGTAATGGAGGCTGCGCGGGACCTTCGCAGCTTTCTTCGGAGTTTCTGTGGGCTGCACCTCATTGTAGCCTGCAGCATGAGGGATATTGTCAGTCACATGCTTGGAGAAGTGCTATGGTCATTAGGTATGCATCATTACTATTGCACTGCCATCTCTGAAAATTTGCAAGGAATAGACTGCCCATCTCTGATTGGAGTGGCGTAATTTTGGCCAGCTTCCCATGAAAAGCAGTAGCGTATTGTTTGTCCCCTTCTATCAACAAATGTAGATCAGGAAATACGATGGGCAAGCCCGCAAGTCCGCATGTATCTATCAACAAGATTCACTTCAAGCCACCCCTCCTCCTTGCGTTCGCTTGAAGAGGTAATTGTGATAGCCAATTCATATCAGAATCATCAACGGAGATGTGTGAGGGTGTTATCACCTTTGGAGGGGCTGGGGCACAGATTTACAACCAACCCTGTATTCTCCCTGTCAGCCTGCACATCGCAAATTAACCGATCATTCTGGCAAGGAGCACAGCTGAAAGTATCAGATTTACTCTCAAGGTAAGGGTGAGCTTGAAGACAGTGACATGCGCTGGCATGTCCAGATGGAGAACTAATGGACATAGAAACCGGCAGATATACTGCCTCATCGGGACAGACAAAAGCATAGAGCATGGAGAGGGTGTGGAATTGGTCACTTGGGCAAGCCATAATAATAGCGGAGTCCTTCGCAAGAGAGGGGCACAATGATTTCCGAAAGAAATCATTGCTTCTAATCTAGAAAATGGATTAGGTGAGTGGTCTCTGACCTCTTGGGATGGAGAGGCGTGGATGCTGCTGGTGAGCTTCTTGTCACCCAGGCTGCCCTCGAGCAGGGGCACCACGACCTCCGCTGACTGGTATGCAGCACCCCTGCCGCATCATCTCACCCAGGGTGTCCTCGAGGTAGTGGATTCTCGCGATTTTGTCGGCCAGTTCAGCGTCCCTGGCAGCAATCTGGAGTGCCATGGCAGACACCTGCGCCAGCCATAAAGATATTATATTTTTCCCCATGTTCTCAGAGGATCTTCTCATCCCCTAATCAGACAGGAGAATCATTTGTTGGTCGCCGAATGCAGTGAAATTGTTTTGAGACTTTCGATGTTCCCATGGTTCTTTCTGGATTTATGTGGCACCACACACTTGATTCCATTCAAGATATTATCCCCATGCAAAATGTTTCAAATGGCAACATAAGAAAATGAGCTGTGAGGATAGAGCAGGACTGACATGAAGATGGAAAAGAACAACAAGAGGGGCGGGACAGGATAAGACCGAGAAAGATGTGGGTTGAAGTGAGAGGTTCACCTGCTCCTTGTAGATCTTCAGCTGTGCTTGCATCTTGCAGAAGGACAGCATCTTCAGGGCTTTCCTGCACAACAGCATCAAGTCTGGTCAGCATTTGAGCTCCAATGTCGTGTCAACTCACACTACTCTCACGAGTCTGGATACGATTGGTGAGCAATCTCAGATAATGCAAAACAATGATTGCTACGTAGAGAATAGGGCCGATGCTCTCTGCAGCATCACCAGTTCAACAATTCAAGTACTGAAAGGCTGCCGAAGGAGATTTTTGGATCTTTGAGACAATTCCACTTGCTGAATTGACAGCATCCTGCCGGAAAAGAGGAAATTATTTTGAGATCATTTTGAGATTGATGTCGAGAACACAAGAAATACTGGAAGGTGATGTAGATGTAGAAGAGAGATGGCTGAAGCCTTGATAATGATGCAGAAGTGGAAAGGGTGGGGGAGGGGGGGGGGGG
>QAXI01000437.1:28023-46368 GCA_004335615.1 Chloroidium sp. JM
GGGGGGGGGAGCTTGCCTGCTGTCCCTCCTGTCATCAGACTAGAGAATGGGTCGGGTTGAGGACTGCTTGACCTTTTTGCGCTTCTTCTTGGGCAGCTCCTCATCTGCAAAGCCCAGAAAGGTCACCAAAGGCTGCAGAAAGTACAGTTGCTGATTTTGCACAGATGTGGCTCGCAGGTAAAGGACACCAGGGACGCGGCAGTCGGCAAAAGTTGCAGAGAGGAGCTTGAAAAGATAACCGTTGAATACCTGAGAAGTTGGAGGGCTCTGGGGAGTCGCAGCTGGAAGACAAGAGGCTGTGCTGCGCTTCCTGTATGTCGCCCTTCCTATTGGAACGACTGAGGGAGCAGCTTTTGGTGGGACCGCCAAAGGACTGGCTCCCCTTGCCACAGCTGTCTAAGCACTGGGAGGGCATTGCAGGGCGGTATGTCCCTCGGGACCTCCTGGTGTGGCCAATTGCTGGCAAGAAGTCACAAGTTTCCTGCAAGAGAGCATCATCCTTCTGGTCCACTGACTGTGCCTGGCTTGCATTCTGGTTGCATTCTGGAAGCAAACGGGACGCTAGGGGTTGCTCCTCTGGATAGCAACCTGGGACGACTGAGACAATTATGGAGAGCTGCAGAGCTTCACCGAGTCTATTGTTCTCCATTCGACTGTGCTCGAATTGCCCTTCAATTTCAGATCTAACTTTCGCTATTTTCAGGACGGATGCAAACATCGGGAGAGATGGTCGGGAAATCTGTACTCAGAGCTGTGATAGTCGTATGCGAGAGACATATACGAGTTCTCATTGCGCAAAAGGAGGTCTTTCAAGCTGTGCTGTTTATTCAGAGAAATGGCCAAGGATCCCAGGAACCGAGATTTTGAGAGACAAAATACGATATACACTTGCAGATTCTTATGGTGTCCATGAAGAAGGTATTTGAGGGCGAAGCTCGTACCTTCGAACGCAGGTTTTGCTCAGTACTAGGGCGATGTCTTGGAGATTCCTTCAATCAGCTCCAAAAAGCCCCCCAGGGACCAGCTTAATTCCTCCAGGTGATCCTTGCTGCCAGTGCAATATCCCTGCACCCTCTGAACACTGTGCCAGTACTGGACAAGGACTTGCGCCTTTTTGGAAGGTGGGTGATGTACTAAGGTGGTGTCACCGTTTCAAAATGGAGGTATCTGTCACATCTGCATCGAAGTATCGCCTCGAAACCCGATCGTGCAAGCATTGCATGCAGGGCCATTCTATCCTTGCTTAAAGTCCTCTCAGCAATTTTATCGGCCTCCACTGGGCACATGAGTACACTTTGCTGTCCTTGCAAGGGCTCTCTCCACAGGAGGCTTGAGGACAAAAACCTATTCTGGCTCAGCAGTCCAATTTATGAAAAGAGAATATAAATCACTTCACCCACCACACACATCGCGACAAAATTAAGAACAGGAACGGCTGCCAGAGTTGCAGAAAAACGTATCAGGAGAAAGCAGGAAAACAACTCTTGCACAGGAAAAGGACACCCTCACAATCGCAAAATTGTTGGAAAATTCGCACACTCTCACACTCGCTGCACAACCTTCTCAAGACTTTGCTGATAATTTTGTGTCCTCCTCCAGCACCTGAGACTTGGCATGCTGCAAGATCCTCCTCAGCAGCTTCCCCAGCTTGAACAGGAAATAGAACAGCACCTGCCCTGCCACCATGACCCCCAGGAAACCCTGCACCGAAGTACTAATTTTTATTGAAGTCTGTATGAGACCTGCCTCCTGCATCGATTCTCAGAGCTGCAAGTTTCCACATCAAAGGCATAGACCACGGTGGTGTATGAAGGAATCTGTTCCGGACGCAACATAAAAACATAGCACATGATTGCCATTGTGATGTCTTATAGATAAATGCAATGATGCAAAGGGCATAAATGAAGAGACATAGCCTGTCTCTGCCATTCAGCCCTTAGGGGCGAGAAATAAGACCCTCATGCATACCCTGCAGTCTCTTCTCCCCCCCCCCCCCCCTTCCACCCGGCACATGCGCTCACATTGCCTGGTAAGGAGCCATTTCAATAGCTATCAAGTTGCTTCGCTGTTTGCCCTCGTCTTGCAAGGTCAGTAGACTCACCATGTAGGATTGCAAGCGGCTTTTGACCAGGTACTTGGCCTGGGCAGGATTGGTGAACGCCGGATTCAGCAGGAAAGGGTTGAAGTAGCATCCTGTACATAGGTCATGCAGGTCAAGGCTGAATTTCCCTCTGTGTTGGTCTCATGTGGCGATAAATAGCGTAGAAGGAATGGCTGCGACATGATACAAAAATATTGCGGAATCCTAGCTTGTATTAGAAGTGCCGCGTTTCCTGTGAAGTCTCTGCTGAGCAGCTGCCAATCCAAATCATACTGTGTGTAAGATTTCATCAATGCAAAGAATGCTTTGGTCAATTGAGAGCCAACGCTTCAAGCAAAGCAACGCCCTCAGAACTATGTGCATTTCTGCAGTCTGCATGGGAAGTTTGGTGGTAAGGGCTAGGAAATGCCCACCAGGTTCGACAGTGATGACCATGCCTGGTTCCAACGTCCTGCAAGCATCATGCACGGCCATTGGAAATGCCACAAGAGGTCAGTGCCTTGGGGAAAACAAAGGACACAAGTATAAGAAGGGAGGCAGAGCTGGTAGATTCCATATCACACCCTACAGTACTATACTTAAAGAGTTTTGGTCCTCTAAGTCTGATCCCAAAAGTGACCACTCGTCAAAACACTTGACGATTTTTGTGTGCTGACCTTCCATTTGAAGGTTCCCAAGACTGGTCCCAAACCTACATCCAGTGAAGAAGGGTGACAAGTCCAGAAGGGTGAACGTGAGGGAAGGGCTTGCACAAAGACATTTGCATCAATGCTTTGGTGTTAATGTCTGATCACCTGGCTGTTCGTAGGCTCTTGAGACCTGGCAGCTCGCTTCTGGCAGGGTAGCGCCCGGCGATGTAGCCACCCACATCGTGCGTTTCCAAACCCAGCAGGTGACCCAACCCTGCAGTTCAAAGGAAGACCTCTTGCCGATTTAGAGCCCTTCCCGTCTGCCAATCAGCCGGCTCCTTTTGAAGAAATATTCAATACTGACTAGAATCTCTTCAGCTCAGCCCCACTTGGTTATGGATATTCCTAGAACATGTTTCTGGCCGTTGCAACTGTCCTGTCTTTCCTTTTCTCTCCCCCAATATTTCTATTGGCAAGCAATAGGAGAATGTCCTCTGAATTTGGGACAAATAAGTAAGAATCAGGCACCTGTCAGCGACACCTCATTCCTGGCAATGTGGCATTGACAAACAAATCCTTGAGTGATCGATTTACCACAATTTGACCACACCTTCCGCCAAAAGCTCTGCAGCCCTTCTTATCCATCACTGCTTATTAAATCACCCCGATGCCCCCTTGGCAGTGCCCTCCTGGACAATAGAATTTTGAACGTTGCTTTAGAGGGTTTGTCAGGAAGCTACCATGCGGCATGAAGAGTGCTCCAATGCGGTAGTCCACCATCTCATCCACATCTCCTTTCAGCAGGCCACCCGCTTTAAGGCCTGTCAGGATCTCCTTTTCTGCCAACAAGTGCATGTCCTGTGCGCAGCACACCCCAAAATTTGAGAAAAGAGGGCAGATCATTTGGGATTGGGTGGCTTCTCTCTGATTTGGGCAGCTTGAACTTGCAGCTCACACTCTGGCGCTGCTAAGGGATACAGAGCATGCGGAAGATACCCGGAATTGCACTTCAGCGCATCGTTCTCCAATGTATTCCCACAATTCAGTATTCAATCCCACTGTTTGTTGTGGCTTTTTCAGGCTGAATGTGCTCACAAAGAAGGGTCACGTCGTCAGCGGTTGGCGAATGCGTTCTTCTCCTCTTGTAGATATTTAGGAACGAAAATTAAAATCCGGTCTCAGTACCTCTTTTTGCCAGCTCCATTGCACAGCAATATTCCAAACTAGGACTGGTAGCCTGCACCCTGGTGATTCCCCCCCCCCCTCCCTCCTTTCTTCCACCCTCCCCTATGGCCCACATGACCATGTCAGCGAAATGAAGAGCAGCATACCGTCCACTTGACTCCAGGCTTCATGGCTTTCAACACGGCAGAGTGTGCGGAGAGCACAGCCTCGTACACCAGCTTCTGCTCTGGGGTGAATCGCCCGTCCGCCGGGAAGGTGCATGTGATGTCTGACCCATCTGCACATACCGTGGTCATTGAGACAGGAATGCCCGATCTTGACAATGCAGCATGATCCAGTACTTGCGAGAGGTACGAGAAGGCAATGAGAAATGTTGAGGAAATGGCAAAATACACAGCTGTCTGTGATCTCATTTGATGTTTATGGACTTGGCTACTTTCAACGGCTTACATAAATATTATGTAGGAATTGCTGGCCAGTGCTTGAGGCAATTGCATTGACCAAAGCAAGACGTTGGGAAAACAGTGGTAAGGGTAGGTGAAGGAAAGCAAATCCGTCTACTTCACGTTTCAAGGATTACTTTGGGAAGCGAGGGGGTGCAGAAGCAAAAAGTACTGTATCATGCTTTCTCGACTTTCATCAAGGTCTCCTCCACTTATGAACTCAGAACCAAGACATCTTCAGAATTTGGCAGGATGACAGTCATGGAGGAAAGGGGGTGGACTCATGGTGTGGTTCAGCCTTCAGAGAGCGAAATAAGATATGAAGTCTAAGGCAGGAACGCTAATGAAGATAGAGTAAGGGGTGAGAGGCATACAACAATAGTATTCACAGCCCATGTCGAGGAGAAACAGGTCTCCACCCTCCACTTGTCTGTTGTTCGGTGAAGTGCCATGCCCTGCGCGTCAGCTGAGCAAATCAACTCATGATTGCAGCTGCAGTTTTATTATCATTGCTGCCAAGCTTTTCTGGTATTTCCCTGCATACAATGGCCTGCAAGTGATCTGCCACATAAAGTCACAGTCCTTGCCTTTGCAAACACTTTGTGTCACGTAGATCCCAAGCTTCCTTGTCTGATGCAGGCATGGGGGGCGGGAAAGAGGGATAAGAGGGAGTCTGGAGCAAAATCCAATGAGACTGCATTTAAGAATTCTCCAAGAGCCATGGGCCTGGGAATGGACCACAAAGGAATGAAGCCTTGAAGGGGGTATTCAATCAAGGGGTGGACAATTCTTCTCCAGCCCAAAGCGTCACTCTCATGAGATAGCTCTCTTGCAAGGTAGAAAGCTCACCATAGTGCAGAACCGCGCCGTTTGGCCCAGAAGCGCAGATTGGGGTATAAGGGAGCCGCCTGCACCCACCTACACAGTCCAACATTTCACGAACGGCTTGTCGACAGTGCCACTACCCGATCAGGATTCAAGGGACAGGACAGCTCTTTGTGCTGGACTGCCCCCCCATGAGACCCAAAGAAATAGGCATGGATCAGATGACCTTGTGTCAAGTAAAGGTAACATTCTTCTTCCCCTTTACCTGCTCATCCCCTGCAGTGCACTTAGGTGCCAATGGTCACTACCCTTCAGGTAGCAGTGATATCTCTTTTACTAATCTCCTGCAGTGTGCTTGAGAAACAAAGATGCGTACCCTGGAGGTAGCAGTGGTTTTTGAAGATGCTCTCCATGGCATATTCCATCAGCCCTGGCCGGCATTTCCGCATCAGCTGCATTCCAAGATGAGTCCAGATCAGCATGGACTCGCCGATTCGCCAATTCTGGGAATGTGTGTCATTTTGGGATGTGACTGTGATTCGAGGGAGTCAAGTGCACAAAGCAAAGCCTTAATAAAATAACTGCAACCAGGCAATTCAAGGTCTGAGAAATTGTGGGCGTTGGATCAAACCCCATTGCTCACTAGCATGGCCTCCGAGTCGCATTTTGTGGCGATTCTGACACACGATTTTGGGGAAAGCAGGCTGCTGCCACATACCCTCGGAGCGGAAGACAAGCAGTCAAACGCTGGTAATTGAGCCGTGTCGATTACGGTCACTGTTGATAGCTAGAACTTCCTCCACCGCATGACTCATCAGCGCATGTCCCCATGATTTCAGCATCCCTTGCAGCTGAAAGATCAGCCTGGGCTGAACTTGGCGGCACAAGTCTTGCTCAGAGGATGGAGTGGGAATCACCTCAACATGCGCTGTGGATGCCACCTGGTTGGCATACCTCAGCACCTTGAGCTCTTCCTCGGTCTTTATCTGCAAACCTGGCTTGTTTTACAGTGTGAATAAAGCACAGAGATGTAAGTACGCCCAAGGCAGAGCACTCTCTAGACAAGAGGGGCCCACAGCCATCCCAATCTCAAAAATGATTCCGAGTTCCATCCTTCCCGTTAGCTGGCATGTCTCTGATGGTCTTAAAGCATGCTCTTAATTCCTTAGAGGCTACACATCACATAGCAGCAAGTCTGCTAATTCCAGCTGTGGGAGGTGGAAAAGACAGGAAGATACCGATCGAGACTCAGCCAGCAGGCTGTACAAACTCGTCCTGTCCAGGTTGTGATCCTCCATGCCTTCAAAATTGGCGGCCAGACTTTCCCTACCGCTGCAGACACCATCACCAAGCTCAGGGAATATGTTTGGCCCAGCAAACATCTCAAAATTGCTATGATGGGCAAAATGCAGAGTCTCCCAACTAAAACTTCCCCTGCTCTCCATAAATCTGTAAGCTCTCATGACGTGTAAATTCCATCAATCGCAGCGAAAAATGGTCTCAACTGTGATGTTCGGAAGTTAAAAGATTCGTGTGGGCAGGAGACACATGGATGCAAGGGAATCTCACTGATGAAGTTGCTCATGGATTGGACCTTCCCCAGAGCATGCCAAGGCAGGAGATGGGGTGTGGCAGGCAACACACCTGTCAGAATTCACGCCATCCAAGAGGAACACCTTGGAGGGCGACCACTTCTGCATGACTTCCTTCAACTCCTCCGTGTAATGCACATTGTCGACTTGGAACTTTGCCTTCTTGGCTGCTGGTCCCTGTGGTCACAAAATAGATTCAGTTCATATCAACGAATTCTTCTGCAATGGATGTAGTAGGTGGGCCAATGGCTTGCGCGTGTGTTTGAATATGATGCTCCAGCACCGGGCTGGGAATGAGGGTTGGTCTAGGAGGGAGAGGGGGTTGCAATCAGGAGGAGCAGAAATTGGCAGTGATATTACAAAGATACCAAGACCCACTGCCAAAACTCTCGAACTAGTTTCCCTCATACCTTTCAATTTCCCTTGCAAGAGGTTTTGAAAGGAAGACTTGTGGACCCCTTATTGCATTTGCAAGCCGCGAGAAGTGCCTGATGTTCTACAATGTATCTGCAGGTGACAACATTGGCCCCACAGAGCGACTAAGCAAGGAGGGCGGTGAGCATGCTTGCCAGTATTGGCCCCAGCCAGACAGCATACGAAGATGGCAAGCGGGGCATGAACAGCGTCGTTTCGCCTGTGGAGATGTCCACCGTCCCCAGATATCCCTCCTCATCGACTCCAAACATGTAATGAAAGAAGCTCTCCTGCCTGGAGGAAAAGGCCACAAGTCACACGCAGCGCCAGAGCGCAGGTGATGGCAGAATGACAATAGCAGCATTCAGTCAGTGGCATTGATTCAGGATTGTGAAATCGAAGATTGCTCCACGCAAAGGGCAAGCCCTTGATTGCATGATTACTATAACATTCTTGCAATATTTCTAAAAGTCAGCAAGGGGACTTTCTCGTTGCATTTCAGGTAATGCATGGAATACTCATGGAGGGATGGAGAGTCAAACCTGAAGATCTCTTCCATATCCGTGTCATAGATGTGAGCCGCATTGCCTCCCTAGAACACAGCATGAGAGCATCAAGCTGGATTAAATTATGCCAGAGGAGACCCAACTCCTGGCAAATCGGATGCAGGGAACAATTCCAGTCGCTATCACTAGGAAGTTCCCATTGATAAAATCATAAATAGCCGGCAAATCCATGAGGCAGACATGACTGTAGATCGATGTCTCACTTGCAGAAGCACGATTCCCTTAGTGTGACCATTCTGCCTCAGGAGCTGCAGCGCCCTGGCTCTGGTGGACCCGTGAAGCTTGCCCCTGTCAATGCTGCGGCCATAACGCACACTCAGCTTCCTCTTGATCAAGTCTGCTGGGATATTGGGTGATTGCTGCTCTTCAAGATCAAGCTCTTTGAAGGACAGCCGCGACATATTGAATAGAGCTCTGCAATGATGCTGGTGGCTTAAGAAAGAGAAGCATGCGCTCAGTGCTCAAATTTGTAGAGTTAGGTGGCAAGGGATGTGATATACTAATAACAGAAAGAGCGCTCCCTACATTCTGTAATGATGAGCAGTCATCAAGACAGGTCAATCTCTCTCTTTGGATACTGATGGAAGTCTGGCACCACGGCATGTAGGAAATGAGTCTTCTGAAAACATACCTGAGGGTGCTTGGTCCTTGTGAGTACACGTGAGGCAGCTCAACCTCCGCTTGATCGAACACTCTTTCATCTGCTGATTCGGTCGACATACTTCGTGGTCTCCAGGACGTTTGCTTTTGCAAGGTGATGTTCCTACTGTGCTTGGCAAAATTCGATGATTGACGAGTCAGCTGTGCATCAGGTCTGATGGAGAGGACTGTCCTGCTTGCTGCAAGACATCTGTAAGAAAATCTGACTGGGCATAATAGCAATTTGACCCCCACCCCACAACTGATCATGGGCATCAGGGGATGACGGAGTTCGCAGAATTGCTCTCTGGGCAAGCTTTCAGACAATGTTGCCATACCATACCAAACCTGATGTCTCCATGTTGGAAGGTGATAGCACCATGATGCGTTCTCACGCAATGCTCAGACAGTTCCCAACTGTAAATTAGCGGTCAGGGAATCCCAAATAATAGGTCAAGCCTCCCCAAGATTAATAACAATAAACATATGCCAGACATTCCCTTCCAGCCAAGCTCAAAATTGCAGCAAACCAACTCTTTAACACATTTCTGAATTTGTTAGTCCCTAGAGGCTTGCTTTCTCAGGCAGCAGACTCTGGTGCGAGCGACTTCTTCTTCTTTTTCTTCTTCCTCTCTGCGCCAGGCTCTGCGCCTCCCGGGGTGGCCTCCACTGCACCCCCCTCCTCATCTCCATCCCTCTTCTGCAGCAAAATTGCACCATCCAGGATCCATGCCACCATGCAAAAACGTAGCAGAGTCAGCGGTAACGGGGAACAGCTATTGCAGAGAGAGTATCTTCTTACAGCACACGTTGATATTCTCGATGCTTGCAAGAAATGGCCTGACCTCCTCAGACTTTGAACATGGCAATTTTGGCAAGCTGGAAGCTACCTCTCCCCCAAGACCCGACACTGAGATGAAGATGTAACAACACATTGCAGACATCTGCATGGAGGCGACAAGAAAGCACAGGACGCAGGGAGGGATACCTTCTTCTTTTTCTTCTTCTCGGCAGTCTGCTGCACTGCAGATGTCGGCAGAGCTTCGGCTGCTACAGGATCCTCCCTGGCAGGTGATGCCTGGGTGTCCTCTGCGACTTTGGTCCCGCTTGCCAGGGCCTCTTTCTTGCTCTCAGCTGCGCATCGGCAAAGGATCACCTTATTATATTCGCTTGTTGCAAATGCAATAAGTCACTCCCCAAACCTTATTGCAATATCCCATATCTTCGGCATGGACAAATGGCAGGTCATTCAAGTGATACGCCAGAAAAGAAACAAGATTTGTGAGCTGAAGTTTCATTGCTTCTTTATTGTGAAAAGATCATTTCTATCCATGACGATCTGAAATACCGATGCCCTGGAAAGCACGGCATGACGATATGGAATACTAATGCCCTGGAAAGCACGGAAAGTGCATTGAGACAGCAAGCCAAGAGGATTGAAGGTGATGCTCACTGTAAGCCTTCTTCTGTTCTGCAGTGAGGGCTGACCACTTCCTGGAAGCATTTGCCATCCGCCCTGCAATCCACCAAGCCAGTGTGGAGGACACCTCACTAGCTGCAGTGGGAGCAATGGAATCTGTATGCCACAACAAGTCACAGTGATGCCCTCCAATAGTGCACCAGACAGCATCACACTGAGGTGAAGACCGATACATGGGTTGTGAGCGGAGAAAAACTCACATTGCCCCTCCCTCATCCCCTCAGGTGCCGTTGACGCATCCTCCTTGGTCCTTGCCAATTCCTGAATGAGCAGTTGGCGGCTCAGCTATTAAGAGCGGCATTCAAAGCTGCATTGAGCTCTTTAATGATGAAAGCATGAAGGCCAGAGGAGAATTCTGTTAACATCCGCCATGAGAATGCCAGTGAGGGTTATGTTGCTCACCTCTCTGACAAAGATGTTGAAGGCAGATGGCGTTCTCGTCCGCTTCACCTTCTTCGCTGTCTTGACCTTGTCATTGAAGGTACCAGTCCCAACGGTCCCTTCAATGCCATCTAGCTTGTCCTTCAACTCGCCAAAGAAAGCATGAAATTCGTTCACAAAGAACCTGGCGAGCTCGAATCCTGCACCCATACCGTGACTTTGTCGTTATTGAGAGGTTCACAGTCGTATTTGTACTGCTTTGGTGCGTGACTTGGCTCTGAGCAGCACTCACCGGAGTTGTGATTCTCCGTGGCCATATTTATTGTCGCTGCACGTACGAATCGCGACCCAGAAATGGCGCAAGTCTATGTTGATGTTTGCATCTATCGACGTGAAGTGTGCCTTGAAGGGGCGAGCAGTTTTATACTGCTTAGAACCACAAGTTTGTAGCTTTGCACGTCCGCTGTCCTTCCCAAAATCAAGTCTCTTGATCGAACAAAATGAGCGGGGAGAATCCCTCGAACCTAAACCCAAGAATTTTCCTGATAATCATTGCTGGAAACTCCCTCTGGTCTGAACCTGATCTGTTTTGCCAAGCTCACGCTGCACTGTGCGTCACACTCAGCCTGGTGGGTCACAGTCCTCAGCCTTGCGCAGAACTCAAAATCACTGGTGTACAACAACCCAAACACAATCCACAGGCCCCCACCGGCCTCTCAGTTTCGGAACACCAGCCCCCCCTTGCTCTGCGCCCCCTGGTGCTGCCCGCGCAGGTCCTGTTTCCCGCTGCCTGGCCCCAGGTGCCAGAACTTGCTGCTCTGGATGGCCTCCCCGTCGTGCTTTGCAAAGCCTGTGCCCCCCTTCTGCAGCTCTATCACGTCCTCCCTGCTCACTGTGGTGCCGTTGTACTGTCCCTCCGGCTGAATGTACTTCTCATACGTCTCCCACAGTACCACATCGCCTGCAGAAAGCATAGAACAAAGGCGATTTCACAGGGGCCTGAACAAGAGCTCCCATAAACCTCTCTCTGAACCTGCTGAGTGCACAGTCTCAGTATGTTGTACTAGGGAAGCTTTGTGCCATTATGCAGCGATTCTCATGAACAGGGGATGCAAAAGTCTTGATAATATTCTCTCGTCTCTTGAGCCAACAGACAGCTCGTTTGGTGGCTTAAGCAATAGAGCAGCTATATTGCCCCAAACCCTTGTCTCTTGAGCACGCCTCAAGATCCTTAGAGATCCATTCTCATGGATAGACCATATAAGTAGGGGAGAATACGTTGTTCAATTCCAATTCTATGGAGAGCAGAGACTTGGGGCACCTGTAGGCTTGAGCACTGCCAATTTGTTGGCATTGGAAAGCGTGTCTTTCGTCACGGGATCCATGGCGTAGCCGCCTTCCCCCTCAGGAACCCTCGTAAAATTGACGGTGATGAGGTCCTTCAATTTCAGCTTCTTGCCAGTGGCAGGACACAGGGTGTCGCTGGAAGGCTTCTCCATGGCCTGACGCGCCTCTGGCGTTTTTGATGGCAGCCAGAAAGCCTTCATCTCCTGCAAGAAGGCACTTTGAGGCTGTCTGCTGGCCAGGACACTCTGTACAAAAGGGATACGAAGTAACAGGGAGGGGCAAGCTGATGTATATGCCCTTGCATATCGAGGATCCTCTGTTTCCACCTCCACCATAGATCATGCGGTCTGTAATAATCCTGGGTAAAAGGGGGCTTGAGTGCTTCCAATGTTCATGCTGGCAGCATCTTTGGCACATGACAATTTGTACATATCGAATTATATAGCTCCAAATGTGGCCCAGAGGCAGAAGTGCAGAAAAACAGATCGTGTTGATTTCAATGCTCTATTTGAGGTTGGAACCTTGACCAGGAGAAAGTTTTCTGTAGACTGTATGTAAAGCTCAGGGAGGCAAGAATACATAGACTGCTTTTCCTCCCTTCTTTCAGACGGCTGCAATAGAGAAATAAGGACAACTCAAAGTTGCGCAATCTATAGTAAAAAGTCACTCGAATGCCAAAATCCCAAGTTGACCTTGGAAACAAAGAGGGCACAGAAGATGTGCAATCCTTCCGAGAATGCCTGACTTCATCATCAGATGATGATGGTAGTATGTCCTCAACCAGATGCCCAAATCCTTCGCTCAGAAGGAAATGGAAATTGCGAGAAAGGAGATCTGAAAATGTGTGTGTCTCGCACACAATGCATAGAAATGGTCATTTCAATCATCCTGTATCGATCTGGAGTACCAATGCCTTTGTGCCAAAGCAAGGAACCTTTTGGGTAGTGATCTGCTCTTGAAGATCAGCAGCATCACATGTATGGGGCGTGAGCAGGAGTGGGAGAGAATGCAAAGTCACCTTCATGCTGTCTGCGTTTGTTTGGATGTTGACCGCCCCAGCCATCACCCTCTTGTCGTTCAGGATGCTCTCTGCCTCTCTCTGGATGGCCTTGCTGAGGCTCTGCGCGCTCTTGTGGGATGCCCCCATGTGGTTCTGCTTGTCGAACGCCAGCAGCTTTGTCTGGTCCATCACTGCCAGCCTCTCCTCCTCCTATAAGGCACGTTTCCATCCTCAGGGGTTCCATTTTCCATGCCACAGGCTTACAATGCTGGATCTGATCAATTACAGCCAGCCTCTCCTCCTGCGAACCCCCTTCCACCTCAGAGGTTCTGTCTTTTGTGCCTCTGATTTGGATTTCACAGTGTAGTTCATCACAACCAGCCTCTCATCTTCCTATGAAGCACCGTTTATTCTCAGGGCTTGCAATCTCGTGCTTCCCTACCATCACTCAGGACTCCCTTTCAGTCCAAGTCCCACCAGGCAATGGAAAGCACACAGCTTGGTGAGGTAATGAGAGGGATTTAGACTCTGCCTGCGCATTGGGTGCATGTCCCTGCTGCAGGAATATGGGAATGGCAATCCTGAGGCTTTGATCTTACACTCCCAGATACATGCATGCTAAGACCAGGCTAGGTGCTTCTTCATTCTCTTTGAAGCAATTCATCTTTAACACAGATTGTGGGCGTGACATGTAGCAGGAAAACTTATCTCTATACTTCTTTACAACTAGAGAGGTCAAGATATCATGCAGTGGAATGTCCCGGCAAGTTGCATCAACTCGTATGGGTTGCGTGAAGGCAGGGAGAGACCTTGCGAAGGTCATCCTCTTGTTCTGCCTTCCAGGCAGAGAATTTGCGCTTGTTGCTCCGCTTCTGCTCCAGAAGTGATTCCAGAATGGCTTCTCGGTGGTACAGCACGCCATTGGGCGTGCACACTGGGTCCTGCAGACGAACATAATACTGGAAGCCATGCTTGGGAGAGGGGGGGGGAGGGGGATGTTGATATTTCATGCTGTTATATTTCTACAATCTGAAACCCTCTGAGACCCGGGCTCGGAACACTAACACTGCATTAGTCCCATCTCGGTAACTCACGTCGTCAGAATGATGCAAGAACTTCCCCAAGCAAACTGACAGTGGGTTGAAGACCAACTTTTGGGGAATTTAGGTCTTTCTCAATTTAAACTTAGTGTGCTGCTCAGCAACTACGATTTATTTGTGCCTGCCAATTGGAGCTCACCCCCGCCGGCTGCAGCGTGAGTCTGCAGTCATAGAAATTCCCCACAGCATCCTACAGCGAGAAGGCAGCGTTCACCGAAGAAGAATGCTATGCAACCTGAAGAATGTTGATGTTTGAGGAACTTGGATCAATCAGGCAGCTATACAAGCAACTTGCTTAAGTCACAATATGTGACATATATATTGCCCTTCGTAGTATGCAGCAGAGCACGATGATAGACAGTCACCTTGCCCAGTCTTTCTCTGACAGTCCCGTGACCAAGACCTCTTCTTTCATTGTAAGTGAGCGCTTCGGCTCCCATAGTTCCAGCATTTTTGCTGTGTCTGGAGCTACGTCCCATATCTTTTTTGTTTGTTTTGCTTCAGATGGAAAGCTTGCTGCTTGCCAAACTCCTACGACTACCGCGAAAGTGTACTTCGAACAATGGAATAGATCTCTCCTTTATATTTCGCGAGAGAGAAAGTCGAAGGTGTGCCTTGCGTGTTGTCTGAGTCAACCTTGGACTCTCACAAAGCTTCCGAAATTAAATTGAGGCTCTGCAAATAGAACTCGAGGATAGATGAGGCAGTAGCATGGCTAATCTCCGCGTAGTAACGAGGTGATTCTGCTGTCGCGCTGGTGTGCATGTTGGCTCAGATGTTCAGTTTTTGAGAACCTGTGCTTCCTCACATCGATTTGGTCATTCCATTGGTCATTCTGTGTTGTGATGCGAAGACTTGGGCGCTTTCCCAGATTAAGTCTTCTCAAGGATTCAGCGTGTGCAGCACAGAATTTGCAGAGAAACGCCTGAGCTTGCAGGTGCCCGGTGCAGCTGTAAGTGTGATGTTCATAGGCAAATGAAGAGCTTGTACAGGAGCATGTATCTGCTCTGCAGGGCAGTTGCTGTGGGGGTGATCGCCGTGGGCAGCAAAGTGGCAGTTCTGGCAAAAAGCGCGGGTGGTGCCGGTGGATTGTTGAAAGGAGCTGGGGCTCTTGCAGCTGCAGGTACTTTCTATGCAGCTAGGCAAGACATCTATTGCTCCCCATGTCCCACACCCATGCGGAGTTTTTAGACACTTGTTTGGCAAGATGCATCTGATTTTAATCACCAGACAAAAGCAGGGACGGCCTTTCCGCCAATTTGTCTTCGCGTGTGAATTATAGAAATGCCTATCTAATCGCTAGAGCATTGGCAATGGCCCAGAATCAGCCGTTCAATGTAGACAACAAGCTTCACCCTGCAGTTTTGCCATTTCTGGGAACTGTATACTTACCACATCTTCACAAACGCAAACTCCTGGATGATTGGCAGGTGGGCTAGCTGCAGCTGCCACCTCCGCACAGCCCCCAGCAGACAAAGCCAAGGTCCGCTAGATCAGGAAGGCCTGCAAAGGGAGTCAGGAAGAATGCAGCGATCGCAATAAAGTCAGGCTTGGTAGCTTTTGCTCCAAAGCTGAGACTACTGAGATACTGATGGAAGTCAACACAACTGGCTGCTGTGAAAGCAGGCTGGGCTTTTAAGGGAGACGGGGGTTGATGGTATCCTTGCAGCAGGGACGACCTTATTGGTACAGAGATTTGTCTGTTAAGGTCTTTTTGCAGGATCTACAATGCTTGCAAAGGTGTATGCACAGGCTTGTGAAATGCATAATCTTGATTTGTATGCTTCTGAAAATGTTGTTGAAAGAATTGTACAAACAAGCCAGAAGCTCTTGGGAATTCTGAAGCAGCACATTGCACTGCCAAGTATTTGTTGTGATAGGACTGAGCAGGTGAATTGGGTTTCCTATCAGGCAGGCAGGTCTATCGGCAACTATACTAGCCCCGTAATCTTTGACACATCATGCTAGGCTTGTTCCAAAGCGGAACAGGTAGGTCTATTAAAAATGCTGGTGGCGCCAAGTCTTCCAAGTCAATGGCATGGTGGGTCAAGAAAGCAAAGGGGTCAAGAAAGCAAAGGCAGTGCAGTGCTGCATTCATTAAAAAGCAGGATTGCATTCAAGGACGCAGGTGTTGGTAAGCACCAATATTTACAAGCACCCTCATTGCTGAGCACTTCAGAGGGATGTTGGACACACCATTGCACAGGCGAAATGTATTGCAGTGGATCCTGCAAAGCCGCAGCTGCATTCAATTTCACATAATCCTACCCACTTTCCCATCAGTCATGATGGGAGACAGATTCCCCCTCTCCCTCCTCCCACACACAAACATAAGCTCTTCCAATCCTGATTCTGTACCCTCCATGCCTGCTTTATTGCACCCCCTGCTACCTCTCTCACACCATCAGATTCACAGCCTAGCCTTCCATACCACGCACGCCGGAGTTCTCCCTTTAAGAGCGACTGAGCAGCTTTGCTCCATGTCCTAATTGCGCACTTGCGGCTGGGGCACAGTAGTATGATTCTAGGTGTACAAATACCCCCTTCGCTTAAGAGATCAGAGGGACTTTGGACAGAGCACTGCACAGGCAAGCTAGGTTGCAGTGTACCACCCAATACTGCAGCCTTGAAAATCGCATGGCTCCATCTGCTCTCGCGCTTTCTGGACACCATGAGATTCACATCCAAGCATTCCATGCAAGACCTGCTGAGGCTAGAGCTTCGCCCTGAAGAGCGATTGGGCTCTTTTGGTCCACATCCTGGATGCCCGCTGGGGGCTGGGCCGTTATTTAAGGTCCTAGTTCTACAAGCACCCTTGCTACTCAGCAGTTCAGAGGGACACACAACAGACCATCGCATAAGCGACCAGCATTGCTGCGGAGCACTCAGCGCCACCGATGCCGCGAGATTCACGTGACCTAACCCGCCCTCCCGCTTTTTAGACAATATCAGATTTGAACCCGAGCCTTTTTTGTGACATGCCAGCTACAGCTCCGCCCTGAAGAGCGACTGGGCGGCTTTGCTCCAGGTTCTGGATGCCCGCTTGGGGCTGGGGCACAGCTCGGGGGTCAGCAGCACCGCCAGGTAGCGACACTGGCTGGGCTCGCTGCTGGACAGGTACGTCTTGTCGTCGGGCGAGCACGCCATGCGAACCTCCGTCTCCCTGGCTATTGATGTACCCTGAAATGAAATCACAGCATTAATGAGCTCTCTGCTCTTCAGGAATTGTATCTACTCCTTTTGTTTCATTGGTCAGTGAAACAATATGAACTCATCATGAAGCACGCCATGTGAACCTCTACCCCCCTGGCCATCGATGTCCCCTGATGCACCACAAGAATCTGGGGACCCCTTGAATATTGAATCATCAATGACCACCACAATGAATGAGCCAGCCACATGATTTGCAGTCGAGGGGTCCACTGCTTTGTTTATGTACGGTTCGTGAAGGAGCGAACAGTTGTAATCTGATAGCGCCTTTTGAGAGATGGCTTGAAGGTGTCGATACAGAGCCCAGCATGGCTCCTAGTTTTCTAGAAATTCTGGTTCCATATTGATATTTGCCTGCCCGGCATTCCCAATTCACCCATCTGCCATGTCGAATAAATGGCTGCAAAGTAGAAGGCTAACTTGCCGCAGACAGGGGAGGAGGAATCACCTGGCCGTCAAGCTCGCACTGGCTCCCGTCAGTGTAGAAGGATCGCAGGTACCGCACAGGGCTGGATGGGGTTCCAGTGGGAAGCTGGTCGGTAGTCAGCACCTGAAAATTAAAGGTTTGGGGTGAATTGGAAGTTCTCGCACATGCAAGGTGCTGCTTGAAACCAGAGCACTCTTCAAGAGGCCTGAAACAGGTCTGCTGTGCTTCGGTTACACTGGGAAGATGTTCATGATAAGTGGTGGGCTCTATGTGAACCAGAGTGTGCAGTAGGAACTACAGTGGGTTCAGCTGAGCCAAGGGCAGAAGCTGTGGCGTCGCAAGCAGACTAGTGTGGACAGAACCCTTGCCTCGAAAAGCAAAACGGTTGTCACAACGATGTGCAGCATTCTTGCTTCTTTTCCCTTTCTTTTCCAATACTGTTTTTCATACTATCATCATTTCCTTCCAGTGGGCAGCACCTGGTCCTCCAACTGCTCCGGCTGCCTGGCAGCTTCCCAGGATCCCATGCTGATCTCCCACTCCATGGCTCCCGTCTCCGCGTTCACGTGGTACTGCTTCATGTGTGCGTGGGGGCAGAGCTCGTAAGTCCACCACCCCTGTCAAAACATGTACGTGTTGCACATATTCAGGCAGCGAGAATCCTACTCGGTTCTCAACCTCACATATGTATATAATAAGATTCATTTTAGGGAGCAACAGGTAATGATTAAATCAACAAGAGCAGTTCATGGCAACATGGTAGAGCGGTCTGGATTGCGCATTCCAACACTCATGCAAGTCAGTGTACTGTAGTCTGCTGAGCTCTGACTGCACACGAGTTCACACTCCAAGCCTCCCATGGCCTGTTCTCTTTCACCGAGGAGCAGCAGATTGGCTGCGGGAGGAGAATTGGAAGCCTCGTTTGCAGTGTGGATGAGCGAATGGGTCTTCTGAAGAGGCAAACACTTGCAAGGGAAGAAAGGCTTGCAAAGCCGGAAAGGGGGGG
>QAXI01000437.1:50746-62971 GCA_004335615.1 Chloroidium sp. JM
ATTGTGCCATGCACTGGGAGAGCAGGCGGCCCGCCAGGGGAGACTTCACCACAGACTTTTGCAGCACAAACCCGTCTGCCACGGCCGTCACTGTAGGCAGCATCTGCTTTCAGGCCTCATGGAGAAGGTTGAGATCGCTGACTAGTTTCCTCTGGCCTTTCTTGACTGAGGTGAGGCAGGGAGGAGATCTTGATCAAAGACAGTGGATGACGTTCTTCAAAATCGGGCAGGAGGGGAAGGGGGGGGGTGGCCTGCAGGAGGTTGCAGGTGGTGCACCTAACCAGGGCTTCCTTGCCCGAGAAGTAGGCATGGAGCATGCCCCCACCGGACCTGCAACCAGGCATGTAATTCATTTTTGCCTTATTGCATTATGACTGTCTGGGGTCTTGAATCTATATTCTGCTGTACAGAATACTGCTCTGCAAGGCTGGTGAGCATTTAGGTGCTTCTAGTGAGCCAGCTGTGTGGAACGCATAGGGCTATACACGCCTGACCTGTGCGTAAAAAGGAATCATATGCCTTGGATTGATTGGCTATTGCAGATCATTTGCATCTTGCCATTAGAGGCTAATGTTCTGTGTGCAGTTGATCATCATGCCATCATTGCGTTTCATGTGGAACTGATGCTGCTCCCGTGCCCGTATAAATGCCTTCAAGACACCTGAATGGATAACGAATGAAAAATCTAGGGCAATGAAAGGTAACAGTTCCACAATTAAGTGAGATACAGTGCAGTAATTTTGCGCACAGGAATTCCATTTTGGAGATGCGCTACATTAGTACAAAGGCTAGCTTCATCGAGACCTTTGTGCTGCGCTGCATGTCTCAAGTGTTTTGGGGAGATGTGTTGGGGGAAGCGGGGTGGAACAGACCTGTCCAATTGATCAGCGAGGCGGGCATAGAAGTCCACATCATGGGGACCATTGGAAGAGTGCAACTGATGGCTGGGGTCTGCATCCTCCTTCCGGAGGTGTTCAAACGGAAATCTGCACAACAGGGAGGACATGACATGGCCTGCGAGGTGGCAAGGCTGGCATTTCAGATCCAGAGAATTCCCCCTTGGTCCAGATCCAGGCAGGCGGAAATAGTCAGCCGGCCTCATTGTCTCTTGCAGACATGGAGTAGTGCCTGAGGAATGTAGTATAAATCAGCTCCTGACATAGAATCAGGCTGGTCATGCATGTGCCATCGAGATTCTGTTCACTGTGGGTCATTTGACGAGAAGATTTTATTCAGTAGGAAGGTGTGGCACCTGAGCTTCAGTTCTGGCCAATTGTACCTCGTCCATGCAGTCTCCGGTCCCCAAGGATACACATGGCGGAGCTGCTGGCCGTGGCAGATGCCAAATAGCAGCACAAGTGTCCACAACGGTCGCAGAAGCATGTTAAGGGGTCTCAGAGTGGCCTCTTACATTTCAAGAGCATTTCAAAGGTGATTGAGTCTCAAGCTGGCCATGCACACGGCCAGCACTGTGCAAATTGTGCGCAAAATGGATCAGCGCAGGACCCACAGGGAGAACAGTGGTCTCAGTTTGGAATGGCGATGCAAAATAAAGAGGACAATGAATTTTGTCGTTGCAAGTCAATCAATGAAGGGTATTATTGTCAGGGGGTTGAACATCCCAGTCTCGTCTTCAGTTTCTTACAATTTCGACACTTCACTTCGTGCATTTGAGAACATTCCTTATCGAGTGTCTTTCACTGAGCCTTATATTGCCGATGCTTCTTTGGTCGCACTGAAGCAAATTGAGGAATACCTGCCAGGACTAGAGGGGCAGTGCTGCTGTCGCTATCATCCACATAGCCATGTATGGTGGAGGTGGGCGAACGATAGTCTGTGTGCTGATGTAGAGATGACATGCACCTGATCTCGGTCATTGTCAAGTACTCATAGTCGCCTTGTTGAATGCAGATGAGGTCAACGCGGTTGTGGTCGACTTGGGATCCAGTCTCGCCAAAGCTGGCTATGCTGGAGAAGATGCACCGAAGGCTGTCTTCCCGTCGGTGAGTCTTCGTCCTTTGCGGACGCTCAAAATGTGTCGGAGACAGGTTCACAATGAGCATTAGTCTTCTCCTCAAGCGCTAGTGAAGTTGATGCGTTTGGAGGCACTATTTAGAGAAATTCACAGCCATGCCTGAAAGTAGACTGCCAAACAAGAGCATTGACCATCAGTTGAGCTTACGAATGACTCCTCATTAGCCATTACAATCATACTGCAATCAACACGACAAAATATCAGCAGAAAACATGGAAGGCAACAGTTTGCATGCCCTGTGCGCAGAGCTGTGGGGTCATAAATCGAACTGAGAATGGTGGAGCAGCTGAGCCGACGCCCATGGAGGGTGTCACAGGAAATTCTAGCGGCTTGCCAGGTCAGCGGGAGATCCACACGGGTTCCCAAGCAGTTGCATACCGCAGGGACTACCAGGAGGTGACTTTCCTGACTGAAAATACCCTCGCCCAGCCTCACAAATAGGAGTTTCCTAGTTGAGTACAAGTTTCCCTCCGTTTCCCCATGTGAGGTGTGATACATTGTATTTGCTTCGTCCTTCAATTCACTCACAGCAAAGGTTGCTTGGGACGAAGATGATCCTCACAGCAGGAGGAGAATCCATTTGCAAACGTAAATTGCAGATTTGCATTTGCTTGCAGATTGTGCCATCCTTGGAGGGAGGAGTCTATAATGACTGGGAGCTCATAGAATCAATCTGGCATCATGCTTTCAGGTATTTCATCCACAGCCTGCAGGCAGAAATGAACTGAATGTTTCCTTGCTAGCCAGCATCAATGGGCATGGGTTTCCGGCATCATGATGTCTTGTGGCTGAATGCAGTGGTACCCCTGTTGGGCCCTAAGACAATCAGAAAGGAGGGAGGGAGGGGGAGAAGGGGGCGGTCATCCGACCCTCCTACTCCATCAAACGCTCGGAGATCTCGCCAGGACAGCTGGAGGTATGATGCCACCACTGAGTCTCAACCAACACATGCAGTGAACCATGCCCTGGTGTGAAATGACGACTTTGCAAACATTCCTGTGCCCAAACTCCTGTAAAGTAACATCATGGAGCCACATTATGCGTGTTCCATTGCCTGGCGCATGAGAGCAGAAGTAGACAGTGGCGGCTGTACATGAGGAAACAAGCCTCACATCTGGAATCAATGAACCACGAGGGGCTGGGGGGAGGGTGTAATATAATGCTCAGATAGGCCAACGCGGCTGTGTGGCTGCAGGCGCAGCCCCTGGACCAGCCCAACACGCCGGAGAGCTTTCGAGCGTGGCACGTGGAGCAGATTGCCGCCGATATCAAGGAGTCCATCTGCCGGGTGTCCGACACCCCCTTCGATGCTGACGCGAACGCCAACATCCCCACCGTCGACTATGAGGTGATTACAATTCTTATCAGCCCCCCCCCTCCTCCCCCACCTTCGCTTCTCCACCATCTGCGCTTCCCCTCGGAGATCCAGTGACGCTGACGACGATGGCCAATCTCCATCGGCAGATCTGCAAGAGGCGCTGTTCCCTTCACCCACATTCCAAAACAGCTTTCCACAGCTTTTGCTGCACCATCTCAAGGCAGGCGCGTTTCCATTTCACCCTCATGCAGCCTGCAGCACGCCCGACGGTTCGTGTCAGCCAAGGAGGGTGCTCGTCACATGCCAGAACGTTGCGATATTACGTCCTGACATTGGTGCAAACTGCATCCTGAAATGATGGATCGGCTGCAGCTTCCGGATGGCAGCATCATTCATGTGGGTCCTGACCGCTTCAATGTCCCCGAAGTGCTTTTCCAACAGGCAAACAAAACCCTACCCCTCCTCCTCCCACCGTTGGCAAGTATGGCACCCTTGATGCAAATTTTGGTGAAACTCACCCACAAAAGGCTGTAGATGTCTGTCAATTGCCAGATCCATGCATGCTTCTTCTCGTCAGCGTTGGGGATGCAGGGAAGGGGTTGTGGGTTGACCCCAGATTGACCTTTCTTGTCCATCAAGCTGAGGGCGAGGGGAGTTTTCACACCTTGTTTTTTTAAACTTGCTGCTCCTGGGCCAGCGTCCACGCTAACTGAGCATATTTCCCTTGAAACAAATCATGCAACACCTGGCAAATGAGTAAGGGAAGCAATTGCACCTGTCGTGCATCTTTGTCATGGGCTGATCGGTACATATTTCTGCAGGATCTGGTCAAGAAGTCATATGCAGGTGTTGAAATGGCTCAGCCTATCACAGAGAGCCTGCAAGGTGGGTGCACTCAAGCGATGGCCTCAATACTGTATTCAGGTCCAAGTCTGACGCTTGAGGAAAAGGTGAAAAGGGAGGTTGGAGGGGAGGGGGGAGGTTGGTCTGCAAAACGAACAGTTTCTCACCAATTCATCCAAAACTCTGCTCGAAGTTCATCTGGTAAGGGGCCTGGACCCCCTTACCCAATTCCCCGCCCTGATCTGCCCTTCCAAAAGCTGTTTTTCTTGGAGGTATGAACCCAGCAATAGGTCCTTCCTGCAAGAAGGCTGTGGTGAAGATTGTGATCCAAGCATTCGGTGTGATGGATCTCTGAATGGGGTTTTTGGTGCTGCAGCATCAGTGGTGAAGAGCATCGAGTTGTGCGACGTGGATCTGCGCAAAGAGCTCTACGGCGGAATCGTTGCCACCGGTGGGTCCCTGCCCACCTGCTAAAATTCCGGCACAGGGAGCTGATCACTACAACAATTGTGGGCTCCTTCCTGCCTAAATTCAGGAGCAAACTCCATAGTCGAAGTGATGTGATCGGAAAATGATTCGTTGGAATGTGCGAGACCCTGGACTTTGGAGCTCTGAATACATATTATCAATATCTACAAGTCATCACTTGTCCCCGTTGAGAAGCATGGGGTCAGGGTCGGAAGGGGCAATGCCTCCTCTCCCTCGAAGGAGACGCCGGGAAGAATGCGTCATTTGGAATCAGAACATCGGCCTCTCACCCTCAAGGGCTGAGAAAGTCCAGAGGCGAGCTTCCGGTGAGGGATACATGCCTCAACAGAAATCTGCTGATGCATGCAGGCGGCACCAGCCTGCTTCCCCAGTTGAGGGAGCGCCTGGAGAAGGAGGTGAACGAGTGCTCCCCCCCTGCCACCAAGGTCAAAGTCATCATGCCCCTCAACCCTGTGGAGCGCCGCTTCAGCGTCTGGATCGGTGCGCCTTTCATCCCCACATGACTCTACCTGTCCACGTTCCTCCTTTTGCAGACACTTGGACCCAGTTTGGGGTCGAATCTACCCTGTCTTTACAAACCGGCAATCATCCCAAAGTACATCTGCCAACGGGCATCTTTGGCCAGTCTCCGTCGGCTTTTCTAGGCTGGCATGGCAGGTCTTTGGTCCCCCCTCCCCCTCATCATAGGCTTCCACGGTTGCAATCGGAAGTGCAGCATGATTTTTGTATTGGTGTATTTGACAAGCGCTAGATTTCAATCAAGAGAGCGGGTCAGGTAATTGGGGAGTTGCTGCCTGGGATGATTGCTTTTGGTTGGAAATGGGGACATAGGCCTGGTGCTGGGTATGTCTGGACATTGTTTTCAGACTGAAACGCACTTGCCACAACCTAAATAGACATTTGCTAAGGAGAAGTGTTGTTTTGTACAACGACCTCTCTCTCATGCATGGGATGCCAATTTTCAGGAGCAATCTGTGAGACTCCTTGCATGTGTAGGTGGATCCATCCTGGCATCCCTGGGATCCTTCCAGCAGATGTGGATGTCAAAGGCCGAGTTTGATGAGCATGGTGCCAGCCTCATTCACAGAAGAGCTCCATGAGCGTTTTTTTATGATGAATTTTGTGCAAGACGCCTGTGCCCCTCAAGGTGAGGTAGTGCAGAGCACTGGCAATTGTTTTGGACACTGTTGTGAATTTGATGGAAGCAGATAAAGTGGGAATCGGAAGGTGTTTCTGCTTACTAGGAGTTCTATGGTTGCAAGTTCTGTTTAAAACCGTGTCTATCAGGGATTGTCTGCAAATGGGTGCCCTCATGTTCATAAAATTCCTGATGTTTCACAGGAGAAGTCATATTCTCTTCTCAACATACTAGCAAGTTCTTGACATCACAGCAAGCACTAGATATCTACTATCACTCAAGATTTCAAACTCTCTACTTTCCCTGGACCTTCTTGGCGACACCATCCACCGCGTCCTTGACACCATCTACTGCATCCTTGACAACGTCCCCGGCGGCATCAGCGTCACCTCCGGTCTCTCCATGGACCAGCGTCTTCTTTTCCAGGGGGTTCTGCAATGGTGAACAGGCATGTTTTGGCATCATGAGTGGCACAAATTTGCGGGCGTCGAACATACAACAAGAGTTCCTCCTGCTGAGATCAAGCCATCCTCCTTACAGCGAAGTGGGGGAGAGTGAGGGGGGGGGCTGGGTTGAGCTGAAAGCTCTCACCTTGTTCTTGGGCTCACCCCACACACCCTCAGCCTTCTCCTTCTTCTCCTTCTTGACCTTCTCGGGGTTGTTCACCTCTCCAATTGCCACCACGCGCATGACGGCCTGCCTGCAAAAGGTGCAAAGGAGTTTACATCTGATTCACTTTCCACACGTTCCAGTAGCCTTTTCGCTTAGATCCATTCCTTTGTCAAGATTCTACGTCAATGTTCCCCACTGTTATCGTATGATAAAGCAGCTTCGAGCAATTTTGCTCTGACTTCCCGCAGCGTCGCCTTAGCTAGAAGCGCATCCTACAATCACTACCCTCCACAAGCAGAGCTTGATTGCTTTGGCCCCAAATACTCGCAGATGCTGTGATCATTGGTCTTCAGGTCGGTGTCAGGAGCCTCGCCTCTGAATTCGGCTGTTCTGGCGTGTTGACACACATGCCGGGCGGGCGGTGGACGTCTGCAGGGCGATTGAGCTGAACATCTCGGCTTTTGTTTTTTAATTGAAGGGATCTGTGGCGTTCTACAAATGCTTGGCGTGAAATGGTGCCAACAACCCCAATCCACTCAGCTCAGCAGGGGAATGAATGGGACGAGTCACCTGGGTCCAGGTCCATCTTAATGTTTGAATTTGTCGTGCATTGAGTTCGAGACAAACATGTCAAGGCGTCAAAATCAGAGAAGAGGTCCGGCAAGCAATCGATCAGCTGAAGTACAGGACACCATCGAAGTACCGGAAGGAAGGGCTGAGGTTGTGGTAGAGAATGCCAGGATGCTGTCTGGTGAGCCGTCGCTCATTGATTACTAAGTCCCATATTCATTAAAGTGCCACATGAAGTGCTTGTCACAATCAAGATGAAAACTTATAGAACTGTCAACATATCAAAGAGGCATGCTTGCAGGGCGGCTGGCCTCCCTCTCGGACTTCATGTTCTCAGTCAGTCACCCCCAGATCTTCATGGGCGCCGTGACCACCACAGCCCTCCTGGGATACCACATATCCTCAAGGGCAGAGGCCATGCAAGATCTGACAGAACTCACGGTGCTGAATTTCCGCTCCGCATACAGCCCTGCGGCTGTTTACGAGTACTTCGATGCGCTGGGACTGCAAGGTACTCACCACTCACCCTAGTTTTCACTTTCATTTTCCCACCCTCTCCTGCATTGATGACTTATCAAAATTCAGTGCAGTTGTCACAGCAACGATGGAGAATAGATGATTGCGTATGTCCACATGCCGAAAGACAGGAATTGTTGAAATAGAATTTGCAGGTCTCATTCGACTCTGAAAGGGTGATACATTGTGATGTCAGTATAAATTGAGACTCTTCCAGGGTTGGGTCATTGAACACTATTCCTTGAAGCCGACGTGTTCTACCTGCTTGCTCAGGTCTTGAAAGGCAAGCTGTAGAATTATCCGAAGCCCAGCAGTCCTCCATGCTGGGTGGTATGGTCCTTTGGTGCGACAAAGATTATGATGCAGGCAGGGCAGAGTACCAGTATGTCAACGTGCTTTCCACGCTCATATTCCCGCTGCTGATCGCCATCGGCTTTTCCATCTGCATTGGACAGGTCAGCCAACGAGCACTGCCTCAAAATCGATCTTTGTGCTCCCTGGCTAGCTGAATCTGGATTCGGGAGCATCTGCACAGCTCTCTTGCTGTCGGTTATTGTGTTGCCATGCAGCGCTCTGTTGCACGATTTTGAATGTACAGGCTTGACTTCCTCTGTGCCACCCAGCTTCACAAGGGTGTGCAGGCTTTACTTCAATTCATGTAACTATTGGAATGACAACTTGTGATCATGGAATCCGATCTTCAATGAAGATTAGGTCGAGAACTGGGAGCAAAATTGCTGCGCAGGTGTTTCACAGGGCTGGGCTGGGGTATGAGTGGAACCTGCTCCCCTTCGTTTTCGTGGCTATTTCCACTACAGAGAATCTAGGCATAGGGTACCTGCTGCATAGCTACCCTGCCTTCAAGCCCAACATGGCAGCGGTGGTGGGCATGTTTGCCAGCTTGAAGTTCCGGCTGTTCACTTACATGGTATTGTCGGTGGTGTTGGGTATGCTTTGGTGGGCCAAGGTTGCAGTGCAAAGACATTCCCGGAATAGGAGTGATTGAGGGCAGGAACTTCTTGCTAGTAGAACAAAGCCACCACAGGCGGAGGGGTTGTGTGTTTGAGGGCAGGTAGTTCTTGCTAGTAGAACAAAGCCACCACCGGCGGAGGGGTTGTATGTTTCTGTGCAAGGTAGGTGGTGTGCTGAGGCCTCAATGGGTTTTTGCAAACAAAGAAATCTTGAAAACTGGTTTCTGCAAATCAATCAGCTTGTTGAGTGAAGTGGCGGCAATTTTTGCTGATGCCCCCTGCCGATGTCCCAAACCCCTGTTCAGCCCAAACCCCTCCTGCAACCTTGGAAAACAGCCCAAGGTTTCGTCCAGGCGCAATCGTTTCTGATAAGCATTGCTTTCGACTGTGCGATGCTGCCCTCGCAATGATCTTTGCCACCTGAAGGACCACACAGGACAGTCCATTGCCGAGCCTGCGGTGAAATATTGCGCGATGGATTGTGCAGTCTGTAGGTGGCAGTCAGACTCTCATTAAGAATCTGGCGAATGAATCATTACAGATAGAGGACGAAGTGCCTCTTACAGCAATTGTGAAGTGGGCAGCAGCACTTCAGGCGCACTTACTCTACGAAAGAAGGTAAACGTGAAGCGCAAATTATTTAGAGGTGCTCATAGATGTCAAGGTGCAACAGTCGTTTCGCACATCAGTGGAACAAACAGTGGCAAAAGAATCGAAACTGGGCATTGGCAGTGATAGTACCACCTTGACAGCGAAAATAAGGTCAGCAACCCCCCTTAAGTTTAAGAATCAAACATCTCAAAGTTCTCAATCCTCCAGCAGGAAGCTTTCGCGGCGGGCATCCTCGCAGCACTTGCCAGAAATCTTCACGCACCTTGAGGACAGCAGGACCCCTTAGCGGAGGTGCCCTCCCTGCCAGCCGGCCCCCGTGGGCCTGGGAACCGTGGCGGAGGGTCCAGCGATGGCCTATCGGGCCTCTCCAAGCGCCCAGGGCCCCCCACCAAGTCTGTTCGGGTCCCCGATAGTGCCCCTGGCGGTGTTGTGCGCCCTGGTGTGCTCCCTGCTGGGCTACCTGGCGTTCCTGGTGCTGCACAGCCGTGAGGAGGAGAAGTCCCGGCAGATGGAGGAGGTGGAGCGGCAGCGGCAGGCCGTGGCAGGGGGTAGGGGTGGGCTGCAGAGGAAGTCGGCGGTGGAGGTGCCCCCGGAGGAAGGGTCAGGGGTGCGGAGCGTCACACCCGCCCCAGGCACCCCGCGGCCCGTGGCGGGGGTGCCTGCCGGGGTCAGGGGTAGCGACGCGGGTGAGGACGGGAGTTCCAGCATCCAGATAGAGCGCGTCTCGTCGAGCATGATCAATGTGAGGACCAGCTTCAACACCTTCCTCGGGCCTCCAGCACCTTTGCCATGGCCATCACATGCACAGAAGATGACATGTTGCCTGGGCAGGGAGACAAGATCATTAGGATAATTGTTTCACCTGAGGTTAGTTTGGAAACAAGGAATTGCTCCCACCTGAGGAAACATCCATTCCACTTTGATACTGCAAGCATATGAGATGTGTGTTGGAGCTGGGCGGATCTCCAGTAGAATGAGTTCGTAGCCTTCTGCTGCCTGGGCCTTCCAACTCCCTTTTGGAACACAATCAATGGAATGCCATCCGCGTTGGCTTTCGTAGGCTCCCTTAATTCACCAATCTGCACCTCAAAAGGTCTTGTTATGGCCAATGTGAGCGCGCGAAGGGAGGTCCTCCACGCCACCTTGCGCTGTTTAATATCTTCTGCCTGACAGCCAACACGAAACTGTCTGCTTTCCTGCCACCTTGGCAGATAACAAGGGAGGGAGGTAGGGGACGTGTGAGGTGCCGGCATCTGAAGGAGTAACACTGACGCAGACGGTGGAGTCGGTGATCGAGGTGGCCGGGGCGAGCTTTCAGGATCTGGACCAGAAAGCCACGGATCGGGGGCCCCTAGCAGCCGAGGTGACGGACGGCAACAACAACTACGTCTGGGATGACGGCAGCGAATACTTCGGGGAGTGGCATGAAGGGCTGGCCCACGGCAGGGGGGTGTTCTCCTGGCCAAACGGTGGCCCTCCCTTCCCCATGGACTGTCTTGCTGAAATGGAGATGCTGCATCCCTCAGATGCTCGTATCGCAATCCACATTGCCCATGCAATCGCTCCACAGGCATGGTCTTGGGACAGAGGAAAGCATCACGGCTTCTTGTAAGAGCTTGAAAGGACAGCTGCAGCTTAGCTGAAATGACCCATTGAGTCTCACAGTTACCAGTCGCCTCAGCGACACTCCTTAGATGGTTTTTGAGATGGAAGAGGCGCCTGCAGCTGACCGATACGAAGGGGAGTGGAGGGAAGGCCTGGAAAATGGCGTGGGGACCTTCATAGCTGCGGATGGATCCACCTACAATGGGCCGTGGGCCAACGGAAAGATGCATGGACAAGGGGTAGGTCCCCCATTGCAAGTCTGTTCGCTCAGAATTCGATTTTGGTGGTCAGGGAGGATGGCGGAGGAGGACCTCATTCAACCTCGACATATTTGTGCGGTGGATATCAGTCACATCCTGCTATTTCAGGGATGGCAGGAGAAGATTGCTGGGCTGAAGTGCTGCTCTGCAGAGATACCATGGTGGGCTTGAATTGATGGTGCACTGGCATGGCAATTTGAGTCTTCAATAGGACCTCAAGACCACGATGGCATCCAGGGGCCGTCAATCAGGGAAGATTGCAAGATATCATGAGACAAAAAGAGCCTTACCTGAACATCCTAAATCAGCTCGAAACAGCAAGCCGCAGCATCCGATAATTCCGGCAGAGATCTTGGGTTGGTGGGCGAGCAGCCATGGTGCAGGTCTTGAATGCCTGGCAATTCCAGCAAAAACTTCTGGACGAAGGCGGTGTCAAGCAGTGCCAACAGGATTTGCCGCACCTGCAGATGTTCCAGCCGGCGGTGCCGGGGACGGGACAGGAGGGAGACGTGGTCTACATGCGGGAGTACAGCCGAGGGGCCCTCATCAAAGAGACCAAGCTGCGGGGCAAGGACTACGACTACCTGCGCAAGGAGCTCAAGCGCAACCAGCGGGCCCGCAGGTCCCAGAAACGGCAGGCAGCCAAGGCAAGGACCTTGCCTTCTTTTTGCTTAATCCTCCTACTCTGTCTGGATCCTGTCCACATTCCTCCTGGGTGGTTTGGAAAAGGGCGACACAGAGTCGTTTCAGGGGATTGGAGCTGTGCGACGTCCCCAAGGCACTGCCACTTGGTTGCTCGTGAGACGTTGGTTTCGTTTCGCTTCTATCATTGTATCCATGATGGGCGGGACGATCTTGAGATTGCGAAGAAGTTTCAAGTAAGGAAAACTGTTATCCCCACATGTTCATTTATCAGGTGGTGTGCGTGCAGAAATCCCCCTCTCCCCTTACTTCCCCTCCGCACACTCCTCTCGCAGGCGGTCATTCACACCTTGTCTCTTCTCACCACACCTGTCTGGGATTGAAGCTTGCGAGTCTGCATGCAGGAGATGAGGGCGCCCACGCGGCCGGGCGAGACCATCTACAAGGGCCACCGCAGCTACAACCTGATGCGCCAGCTGCAGCAGGGCATCTCCTTCTCCGTGGCCAGCGTGGACAAGCAGGTCAGCGGGCCGGACGCGCCCAAGGAGGTCACCATGCGGCCAGCAGACTTCAAGAAAGAGGTGAAAATGCTGCTTTTGGGACCCCCCCCCCCC